>NW_021024888.1:2035838-2068157 GCF_004153795.1 Camellia sinensis
ACACAACACTTATTAAGATTTGCCTCGCCCGGAGGGACCAAATAAATAATACAAATTAATTAACTACGGCAAGCTAATTAAATATTACAAATTGCCTAATCAGTTAACAACTAATTTAAACTAGGAAAGCAGTAAACCGCCTCGGGAAGAGAGCCAAATGCAGCGCATGCTCGGGTCCTGCTCGGAAGTGCACGGCCATGCATAGTCTGCCTCTGTTTTCCCTGCTCTGTCTCTCTGAAGACTGCCAAAGTCTCAAGGATGCTTCTCTGGATACTGGGAATCACCACCGGCTGAGTAGAACTACCACCGGCAGTGAATTGTGGTCACGCGCACAAAATGAATCCATCGGCTGGTGATTTACTGCCGGTCGGCAATGTATACTGCCGGTCGGCAAAGAATGCCTGCAGAACCTGCAACTCAACAGCAGCAGAGGACAGAACTTGCATGGCAATACAATTCAAGCAATGTATGCACCAATCATGTCCCCTATCATGTTTGTGACTCAAAACGGCATGTGTCTCGATTCTCGACCGCCAATCACGCATTTCCATGCATGATGGCCCAAAGAATCAAGTGTACAACTTTCATGTCAAATGAAATGCAAACCAAACAAACGAACCAAGGCCCAATTCCTATCACCAAGTCAAGGAACAAGGCATGCATGCAAGATGCAATGCAACCTAGGTATGCAAGCTAGGATGCAACATGGCATAGCAAGACACTTATGCAAGCATACAAGCAAACATGAGGCAATGCAAACTGATGAAAGGTGGACTTAGACATGATTTACGCAACTCTAAATAGGCCTAAACACGTGGCCAAAAACCAGGAATTGGGATCAAAACATACATACACACATGCAAGTAAGTTGGACAACACTTAGGCATTAAATAAGCAACTCTAAGGCACACTTGAAAAGGGATATCATGGACAATTAGCATGCAACATAAGCTCTGAAAATCATGTTAAAACATGGTGCCAAACCAAGCAACAAGGCAAGCTAAACATGCAACAATGGTCCAAGCATTCAAGGCTCACCAAAGAGGCAATGGACTACACTTAGTACAACACACATGGCAGGACTTAGGCAACCAAAAACAGAGTTTTAACACATGAAACTAAGCCAAAAGACCAACTAGATAGCATCTAGATGGTTTGAATTTAAAAGGCATGCATAAATGCTAAAACATGGAGCATGCAAGGCAAGCTTCCAAAGCTTCAAAGAGGCATCCAAGGCAAACATATGAGCATGTCAAAGGGACTGAAATAACATGTAGGGTGGTTCCAAACCACGGAAATGATGCAAGCAACACATACTACACATTCACATACTTGAAGCATACAAGCTCAAATATAAAGGAGCTATACTACGCATGCCAAGATCAACCCAAACAACTATGGACAGACCTAAAACATGCTAGATAAAGGCTAACAACGCTAAGGCATAAGGCATATAAGGCATAACAGGCATTACTTGGTAGGTATGCTAAGTATGCATGGTGTACCAAAACCAACACACAACAGGTTATATCATGGCATAATAAGCATGAAAACAACAAAGACATGATCAATACACACTCTAACATGATGCTCCCGCAAGAGGCCAAAAAGGGTCCCTTTCAAGGACAAACAAGGAGAGGGGTGCCCTCCCCTTTTGGAGACTTCAAGGCACCATCTCCGCCACTGAAATCTCTTGAAGAGGCCAAACACCAAAGTCTCGAAACTTGCACAAAAATAGCACAAAAAGGAGCCTTACAAGGCTTAGGAGGGGTCAAACAAACCCAAACCACAAAACACTCTTAATAACAATCAAAAGGGCTAAAAACAGAATTTTTTTGTATTATACAATAAGCACGAAAACAGCTCTAAGATAGGTAGAAAAGCAATGCAAAAATGGGGATAAAAGGGAAGTTTCTCACCCTTGTAGATCACCTTCACAAATGATGCTCCAACAGCCCTCCTTGGCTTGAATCCAACTCCAAAACACCAAAACCAGCCCCTCAGAACCTCAGTAGCCAAAGGAAGGTGAAACACTAGGTGTTTGTGTGCAACAGTATGGACTAAAAACACCTAGAACACAAAGAGAGAAAAAGAGAGATAGGAGATATGTATGAACCCTAACCCTAAAACCAAAGCTTTCTCTGTGTTTTTCTCTCCAAAATTCTAAACCCCAAGCAAGGGAGAGAAGGGCTCTCTTATAGAAATCCCCCTTCAAGCTACCAAACAAGCTTGCTTAGAGGGAAATCCCTCCATACACGTGTATGGAGGGAAGCAGAGTTGGTGCCAGCTATCACAGCTGGCACAAAATATTTACATAAGTAGATGAACAGTAATCGGCTACTCAAAATTGCCATTTTGACAAAAATGAGTGTCCGCCGACCGGCAACAAATAGTGCCGACGCGGCAATATATATTGCCGACAGCAACAAAATACCAGTCGGTGGCCTCTGGCCATGGCCGGTGAGTGTGGGGATGCCTCACAAGGCATCCTGCACCTCCAAGGCAAAACACAGTGTTTGGTGCAAAACCAGACACTAAACAGTCGAGTTGGAGATCTGAGGCAAGGCCGTAGCCAGACCTCCGGGAACTCCAACGAACACAAACATGGTAATCACCAGTGTTTCCAATGGTGACATCCAAGTCTTGAGGGCGGTCAAAAATGGGGTGCTAAACAAGGCGCTAGGGTTTCTCACTACTCTGATACCATGTAAAGTTTCTGAAGAATATTTTATATTCACTTGTGTTTGTTTACAAAGAGTGCATCGGTTATATAGCTCTAAATCTATGACGAAAGAATACAAAAGAATTCCTATTTACACCACAATCTTGCCTAATTCTTACCTAATTCTAATATACACAATGTCCATATATACACACAATATCATATATACACAATATATTCACACAAAAAACAAGTTATATTAATTTTCTGATTAATTATTACGAGTAGCTAGACGCCCCCTCCCTTCCCTCCCAAAAAATAAAATAAATAAAAATAAGAATAAGATAAAAAATAAAATTTGTTATTGCAGATACTGAGGCTGACCGGATTTCGGGATGCCAAACAGAACACAACGCTGAAATGTCTAATAATAATAAAAAAATGTAAGACATTGGTTGAAGAAGAGAGGGATGAATGTAGCCATTCTTTACTTGAATTAATTGTTTCATCAGAAAGCCAGCTATCCATATATTTATTTTAGTTTAGTTAAATAAATAAATAAGTTAAATCTGGTTATTTTAGTTGATAGATATAAAATGGTATCTATAAAAACGTAGGACTTGTAAAAGTGCTATTGTCTTGTGGATAAATTGGTATGGGAAAATTGTTCGACAAAAATTATAAAATTATAAGCATTTGATTCCACATACACATGGAACAATTGAATTTTGAAATTTATAAAATCACATATTAGAATAGTAATCAAGTTTGAATGGCTTAAAAAGTGATGTGGACAAGTCTTTCACTCCCTCCACATGTGGGCCATTTAGCAGGTGGAGGTCAAAGAAAATGCTACATTTTGTACTTTGAAACTATCAATGTCTAACAAAATAACTTTCCGTTAATGATCAATTACATAAATAGCTGAAAATTTGATAAGTAAAAAGTGATTGTAGTATTGATACAAATTGATAATTTAAGGTGACAAGATGTAACATTTTTTAGTTAAAAGAATAATTGATATTAAAAGATAAAAGGGGCACAATATATTTATCCTATAGCAGAAACGACATTTTCGTCATAAAAATTCATATTTAAAATTAGTAGAAAAGAAGAGTGATGTGTTGCAATTTTTAATTTGAAAAATAAAGTGATATGGGTCAATAGTGAAGGGATAAAATGTAATTTATTTTGTTTTTTTAACAAATACAAGTAGTTTGTTTAGGAAAGGGATTTGTCACCTAGAGGGGAACTAGCAAACTCACCGACCAGTAGATTCTTGGCTTTGTACACAGCATACCACCACTACTTATTGAAAAAAGACAAATGTTTCACCTCTCAATGTTTCACACTAATTTTTATTTTATTTTATTTTTAGATAAATTACAAATACATTCTTTAAAATTTGATTAAAATACAAATTGCTTATGTGATTCTAAAAATTATATTTATCCCCTGAGTTTTATTTATAACAAATCGTCATTTTTATTAATAAACATTAAGTCAATTAATTGTTTTCTCTTCTAAATTTTCTCTCCTAGAGTTGTTGAGTGAGATTGCCGTTTGGGAGGGGGAGGGAGGCTTCGGCCCTCTTCGGCCGCCTTTCTCCTCTCTTCTCTCTCTTCTTTTTCTTCTACTTTCTACAAATTAAATCTTGGGAGATTATTCTTCTCACTCTCCTCTCTCTCTCTCCTGTGAGGTGTTTCTTTCCTTAGAGTGGAAGTTTTTGAGTTTTTTCTCCTCCCTCCTAGTCGAAGCTAGATCTGCCCTCTCCGTCACATCATCGTTTCTCGTTGCCACACCACACCATAATCAAATTTGTCACCATCTCGCTTCTCACTGCCGACACCACCACCACCACGCCGTGGCCAATCTTCCACCAAATCTGATTTCTTCCTCCTCTAGATCTATGTTTCGGTTTGTTTTTTGAGGTTTTTTTTGTTTTTTTGTTTGTTTGGCTTCATGGATGTGATTTTGGAGCTTTTCCTTCTTTTTTGAGCACATGAGGAAATAAGCGGGACCCACAAGAGTAGCTTGCCCTTTTTGCAGTGAAGCTTTCGTGGTATCTCTGACTAACCCTAGTGGATCTCTTATGATCGTTTTTGCGTTCAGTATGGGTTAGGATCTTATATGATCATGTCTTTGATACTATTTTGACTTTGCTTGTATGTCTCTTTACTCATTTTCCTTTGTTTAGAGTAAGTTCTATTTGTGTAGGCATGAAATCCATTGTAAGTGCGTTTGACTTATCCTTAATGGATTTTACTGTCGTTCAAAAAAAAAAATTAACAGTTTTTAATTTATGTTAGAAATATATTCAATTAAAACAAGTTATGCATTTTATTATTGTATAAAAAACAATTATGAATTTTATTTTCATTAATTCTGTTAAATAAAAAATTCTAACAAAGAGTTTTATAATTTTCTAAACTCTGAAAAAATTTGTACTTTAAACAATTTAGGAGGGTATTTGTAAATTACCCTTTTATTTTTACATCAAAGAATTTCCCAAACGTATTTCACTGGTTTGAGCCGGCCATTCAAGTTTCTAACTCTAGTGGTAGCATTTTTCACTTTTTTTTTTTTTTCCCTATCAAATTTATTCAAATTTTAGATTGAAAATTTGATTTGATATAACTTAATGGGGAATTACTGTTCAGGGGTATCTTTTTTTTTTTTATAAATTTTTCAAGTTCTAACTCCTAAGGTTAGCATTTTTTTCTTTTTTTTCTTATCAAATTTTATTCAAAATTTTAGATTGAAAATTTGATGTGATAATAACTGAATGGGGAATTACTGTTCAGGGTAACTTTTTTTTTTTTTTATTATAAATTCATGATAATTTATAATTTTAATTATTAATATTTATAATATTTACCATTTTTTTAATTATTTTTTTCTGAAATTACAGCCATGTTATGTGAAAAAATTAATCAATTAATTATTCGTAAAAATAAAAAATAATAATAATTGTTATATGTCATGTGTTATTTTATTTTATTTACTTTGTATTTAGAGAAGTAACTTGAAAAATTTATAAAAAAAATTTAAAAGATACCCCTGAACAGTAATTCCCCATTAAGTTATATCAAATCAAATTTTCAATCTAAAATTTTGAATAAATTTGATAGGGGAAAAAAAAAAAAAGAGTGAAAAATGCTACCACTAGGAGTTAGAAACTTGAATGGCCGGCTCATACCAGTGAAATACGTTTGGGAAATTCTTTGATGTAAACATAAAAGGGTAATTTACAAATACCCTTCCTCAAATTTGTTTAAAGTACAAATTATTTTCAGTAGTTTAGAAAATTATAAATACTCATTTGTTAGAATTTTTTATTTAACAGAATTAATAAAAAATAAAATTCTTTTTTTTGATTAGCAATAAAAAAATAAAATTCATAATTATTTTCTTATACAATAATAAAATTGCATAACTTATTAATTGAAATATATTTCTAACATAATTAAAACTGTTAATTTTTTTTTTTTTGAACGACAGTAAAATCCATTAAGGATAAGTCAAACGGCACTTACAATGGATTTCATGCCTACACAAATAGAACTTACTCTAAACAAAGGAAACGTGAGTAAAGAGACATACAAGCAAAGTCAAAATAGTATCAAAGACATGATCATATAAGATCCTAACCCATACTGCAACGCAAAAACGATCATAAGAGATCGGCACTAGGGTTAGTCAGAGATACCACGAAAGCTTCCACTGCAAAAAGGGCAAGCTACCTCTTGTGGGTCCCGTCTTATTTCCTCATGTGCTCAAAAAAGAGAGGAAAAGCTACCAAAATCACACCCATGAAGCCCAAACAAACAAAAATACAAAATAAAAGCAGAAAAAAAAACCTCAAAAAACAAACCGAAACATAGATCTAGAGGAGGAAGAAATCAGATTTGGTGGAAGATTGGCCACGGCGTGGTGGTGGTGGTGTCGGCAGTGAGAAGCGACGATGGGTGACAAATTTGATTATGGTGTGGTGGTGGCAATGAGAAACGATGAGATGTGACGGAGAGACGGCAGATCTAGCTTCGACTAGGAGGGGAGAGGAGAAGAAAACTCAAAAACTTCCACTCTAAGGAAAGAAACACCTCACAAGGAGAGAGAGAGAGGGAAAGATTGTGAGAAGAATAATCTCCCAAGATTTAATTTGTAGAAAGTAGAAGAAAAAAGAGGGAGAGAGGAGAAAGGCGGCCGAAGAGAGGCCGAAGCCTCCCTCCCCCTCCCAAACGGCAATCTCACTCAACAACTCTAGGAGAGAAAATTTAGAGAGAGAAAACGATTAATTGACTTAATGTTTTATTAATAAAAATGACGATTTGTTATGAAATTAAAAACTTCAGGGGATGAAATATAATTTTTAGAATCACATAAGGCGATTTGTATTTTAATCAAATTTTAAAGAATGTATTTGTAATTTATCAAAAATAAAATAAAATAAAAATTAGTGTGAAACATTGGAGAGGGTGAAACATTTGTCTTTTTTATCAATTAATAGTAGTGGTGGTGATAGCTGTGTAGCAAAAGCCAAGAATCTACTGGTCGTGAGTTTGCTAGTTCCCCTCTAGGTGACAAATCCCTTTCCTAAACAAACTACTTGTATTTGTTTAAAAAAACAAAATAAATTACATTTTATCCCCTTCACTATTGACCCATATCACTTTATTTTTCAAATTAAAAATTGCAACACATCACTCTTCTTTTCTACTAATTTTAAATATGAATTTTTATGACGAAAATGTCGTTTCTGCTATAGGATAAATTATATTGTGCCCCTTTTATCTTTTAATATCAATTATTCTTTTAACTAAAAAATGTTACATCTTGTCACCTTAAATTATCAATTTGTATCAATACTACAAATCACTTTTTACTTATCAAATTTTCAGCTATTTATGTAATTGATCATTAACGGAAAGTTTATTTTGTTTGGTAAGCTTTGAAAGGGGGATTTCTATAAGAGGAGCCCTTCTCTCCCTTGCTTGGGGTTAGAGAATTTTGGAGAGAAAAACACAGAGAAAAGCTTTGGTTTTAGGGTTAGGGTTCATACATATCTCCTATCTCTCTTTTTCTCTCTTTGTGTTCTAGGTGTTTTAGTCCATACTGTTGCACACAAACACCTAGTGTTTCACCTTCCTTTGGCTACTGAGGTTCTGAGGGGCTGGTTTTGGTGTTTTGGAGTTGGAT
This sequence comes from Camellia sinensis, assembly GCF_004153795.1. NCBI lineage: Eukaryota > Viridiplantae > Streptophyta > Magnoliopsida > Ericales > Theaceae > Camellia > Camellia sinensis. Next base: position 2,043,700 of record NW_021024888.1, read on the forward strand.
TCAAGCCAAGGAGGGCTGTTGGAGCATCATTTGTGAAGGTGATCTACAAGGGTGAGAAACTTCCCTTTTATTCCCCATTTTTGCATTGCTTTTCTACCTATCTTAGAGCTGTTTTCGTGCTTATTGTATAATACAAAAAAATTCTGTTTTTTAGCCCTTTTGATTGTTTATTAAGAGTGTTTTGTGGTTTGGGTTTGTTTGACCCCTCCTAAGCCTTGTAAGGCTCCTTTTTGTGCTATTTTTGTGCAAGTTCCGAGACTTTGGTGTTTGGGCCTCTTCACCACTGAAATCTCTTGAGAGATTTCAGTGGCGGAGATGGTGCCTTGAAGTCTCCAAAAGGGGAGGGCCACCCCCTCTCCTTGTTGTCCTTGAAAGGGACCCTTTTTGGCCTCTTGCGGGAGCATCATGTTAGAGTGTGTATTGATCATGTCTTTGTTGTTTTCCATGCTTATTATGCCATGATATAACCTTGTTGTGTGTTGGTTTTGGTACACCATGCATACTTAGCATACCTACCAAGTAATGCCTTGTTTTGCCTTAATATGCCTTAGGTTGTTAGCCTTTACTCTAGCATGTTTTAGGTCTGTCCATAGTTGTTTGGGTTGATCTTGGCATGCGTAGTATAGCTCCTTTATATTTGAGCTTGTATGCTTCAAGTATGTGAATGTGTAGTATGTGTTGCTTGCCTCATTTCGGTGGTTTGGAACCACCCTACATGTTATTTCAGTCCCTTTGACATGTCTATATGTTTGCCTTGGATGCCTCTTTGAAGCTTTGGAAGCTTGCCTTGCATGCTCCATGTTTTAGTCTTATGCATGCTTTAAATTCAAACCATCTAGATGCTATCTAGTTGGTCTTTTGGGCTTAGTTTCATGTGTTAAAACTCTGTTTTTGGTTGCCTAAGTCCTGCCATGTGTGGTGTTTACTAAGTGTAGTCCATTGCCTCTTTGGTGAGCCTTGAATGCTTGGACCATTGTTGCATGTTTAGCTTGCCTTGTTGCTTGGTTTGGCACCATGTTTTAACATGATTTTCAGAGCTTATGTTGCATGCTAATTGTCCATGATATCCCTTTTCAAGTGTGCCTTAGAGTTGCTTATTTAATGCCTAAGTGTTGGTCCAACTTACTTGCATGTGTTGTATGTTGTTGATCCCAATTCCTTGGTTTTTGGCCACTGTTTTAGGCCTATTAGAGTTGGTAAATCAGTCTAAGTCCACCTTTTCATCAGTTTGCATTGCCTCATGTTTGCTTGTATGCTTGCATAAGTGTCTTGCTATGCCATGTTTGCATCCTTAGCTTGCATACCTAGTTGCATTGCATCTTGCATGCATGCCTTGTTCCTTGACTTTGGTGATAGGAATTGGGCCTTGGTTCGTTTGTTTGGTTTGCATTTCATTTGACATGAAAGTTGTACACTGATTCTTTGGCCATCATGCATGGAAATGCGTGATGGCGGTCCGAGAATCGAGACACATGCCGTTTTGAGTCACAAACATGATAGGACATCGATTGGTGCATACATTGCTTGAATTGCTATTGCCATGCAAGTTCTTGTCCTCTGCTGCTGTGAGTTGCAGGTTCTGCAGGCATTCTTTGCCGACCGCAGTATACATTTCCGACCGCAGTAAATCACCAGCCGATGGATTCATTTTGTGCCGGTGCCACAATTCACTGCCTCGGTGGTAGTTCTACTCAGCCAGGTGGTGATTCCAGTATCCAGAAGAGCATCCTTGAGATCTTGGCGGTTTCAGAGAAGACAGAGCAGGGAAAACAGAGGCAGACTATGATGGCCGTGCACTTTCCGAGCAGACCAGGACCGAGCATGCGCTGCATTTGGCTCCTCTTCCGAGGCGATACCTGCTTTTCTAGCTTAAATAGTTTGTGTAACTGTTAGCCAATTTGTAATATTTAATTAGCTTGCCGGTTAATTAATTTGTAATATTTATTCGGTCCTCTCGGCGAGGGATAAATCTGTAATATAGGTGTGATCATTTGTCGAGTGGTTGTTGTAATCTTCCAACCCCCACCTCTTTTTCCCTTTTATTTACCTGCTTATTGATGTAGATTGGGCATGTTTTAAATTAGCATACATTGTGTTATGCATTGCGTGCATCCATACATTTATCCGCATGCACCGGCTTGGTACATCATGTCTAACTGCATTTGTATTTCAATTCCAAATTGAATACGTGCATTAATTGCGTTGCATTTCACATGCCATGTTGTTAGTTAGCCGAGCCTATTTCTAATTGCAATCTTGCATGTGTTGCATTAGTCAACTTGACATGAACTAGGATCACGCATGTTGCTAACATGTTTATTGTTTTGGCACGAGTACGATGTAAGTATTTATGCTTTTAGCATCTCGCATGCGTGTGAATGTTAACATGATAGCATGCTTACCAATGTGGCTAGATGACTTATGTGTTATAATTGTTCGAATGCCTGTGGGTGAAGGTTGGATTGCTTGAGTTGAATATGCTTCGTTGAAAATCGTATTTTAGCCTACTTGCGAGTAGCAAATTCCAAAACATTTCCAAAACAAAACGATATGCAATGCTTTATTTCAATTGGGCAATCTAGTCCTATACTTGTATGCTGTGTGCATAACAAGTAATTCTAGGCTATAATTGGAATAAGAACACATAACGTCTTTTCAAAATGGAATCATGGTTAGTAGAAGCGATCTTCGGATCGGGCAGAGAGGGGGTGCTCATAGTTCTGACCTTCCAATCGTACCCTAGCTCCCGAGCCGAGGCAACTCTGGTGATGACGGACATGTGGCCTTCGGCACCGAGTCAGGGTTTCCTAAATTCCCCCATAAAAAATATTTAGGTGGCGACTCTGTATCTGGCAAAGCAGTCCATGTTTGGTACTTCTTTTCAAAAAATCTATTTTCTCAAAACGATTTGCCGGATTTGGACTCTTTGGTTCAAGATTAAGAACCGTGACGATTTGAGAGTCCGAGCTGTAGTAACCCCAAAATGAACAGAACGGGACTCACTCTCCCGGGGCGTTCGGGGGCGCCTACAGCCATCGATCTCTCTCATTCTTTCAGACCTGGTTGTTGATCGGAGCCCTTTGCTTCATCAATGGTCAGTCGTGAATCTTCTCTTTAGCACAGTTTGGTTTGCGATCTCTCTCTCTGACCTGGTTGTTGGACGATGCTCCTTGCTTCATTGATCATATAGTTGAGTCTGATTCATTTGATTCCTTGCAACTGTTCGACTCATCTAGCCGACTCAACTGTTCGACTCATCTGTTCGACTCGTCATCTTCTCTCTCTCATTCTGGTTCGCGAAGGTCTCTCTCTTGCAGCTGTGTCGGCTTCAGTTTCTCTCACTCCTCTATTTTAGTTCTCTTGGCTTCGTCTGTTAACTGACCTATTGACATATCTCAGTTTGGTTCTTCAGTTTTTTTGTTTATTATACTTTGACCCAGTTATTATATAATTTTGCTTTATAATGGACACTAAAATTCAAGCCATTAAGTGCAAACTCAATGGTGACAACTGTGCCTATTAGGCTAGTGTTATGAAGAATTTTTTTCTTGGTTAGAAAAATGGGGTTATGTTTATGGTTTTGTTCCTCGGCCATTGGACTTAAAGGCGAAAGGATATCTGATTTTATATGATACTTGGGATTGTGATAATGCCCAAGTTTTGACCTGGTTTCATAATTCAGTGGATGATTGTATTGGAATGATATTTTCTAAATACAGTACTACCAAGGAGGTGTGGGATTATTTACTGGATGTTTATTAGCAGCCTAACTTTGCCAAGCGATATGAGTTAGAAATAGCTATTTAGAGTGCTCGTCAGCAGGATCAGACTATTCAGGATTTTTATATTGAGATGAAAGGTCTTTGGAATCAATTAGCTCTCATGTAACCATCTACCCTCAAGGCACTAGATGCTTATATTGAGTTTTAGGAGCAAGGTCGTTTAGTGCAGTTTTTAATGGCTCTCTTCCCTCGGCATGAGGCTATCCGTGGTGGCATCCTTCATCGGTCTCCTTTCCCCTCTGTGGATGTTATTGTTCGTGAGCTCCTCTCCGAGGAAACCCGCCTTAAGATGGCTAGTCAGACTCTATCTCCATCTGTCTTTTTGGCTCCTACTCAGCCTCCTCTGTTGTCAGCTCCACCATCTCATCAGCTTCAGGGCCATGCAAAGTCCAAGAAGGGGCCACTAGCCTCTGATGAGTGTGCTTTTTGCTATCAAAAGGGCCATTGGAAGTACAACTGTCCCAAGAAGGGTCGTCAGTCTGCTCAGTCTTCTCAGCCGTTTCAACCACAATTCCGTGGTCCTACTTCGAGTACTTTTCGCCCTCCTGCTGCTTGTACTGCCTCTGCTCCGGCTTCTGATCCTGACTTGGCTTTCTTGAATGGCCAAATTTCCCAACTTCAGCATCTCTGGTCCACATCTTAGTCATCTTCATCTGCCTCTGCTCTCACCTCTCTTCATTCAGGTTTGCTTGGGTCCTCTTCATGTATTCTTTCCTCTATCTGGCTTTTTGATTTTGGTACCTCTCATCATATGACTCCTCACATTTCCTTACTTCAAAACTATATCCTCCCTCCCTTTCCTATTACTATTAATACTGCTAATGGGTCTGGTATGTTTGCCCTATCTATTGGGTCTGTCTTATTCTCTACCATGTCCGCTTTTACTATTCTCTCTATTCTTTATGTGCCTCAACTGTCTGTTAGCTTGCTTTCTATTAGTCAGCTTGATGCTTTTGGTTTTGATGTTCTCTTTTCTTCTTCTGCTTATTGTGTACGGGATCGGGTGTCTAAGAAGCAGATTGGAACCTACCATAGAGTTGGAGATCTCTATGTGGTGGAAAGCCGACATCTTCCTCTGTCTACCTCCCCCGTTGCACTTTCATATTTTTAGTTAGATTCTCAGTCGAGTCAGTTTTATTTATGGCGTTCTCGCTTAAGTCATTTGCTTGTTGACCGCTTGCGGTCTTTAGCTCAGTCAGGATTGTTAGGTAAAGTTTCTCCTAGTCAAATTAATGAGTGTCGAGGATGTAAGCTTGTTAAAATGATAACTTTACCTTTTCATAACAGTACTTCTACTTCTGCTTCTTCTTTTTCTCTTATACATACTGATGCTTGGGGACCTTCTCCTGTTCTCACTAAAGAGGGTTCTGCGTAGTATGCATCCTTTGTTGATAATTGTACCCGCTATACCTGGGTTTGTCCTATGGCTCATAAATATGACTTCTACCAGATATATCGTACCTTTCAGTCTATGATCACTACACAGTTTGGGGCCATAATTAAAATACTCCGATCTAACTTGGGTGGGGAATACTTTAAAACTGAATTCTGTGAATATTTGGCTACATTGGGCACTATTTACCAAACCTCTTATACTGATACCCCTGCCCAAAATGGTCATGCTAAGTGTAAACACCGTCATCTCCTTAAGACAGCTCGATCTCTCATTCTCTCTGCCTTTGTTCCGGCACCATTCTGGGCCGAGGCAGTTCTTACCGTTGCTTTCATTTTTAATCGCATGCCGACTTCTCTACTCTTCGGTCAATCTCCTTATAAGGCTCTGTATTCCCAACCTTCAAATTATTCCCTCCTACATGTCTTTGGGTCTGCTTGTTTTGTTCTCCTTCCTCATAAAGATATGACCAAACTCAGTGCCCGGTCTGTCTTGTGTGTTCTTTTGGGTTACAGTCTTACTTAGAAAGATTGTCGCTATTACAACCCTATCTCTCGTCGCCTTTATGTCTCTCGTCATGTTGCCTTTCTCGAATGTCTGTCTTACTTTCAGCTTCCCCTTCTCACTGCTCCCGTTTCCGAAGAGGATTTGGTTCACATCGACCCATTTCCTTCTGAGGTCCCGTCTGATGAGTACATCTCCACTGTTTCTTCTAAGGCCATTCTTACTTTTCCGTTTGCATCACCCATGGCTCCTTCTCCTCCTTCGGCTTCTTCTTCCCCTCCGTTGTTGGTCTATTCTTGTCGCTAGGCTCCCCTACCACCAATTGTCTCTACTCTTGTTACTACTTCTTCTACTTCTGACGATTCTGATCCTGCTGTACACCGATATCCTACTCATGAGTGTCGTCCCCCAAACAGGTTGGGTTGGTCTAATACATGTTTTTGTGCTTCATATCATACTTTTTTTTGTCTATTATTCACTCTTTTTCAGAACCTCAGTCTTACACGGAAGCCTGTCAGGATCCTAATTAGGTTCAAGCTATGGAGGATGAGTTGTTTGCCTTGCAGAAGACTAAAACTTGAGAGTTGATTCCTTTGCCTGTTGGCAAGAATCTGGTTGGTAGCAAATGAGTATATAAAATCAAGACTCATTCTGATGGTTCTCTCGAGCACTACAAAGCTCGTTTGGTTGCCAAGGGTTTCTCACAGGAGTATGGTATTGATTATGAGGAGACTTTTGCTCCTGTTGCCAAGATGACTACTGTTCGTACCTTAATTTCTGTTGTTACTGTTCGACATTGGCCTCTCTATCAGATGGACGCTCATAATGCTTTTCTTAACGGTCATCTCATTAAGAAGGTCTACATGCGTCCTCCCCTTGGTCTTCTGCACTCTTCTGGGTAGGTTTATCATCTCTGGCGTGCTCTGTATGGTTTGAAGCAGTCTTCTCGTGCTTAGTATGATCGCTTTCAGACTGCTGTTACTGAGCTTGGGTTTTATCATTTCTGCTTCCGACTCTGCTTTGTTTTTGAGACATACCTCGACTGGTTTTGTTGCTCTCCTACTCTATGTGGATGATATGATCATCACTGGCTCTGACTCTTCTGTTATCTCTGAGGCCAAGCAACATCTCTTCCACACCTTCACAATGAATGATCTGGGTCCATTACGGTATTTTCTTGGTACTGAGGTTGCCTCTTCTCCAAAGGGCTATTTTCTGTCTCAAGTCAAGTATGCTAATGAGGTTATTCACCGTGCCGGTCATACTAATACTAAGGTTTTTGATACACCTATTGAGCTTAATGTGAAGCTCAACTCTACTGATGATGTCTCTTTGGATGGTCTCACGTTCTATCACGAGCTTGTGGGTTGTTTAGTTTATTTGACTGTCACTTGCCCTGATCTTGCTTATGCTGTTCATGTGGTTGGTCAGTTCATTTATGCTCCTTGCTCTACCCATTGGGCTGCTTTGGTTCACATTCTTCGCTATCTCTAGAGTACTATCTTTCAAGGATTACTGTTGTCCTCTACTTTCTCTTTAGACTTGGTGGCTTATGCTGATTCTGATTGGGCTGGTGATGTTAATGATCACAAGTCCACCTCTGGTTTCTGTATGTTTCTTGGCGATTCCTTGATGTCTTAGAAATGCAAGAAACAAACTGTTGTTGCTCGCTTGACTGCTGAAGCTGAGTATCATGCTATGGCTCATGCTACTGTTGAGCTTGTTTGGCTTCGCTGTCTTTTCTTTGATTTGGGTATATCTCAGTCTTCTCCGACCTTTCTCTATTGTGACAACCGCAGTATTATTCAAATTGCCCACAATATTGTCTTCCATGAACGGACGAAACACATTGAGATTGATTGTCACTTTGTCCGACAGCATCTGTAGTTTGGGTCTATCTCGCTTCTTTTCGTCTCCTCAGCTTTGCAAGTTGCGGACTTCTTCACCAAGACTCACATCATCGCTCGGTTTTAGTTTCTTCTTAGCAAACTCTCAGTGTTTTCTACTAAAACACCTTGAGTTTGAGCGAGGGTGTGAGAATATATTGTGTATATATGGCATTGTGTATATTAGGAATTAGGCAAGAATTAGGCAAGATTGTGGTGTAAATAGGAAATCTTTGTATTTCTTTTTTCGTCATAGATTTAGGGCTATATAAACTGATGCACTCTTTATAAACAAACAAAAGTTGAATATACAATATTCTTCAAAAACTTACAATTTTACCAAAGTATTTGAATAAATACATTGGGATATTGAGGCTATTTGGTACAGCTTGTTGAGCTACTTGCAATTTTTTTATTTTTTAAATTATGTTAGAGTGTTTCATATAATTTTTGCTTATAACTTATGAGGCAGAAAGAACTTAAATAAATTTAAAAAATATATATTATTGTGAAGCAGGAGAAGAAGTATTTTTAACTTTTGGTTTTTTGTTATCAATCTTCAGCGCGCTAGAAACTGCAACAAATAGGTTATTGAAATTCAAGAGGAAAAGAAAAGCCAATAATGCAACTAATTTTATCTCTCTAGTGTCTCCTTGGCAACCCTGATCCTCTAGAATTTTTTTCTTTGCAGCCTTCCCTACAATCTTCCAAAATGACGTCGTTTTGTTTATTTGAAACAAAAAATGCAAAAGGGTGAAACAGAGCAGGGCTAAGCAAAAGGAGAAACTAAGAAAGAGGGGGCGAGAGCGAGAGGGAGATGAGAGAGTTTGAGCCCACAACCACCATCACCGTTCTCCACAATAAGGATGTATATCAATTCAAAAAAAAATAAGAAGTATGTTTGTTCTAATCTTCCAAAATGACGTCGTTTTGTTTATTTGAAACAAAAAATGCAAAAGAGTGAAACAGAGCAGGGCTAAGCAAAAGGAGAAACTAAGAAAGAGGGGGCGAGAGCGAGAGGGAGATGAGAGAGTTTGAGCCCACAACCACCATCACCGTTCTTCACAATAAGGATGTATATCAATTCAAAAAAAATAAGAAGTATGTTTGTTCTTATTTTTGCTTTTCTTTTAAAAACATTGCTTCAAAAGTGGAGCTAAAAATTTTCTTTTTAAATTGTAAAAAAATTGAAGCGAAACTAAAATTTTTACTAGTAACTCTAGAGGATCCAGACTTACTCCTTCGATACCCATTACAACTTGTTACGAATTTTTATGACAAATCTTGTGTAATATTGTAAAGTTACAATAATTTACAACTCAGAAATGAAATTATGTATTTTTATCATAATATTACGTATTTTTTAATCAAAACATTTTTTAAGCATAAATTCTCATAGCTTCATCAAAAGATTACACAACATTTATTACAAAAAAATGTGTAATAAGGTGCATTTGGAATTTCAACCTTTTGCACTTCCTTGCACTTAGACTTAAGATCAAAGTTACCTAGTAGTTAAAAAAAAAAAAAACAAAAAACTTACTTTAAAGTAGTTGTTAATAGAAATAATTGATCTACATGCATCATTTTTTGGCCTCCTTTCGTGTTACATTTTCAAATTTTATGACATTGTTATGGATTTAACTTGAGAATCATACTTGAGTGGGAAACAAATCACATTTGACATTGATTGGTAAAAATTTAAATAAATAAAAATAAAATTAGCCTTAAAATTAGTCAAAAAATACTGTACACAACGAAAATTTAAATATAATATATTGCGTACAAAGAAAGAATTTGATTCATATACCTTTTTTTTAGTCCCTTTTGAAGCTACTTTTTTCTGATTTTATAACATTGTTTATAAATTTAACTCCAAAATCATGTGCAATATCAAAATTTAGACTCATCCAAGTGGGAAACAAATCACATTTCACTTCTCTTGGTTAAATATTTTACATCACCTAACAACCAAATATTACCCAATACTAGAGATCAAATTAACAGCAACCAAAAGCTAACCCTAATTGATACTATATTAATTAATTTAACAACATAGTCTACTCATGCGGATTAATGTAATCTCAGGAACGGTTAATTAGCCGACAATTACGACAACCAAGAAGCATCGGAGGTTTCCAGCACGGGCCAAGACCACTACTAATTGATTTAAGGTTGTTATTATGTTAATTTGACAATAATGGCATGTGAGAGGGGTGCACGAGGTGTGCTATTAAGATTCCTAATGTGAGATTGAAAACTATATAAAATTGAAGTGATAATTACTAACTATCCATTGTTAATTGAATAATAACGTGTGCTAAAGAGTCTGTCTCCACATCAAACCAAATTGGAAAACTCACTAAATTTATATATTCTTTGATAGTGTTAGAGTATATTTTAGAATCTCTCACCCCTGCCGTACGCTACCATGGTACTCGTTCTCATCTCATGGTGTAGGTAAGGACGGACTTAGAGCGATTGCCCTTTTACGATTTCAAAAAACTGATTTATCTTTTTTTTTTTTTTTTGATTGGCAAAAAACTGATTTATCTACTAGTAATTAACTGTCATACACATTAGCCCCTTCTATGTTTTTTTTCTCAAAAGAAAATTTAAGTAGTTGCACGAACCACGTAAATTTAACAGTTTCGACAAATATAGCAAAAAAATTAGTTTTTCACAACCAATGTTGCCGTCTTTTATAACTTAACATGAATATTGAAAAATATGTTTAGTATATACTTTTTGTGCTATTTTCACGTTTTAAATTTTTTGTGTGCATGATCCTTGTGCATCAACTTGAGCTATATATACAATATGAGCTGAACAAGTGATTATGGGATTCTATAAAGGGAGCTTTATTCATAAATTTCATTTCTAAGCCTTTTATATAATAAAATCCAAATCATTTTTTATTATTGTATTCCATTGAGTAATGTTACGCATCATGAAATAAATATCATGAAAAGTTTCATGAAACTAATCTAAGGGTGATTGCATAACATACAATAAGACACTACAAACACTATAAATTAATCCAAGGATGGAGAATCTTCATGAAAACTTTTCATGATACCTAACATTATTGTATTCGATTAGGTCCCATTCAATGTAATAAGACCAAAATACCCTCCTTCCATTTCTCCCGCGCATACTCCATTCTAAAAACTCAACCATTCATATTCCATCTCTTCACTCCACAACACATTCATTCTCCAAAAAAAACTCATTGGCACCAAAAAATTTCCAAACCGTAACCCTAGCTTTCACATTGTCTCACCACCGTCATCCTCCACGACCAACCATCGCCGGCCACTGCTATTCCACATCAACGCACCACTGCGAAGATTTACACTGAAAGGATTGGGGTTCATTCTTCCTTGGTTCTCGTCGGCCATCGATTTACATATCCCACCCACAATGAGGACCAAAGGTAAGCACCATCCTTTCACCCTCTGTTTTTCAAACAATGCTAATATAATTTAATCACAAGTGTATATGTTTACATTGCCCCTGTTATTATTGTTGTTTTTTGATTTCATTTTGTAATGAAATCCCTATTTTCACTCTTTGTCCATATTGGTGATGTTGATTTTTTGTTGAATATGAATAACATTAATAAACAAATGTATAATTTATATTTCTTTGTTATTAATGTTGTTTGTGGTTATGATTTGGTAATGAACTTTGTTTTTTTTCTCTGTCAATGTTGGTATTGCTGATTGTTGATGTCCATAGAATCCCCAATTCCCCCCCAAAAAAAAAATTGAAATATGATGGAATATGATATAAACATCGTATTGGCAAATGTACAATATTTATAGGGTGATCGAATATGATGTGAATATGGTGTAAATATTGACATTGATGTAAATATTTGCTTCAATGTCAATATTCACAGTATGAATATAATGTAGATATGCAACTTCTGACATCAATGGAATATGATGTAAATATTTACAAAGTTGTTGGTATTGTTACTTGTTGATGGTTAAAAAGCAATTAAAGCCCCTAATCTTTGATGGTTGTCAACCCTTTTTTGGTTCACTTGGTCCCTCTCAGAAGGTCGATCTGTCATTTGTGTTGCCTTTGCTCTCCACCTTGCAACAAATTCCACAAATGGTTCTTCAGGATTCTGGTGGGTTGCTTCAAGCTCTTGAGTAGTCATTTCAATTTGGGTATTGTAAGAATACTGATTGACAAATGCGTCAGCCAAATCTTCCTAGTTCTGCTTCACTCTATCCTCCAACGTGGCGTACCAAGTGGCTGCTATACCCAATAGGGTTCTTCCATACAAAGAGAGTTTCTGAGGCTTAGTCAGACCCATTTGTTTCAGGACGTCCAAGAAAAGTCGGATATGTACCATTAGATCTCCAGACCCGTCGAAACGGTCAATGGGTGGCATTTTGAATCTGTTTGGGAGCCGTATAGCAGCCTCGATGTACCTATCCTCAATGTCGGGTATGAAACTAATTCCCTGTGCCTTTTTGAATTGCTTCCCAAGTTTAGTAATTTTTAACAAGGTCGGGTTGAGATCATTAATATCAAGGGAAAAGAGGCCCTCATTAGGCTGCACCAAGGGTCTGAAAACTCGAGCTTGAGCCAACCCTTCTCAAGGAGCTGGACCTTGCAAATCTTCAGCTGGCCGAGGTGGGGCAAAGTTCAGCCGGGGGTCTAAGGTTGGATGTGTGGTAGATGCCCCAAATGGGCGTTGTATTTTAGTACTAGTTTTATTTTGCATGGCAATTCCCTGATTTACGGCCGTTATCATGGTTACAACTTCTTCTGGACTCTGTGCCATCACGGGTCTGCCGAGTTAGCAATCGGAAAAACGGATGGGTATAAGCTGAGAGTTGACTAACAAGGATTTTGACCTGGTTTACACATGATGTTTTTTAACTGGATTAGTCGAGACAGGTTTGACTGGATTGGGCTTTTTAGAATGGGTCTTTTGGCATTTGGACGGGTCTTTTCTGAATTGGCTTTTGGGAACCAGATGGACTAGGCCTTTGCTGAATTGGGTACGGCTCCTTCTTTGGCTCAGACAAACCTAGCATTAAAAACAAATGCTCCATTAGATCGGGTTACCGGGTATGCTGGTCAAAACAAATCAAGATACAATTTTTGGCCTTGATTCTGGTTTTAGTATGTTTCCACCATATCAAACACAAACCACTGGATTTTGACCCAAATTCTAATTCTGATATGACCCTCAAGTTTGAAAGGAATCGCCTCAAGATTAAGACTCTTCTAGGATTGCATCGCACATTTCCGAAGATTTTACATTTTTTACAAAAGCACTCAAAACACCCCTATAAGAGGTTAGGGTTTCCCCGTCCTAGCTTTTGGAGTGATCTGCAGCTTTACTATTCAAACAAACAGCATCACAATAGCCTAGTAAAAAGGAGGGCATCTTGTCCTATATTTGAAAAGTCACTAAGGCTGACTATATGTAGTTAGGCCGATTGGTCAAAAGGGGTACCTCAACAAGACTACCTATTATACCTCTCACACCTAACACCGAGAAGTGAAAGGAAGATCAAACGGTACAACAGTAATCCAGATCCAAGGGTTGTGTTTCCAACATGGCAGAGCCCATGTTCGGTCAGCCTTTTGGCAAGATTTTTGGGCAAACCTTCGGCAAGCCGTCCAGGAATAGCAAATGAAAAACATAGTGACTTAAGAGCACCAATGCAAATGCAATGCAAAGAACATATAAGTGTAGATAAAATTTCACATCATGAAGTTCGAGTCAAGTTCTCTAAATCCCCAGCAGAGTCGCCAGAAACTGTAGCTTGCTTTTCGTATTCCTTTCGGATACGATTAGCCCTACAGTTCGAACTCTCGTGGTTCTGAATCTGATCTCATAAGTACAATATGAAACTGAGAAGCACAAATGAGTTCAAATCCAGCAAATCTGTTGGAAAATTGATTTTGAATCAAAGTGCCAAAAATGGACTGTTTTTCCAGATTACAGAGTCACCACCTAAATATTTTTGAAAAATTTAGGAAACCCGAGACTAGTGCCAAAGGCCACTTATCCGTCATTATCAAAGTGTCGCGGCTCGGGAACTTAGGTATGAGAAGGGAAGGTCATGAATTGAGTACTCCACTTGCCCGATCAAAAATCAGCCTCTACTAATCATGATGTGATTCTTATTTACATTATATGCTCTTATTATAATTTATTAGGCTAACATTACTATGCGACACACATAAGTATAGACTAATTTGCAAAAGTTGGGATGCTTTGATTTCATGTTTGTTTGAAGATTGTATTTGATACTTGAAAAATGTGAGTTTACACATTAATTAATTTGTCCTAATTTAAGCACTTAGCCTCATGGTAATATGCTTGACATGAAAACATTAACACTCATGCAGTATGCTAAAACTCAAAATTGCTCACCTAGTGCTCTGAGCCAAAACAAAGCAAAATAATCAGAAAACATGCATGCTCCTAACTAATGCAATATGACCAAATGTAACACACACAAGTATGCAATTAATAGGCTCAACTGTGAGCATGGTATATGATTACAATTCAAGACATGTGATAAAGCACGTATACAAGTAATGAATTCGAACATTTGGTTAATATGGTGAGCCAAATCTTGGATGCATGCAAGGCAATGGATGCAAAGCATAAAGATGCTAATTTGAAAAATGATATTCTATACTAACCATCGTAAGTAAATAAGTAAAAAGGAGAAAGACGTGGGGTTGGAAGACATATAATTTATTATAATTTGCCATTGTTCAAGAGAGTGCGAATCAACGTCCGAGAGTCTAAATTAAACTAATTATTACAAAACCAAATGAATGAATAAGTAACTAACTAGCTAAGCTATGATTAACTAAACAAGCTAATCTATTACAACAAAATAAGCCAACTATCTAACGAATCATCGCTACAAAAATATTATTTGAGCTCTATTTATCTCTTCTAGTCTTCTCTGTCGTGGAAAGCCTCAAGAGAAGAACGAAGTCATTTCCAAAGCAATCAATTTTCAATGAGCAAATTGATTGCTTGATGAGTTAAGACATGATTTTGGACAAAAATCAATAAGTGCAATGAATCAACGACCACCCCTCCCTCCGATCATGGAGTAAGCTCAAAAAGAGGTAGAAACGCTTCAAGGCTCATCGAAACATCATAAATTGATGGATGACAACCCTTGACATAATAGACTCGGCATAACGTCCGGCCGAATCCAGGCAATATGAGTCATTTTCTTTATGTGGGTTGGTTTATTTTAAATCAATTTTTAGACCTTTTCATTCTTTAGTTCATTAACTCCAAGATGATGATTACGTCCACTAAATAAGAAGTGTGTCAAACGGGAAGCGATTCTCAACATGAAAGAGAGGCTATGCCATTGGCGATGAACCTTCGTAGAGATTAAGCCATTAAGCATAGATCTCTACCTCAATTTTTGAACAACCATCAACCGGTTGAAACAACTCTCAAATGAAAGAAATAGATGATAGATTGCTTGTTAAAATGTGTAACGAGTTGAAGCAAATTGAATTTATACTTTAATCTCAGTTGAGGATTTATTTTAAATTATTAAAATAAATTCATTTTGAACCCAATTGATTGAATCGTGACCCGTTAGTAACCATGAAATATTGTTGTGGTTTTATTATTATTATTTGATTACCATAAAAGAGTTGTGAATATTTATGTTGCGTACCATTAAACGAAATATATTTTGTGGTGAGAAAATATTATATTTACTTTTATTATTAAAGATGTTAAAATGTATTTTTAAATTTATATATATATATATATAGGTGCGTATATATATGGTTAAATATTTGTATAGTTATATATTTGTTTAGTCAAAGAAAAGGAAATATCTATAAATAGAACTTAATAGATATTTTTTTATACTTTGGGTGTTCTTTCCTAGCTCTTGCCGTGGAGAAAAGAAAGAAAAAGAGTTCTAAGTTGGTTTTTCATGGGGTTTGATCTAGTGTAAGTCATTTTTGACCCCTAGTGCTTTGGATCAAAACGTAGAGGACGGAAAAGGCGTCGTTTGGCTCCAAGAAAATTTAATTTCTATTGTCAAAAAATTTGAAAGCTTCTTGGTTTTAGATAAGGATTTTTCCTACACTTCTTTACATACTTTTACTTGATTATATGGAGCTTAGAGTTGTATATAATTTAATTAGAATTTTTGAAAAATTCGTGATTTATTTGCTTAAAGATAAATTTTGAGAAAAATAAAGAGTTGATGCCCAAATCGCAAAAGTGTAAACTTGGAATATGTTTGTAAGGTTATAAAAGAGCTATGTTTTAAATTTGAACAAAAACGGACTTTGATTCGATCGATTTTAAAATTTTTACCGTTTTGCAACCAAAAGAGCATTTTTAAGAAAAATAAATTACGTTTAATTTTTTGGGCTTTTGATCAAAATAGGATGTCATAGTTGAATAATGCTTGGAGAATGAGTTTGGAAAGAAAATGATGTTTTCTTCGGCATTAACGGTATTATTTTGCTTAATGTATCTGTTGGAATAAAACCGAAACGGTTAGAAATGGACCTTGAGAGGTTATCGGACATGATTGTGATATGAAAGCTAGTGTACTTGTTCATATTTGATGAGATGTGGAATACATTGTATTTATCGAATTTTTTAGAATTTAATTGTTTAAATATCTGTTTAGAAATATCTGTTTTTGGCTATCGGTGGAGGATAACCATGATTGTTGTAGAAATGCATAAGACTTAGGTAAATCGAACCACATTTCTCATTTGTTGCATTGGACATTGCATTACATTCATTTAATTGGAAATGTACCTGTTTTTGAGAAATGTTTGGAAATGTATCTATTTGTGAAAAGATGAATACTTGGTAAATCTGGGTAGGGGGTGTGGAACCGCGCAGTTAGGTGTGGAGCCTTCCATGTACTGGTAAAAATTACTGTGGTAGTGCATTAGGGCCTACTTGTAGACACTCACCTAGATATTCACAGAGCCTATATTCATGTAACATATATGATTTAAAATGGAAATGGCTTTATATCTATTGTTGCATCTTAGCATTGCATGCTTTATAAAAAGATAGATAAACTATTTTATCATGAGCATGGCATGAGCATACTCATCTTTAGTCTTGTCATGGTTCATATCTTGTGTAGTATATCTCTACTGGCTGTGGCTCACCCTATAAGGAAAACCATTTCAGGTATAGGTGCTATGCCTCCGCCAAGGCATTGACTTGGGAGGATTCAGAGCTGAGGCTTCATTTTTTGTTTTATTGTTATTTGTTGAATGTAAGCCCAGGGCTGTATTTGCGTTGAGTTGAAACTTCATTTTGTGTAACTAAGAATGTTCTTGGATAAATTTGTAAGCCTGTAGGGCACTTATTATCTGTTTGGCTTCCATTTCATACTTGTTGGAAAACGTATGCTTGGGATTGGAATTGGGGCATTGAGATGTGAACAACATGTATTTGGCATTTGGGATTTAATGGAAATGGATGTATGGAATAGTTAGCTATATATATGTGTTTGTCTATTAGGTGGGTTTTGTTGCGTAAATAGATATACCCTGCCCAATTTTCGGGGCGTTACAACTTAGTATTAGAGCTACCGGGTTTGAATACTTGCGGTTCGTGGGAAGTGGTTTTCACCACAGTGGGTTCATTTCGCTAGTGAGAAGTGTTGCATATCTTATGTGCTATGTGATAACATGTTTATGTGACTATGTGGGCATAGGGTTAAACTTCTAAGATGTGATTTGCGTCCATGAAATTCTTTGAGGTCCTTTTAAAAAAGCACCTGATCAATGCTATTTCTATTTGGAAGTCTTTGAATGTTTGTGGAACGAATCAATATCTTGGAGGGGTAACTCGTATGTGCTCTATGTGACTATGTGACTATGTGCTTATATGGTTTGCCTTATGTAGTGTAGATACATGTGTAGGTTTATGTTTAATCTGTATGCAACGTGTTAGAACTAGTGTGGAGTACTTATTTTTGAGCTAAATTTTGTCTCGTATATAAGATGTCATAAAGCGAGAGAGGCTAGAGGCACTTGGATGCCCGGGATGTTCTCATGTAGAAGGATACTTTTTCCCCTAGGAAGAAGGTGTAAGCTAGAGTAATATGGCCAGGATGATTGGTCAAGATGTTGTGTAATTAATATAAAGCGTGGGTTAAATGATTTGTATGATTATGGGTGTAAATGTGACCTTAAAATAGTAGAGCTTGTGTTGTGTAGCGACTGGTTTGTTGTTATGAGGAGTTAATTATTTTTCAATTTTATATCAAGTTTGTAAAAGTGGACTAGATGAAAAAAAAAATCTAAGAAATAGTAGTACCATCATTGAGGAGTTATTGTTGTGTTTACAGCTCTATGATTAAAGTAATCTAAGATAATATGCTTTGGATTGTTGACATTAGAACACGTAAAACTAGTTCTAAATTTTCTTGGGATAGACGAAGTTAGTTATAGTTGGATTATTTCACTTGCTTGATGGACTACTTGTGGGGTTAGTGATGGGCCCTAGGCCAATTATTTTGTGTGTGTTTGGGAATAAATGTAGTCTTAGCATGATAGAAATTATATCCTCTAGTAAGAGATGTGCTTCTTAGAGAGTTTGTTTTATTCATAATTTTGTTGCAAATCCTAAGAGGGCAAATGAGATAAATAATTTGAGATAGATTGGAATGAGATTAAATTTGATTTAGGTTACGCCATTTGATGAGATTATTAGTAGTAACAACATTGACTCGTGAGTTGATATTTTAGAACATATAGGTGAGTTCCGACTGCCTTCGAGGTTGGTAGAGTCCATTGTCTTAGAGTTAGTTATTGATATTCTTGAGTGCAATACATGAGTGTTGAGGGACATGATGTGATGGATGTTGTGGAGTTGTGTTAGCAACTAATGTTTTAGAGGAAATTTTTAAGATTACTTTGTGAGGATATTATAATTCTAAATTAGGTGCTTTAGGATAATTAGTATGGTGGTAATTTGAGTATTTCCATGGGAATTTATGCTTGACCCATCGAGAGTGATTGATGTTAACTTTTACAGTTACTTTTATGTATGAGTTAGAAATTGTGAAGATGGAAGGTATATAAGAGTGTTTTGAGTTAAATTTGGTGTATGTCATGATGGTTTGGTTCATGTAATGGAAATGGAGATTATTTTGTATCCTTTGTCCTTTAGCTACAAGATTATTTTGTATCCTTGGAGCAAGAGTTGTGAATCTCTTATATTGATCCTTCGTTTTGCTATAAGTGTGGTAAGAATTCGTGTTGTTGGTATGTTGGTCTAATATTACCATTGAGTTCAATTTGATGAGTGTATTTGACCTTAAGTGGTAAGAGTTTTCTTAATTAAAATGTATTTAGGTTTGCCTAATAAAGGATGATTCCTTATTTTAATTTTGTTTCATCGTTTTTTGTGGTGATATTTTCTTAGAAGAAGTTATTTGGCAGACCCCTCATCGGGGAATAAATTGGTATGAAATAGTTTCGTTGTTTTGTTAGTCTTGGAAATTGTTATGAAATGACTATTGTTGACATAGTTTTTTTTTTTTTTAGAGTGAATGAGTGGCATCATAGCTTGTGGTTATATCTTTTAGAATTTGGTTAGAAGTGAGCTGACTAGAGATTTCAAAGGAGATTTCAAAGTCACTACAACTATGAATATTTGTTGAGAGTACCTTAGTATTGTTAGAATGTGTATCTAGTCTTGATGAATTCTATGTGGACTCGAAGTGCATTGTGTGAGCATTTGGGTAAATTCTATGTTGGAGTGAAATTGTGTGGGTGGATGTAGAAAAGTTTGTGTAAACTGTTAGTTAGTTCGTCGAGTGAAAGAAATAGAGTGGATAGGTAAAAATAACACATAAATTATTTGGTTGGGCAACTAAAGTTATGGCTGAGAATTTTTGAGTAGTGTGTTTGGCACGATTGCATTATGTTTCGTAAGGGTTGGTGTTTCTTCTTGTTCAAGTGAAGTAGTTGAGGCTAAGGTGATCTGTGAATTTTGTTTTTGGAATAATTCAGGGAAGAATATGATTGTATTAGGGGATAAATGGAGGTTCTCATTGGATAAAATATTTGGAATCATTGTTTGTGTTAGTTTTATTCAATTGGGTAACTGAGTATGAATTCATTTTAATATTGAGATGAGTTTGTTGTCGTGTGACGATTGCAATTACAAAATATATCATTGAATTGTGTCTTTAAAGGAAGGGTATTCTCATTAGTTAAGAGTCTTGAGATAATCATTTTGGATGGATATTAAGCAAATTATTGCACTAGATTATGAAAAAAAAAAAAAAACGAAATTGATTTTATTGAAGTCAGGAGATGACATCCCCGATTGCAGTGGCATCATGTAAAAAAAAAAAAAAGGATCTTGTTTTTGGTAACGGCCACACGCTGACTTCATTTACTCGACTCTCCCGCCGAGCTTTTCCTTTTTTTGTCATCATGGGTGACCCTTGAAGGCCCTTCCTCAGTGTGTACAGGACTGCCAAGAGAGTTGACTCCCTGCTGGCTGTCAAAGGCGAAATACGAAGGTGCTCCGAATCGGGCCATGACGGTGGTCTTCTGTTTCAGCTCTTTATTCTCCGTCTTCAGTGCGCAAATCTCTGCTCGCGCATCTTTGTACATGCACTGGAGCAGAGAACATTGGGCATTTAACTAATGTACCTCACTGGTTCTATTTTGCAGCCGGTGAGACAATTTGGTGACCGTAGTCACTGTCTCCATGTAGGATCTCAGTTTGAAGTGGTTGGCCTCAATGTCAGATTGAGCGGCCATGATTTGCTCAATTGACATCATGGGAAAGTTAAGAAGAGTAGGAGCAGGGGTACTCTGTTCAGGGAGGTTAAGAAGGATAGGAGCAGAGGCACTCTATAGACGTCCCCGAACGCCCCGGGAGGACGAGTCCCCCCGTTCTGTTCGTTTTTGGGCTTGCTACAGTTCGGACTCTCAAATTGTCACGGTTCTTAATTTGAACCAAAGAGTCCAAATACGGCAAATCGTTTTGAGAAAACAGATTTTTAGAAAGGAAGTACCAAACATGGATTGCTTTGCCAGATACAGAGTCGCCACCTAAATATTTTTTATGGGGGAATTTAGGAAACCCTGACTCGGTGCCAAAGGCCACGTGTCCGTCATCACCAAAGTTGTCTCGGCTCGGGAGCTTGGGTACGATTGGGGAAGGTCAGCTATGAGCACCCCCTCTCGCTCGATCCGAAGATCGGCCTCTACTAACCGTGATATCCGTTTTTGAAAACGTTATGTGTTCTTATTCCGGTTATTAGCCTAGAATTATGCGAACAACAAACAAGTATAGACCAAATCGCCTAAATTGGAACAAAACATTGCATATCCGTTTGTTTGGAAAACGCTTTGGAATTTGCTACTCACAAGTAGGCTAAAATATGGATTTCAACGAGTTATCCCAACTCAAACAATCCAACCTCCTCCCACAAGCATTCAAGCAGTTCATCAAATAAGCAGCTAGCCTTATGGTAATCATGCTATCATGTTAATGTCCACACTCATGTGAGATGCTAAAGCATAAAGAGCTCACCTAGTACTCCGTGCCAAAACAAGAACATGTTAGCAATCATGCATGATCCAAGTCCATGTTCAAATGCCTAATGCAACGCATACGGAATGTCACTAGAGTAGGCTCGGCTTGTCTATAAATGACATGTGAAAATGCACAAGTAGCATGTACTCAAGTTAGATTTGAAATACTTATGCAGTTAGTATGATGCGCCGAGCCTGGTGCATGCAAGACCAATGAATGATGCACGCATGCATAGCATAAGGTATGCTAAAGTAAACATGTCCTAATACTAGCCATCAAAGTAGGTAAGTAAAAGGGAGAAAGAAGTGGGGGTTGGAAGACATGCACACACGCACCTACACTTATTACAAATTCACCCTCGCTCGGAGGGACCAAAAGAATAATACAAATTAATTAACCTACAAGCTAATTAATTATTACAGACCACCCAATTAATTAAGCAAATTAACTAAGCTAAGAAAGCAGTAAAGGCCTCGGGAAGAGGATCCAATGCGCGCGTGCTCGGGTTTGCTCGAAAATCCAACGCCATGCACAAGTTTGCCTCTGCTTTGACTGTTCTGCTTCTCTGAAAATTGCACAACTCCCAAGGTTGCTTCTCTGAGTGTTGTGGAACACCACCGGCTGAGTGGGATCATCACCGGCCATTTTGAAGTGATCATCGACCATCCATTGAGCTCTCGGCCATGTATATTTGGTCGGTCGGCAGTATATATGGCCGGCCGGCCAAAACTTCCTGCAGAAACTTGTTTGACAGCAGTAGAGGGCAGGCAAGGCATGGCAATGTATTTCAAGCAAATGTATGCCCCAACATGTCCCCTATCATGTTTATGACTCAAAGGGACACGGTTCTCGATTCTTGGACCATCAATCGCACATTTCAATGCATGATGGCCCAAGAAACCAAGTATGCACTTTGATTTTAAATGAAATGCAATGCAAATAAGCAAACAAATGGGCTTTCAACCTCTATTATGGCTTGATCAAGAGGTGAAAGATGCATGCAAATGCAATGCAACCTAAGTATGTTAACTAGGCATGCAACATGAGCATATGGGAAGCATGCAAGGCATATAACAAGCATGCAAGTTAAATGAGCATACAAGGCACAATGTCAACACACAAGCATGCAAAACATATGGCATGTTAAGCAACCAAAACAAGGAGGAGAATACGTGCCAAATGCAGCATCATTTCAACATGCAACAACATGTCATAAGCTAAGCATGCAACAACATGCCAAAGGGTGGACTTAAACTAAATTAGGCAGCCCTTAAACAAGCCTAAAACAGTGGCCAATTCTATGGAAATGATAACCAATAAACACACACACATGCAAGCAAATGGGCTAACACTTGAACATCAAATAAGCAACCTTTAAGCACACTTAAAGGAAGACAAACATGGGCATATGGCATGAATCATAAGCTCTGAAATTGCATGAAAGAGAGGTGCCAATGGTCCAAGTACTTAAGGCAAGCTAAGGAGGTATTGAACTACCCTTAGTAAAACCAAACATGGCATGAATTAAATGATCAAAACAGAGTTTTAACATATTAAAACAAAACCTAAAGACCACTTAGATGGCATCTAAATGACTTAAATTCAAGGGCATGCACAATGACGAAACATGGAGCATAAGGCATAACCTCATAAGGCATCAAAGAGGCATAAAAGGCAAGCATACAAGCATGTGATAAGGACTGAAATAACATGGTAAGTGGTTCCAAACCACTGAAATAATGCAAATAATGCATGCTAGAGAGGCCAAAGCTTAAGGCATTCAAGAGGGATTGCATGGTGGCTATACAAAGTAAGACATGAATGACTCAAATTACCTAAAACAGTCCCTTAGCACATCAAAATATGCATGTAAGCTTCACAAAGCTAAGCCTAAATCATGCTAGAACAAGGGTCTACACCTAAAGCATGTTAAGGCAAAAATGTGGCATTACAAGACATGTATGCAAGGCATGCAAGGTGTGTCCAAACCAACTGAAAACAGAGCTATATTATGACATAATAAGCACAAAAATCAATTAAAGCATGGCCAACATACACTTAAACAAGATGCTCCCTCAAGAGGCAAAAATGGCCCTTTTCAAGGACAACAAGGAGAGGGGGTGGCCCTCTGATTCTTAGGACCTCAAGGCACCATCCTCATCACTGAAATCCCTCAAGATTTCAGTGGTGAGGAGGCCCAAACACAATGGTCCCAGAGCTCAACCGAAATAACACAAAACAAGGACCAAACAAGCCTTAAGAGGGGTCAAACAACCCCAAAGCTTAAAACACCCTTAAGAAACTATTTAGGGCAGATAAAAACAAGACTTTTCTATGTTATATGTTAAGCTCAAAAACAGCTGCAAACAAGCTATGAAAACAAGGCTTAAAAGAGGTAAAAAGCTCACCCTTGAAGCACAGCAGCAAATCAAGAACTTTTGGACCAAGAAAAGGCTTCAAATCACCCCAAAAAATCACCTTCAAGGACCTCAGCTCAATAAAGGGAGTAGAGAACTAGGTGTTTGTATGCAAAAGTGCAAATAAAATGCACTTTTGAGCACAAACAAGCCCTAAACCTTAGAGAGAGAGGCAGAAAATGTAGAGAGAGAGAGATTTTTTTGCTCAAAGTTGTATATCTCTCCTTGTTTTTTTTTGAGAGAGCTTGATTGATATAGATATATATCAATCTGCAGCTCCTCAGAACTCCCACATCCAGGCATGGGCTGAGGTATGGCCTGGAATGACAGCTGCCAGCTGTCTACAGAGATATCTGTTGAAAACCACATTTGGCTGGCCGGCCATCAAAGTGGTCGACCAGCAGTCAAACTGGCCGGCCGGCCATCACATTTGGCCGATTGAAAATCAAGGTGGCCGGTGGGCAGGAGACTTGGTCGACAGGCCATCCCATTCCCTCAGGAACACATCCACAAGCTCTTGGTCCGCAACCAAGCACAAAACAGAGAAGTTAAGAGATTCTAAGGCAAGGCACGTAGCCAAGACTTTTCGAAACTCAAAACAAACACAAAGCATGGATAATCATCGCGTGTTCAAACGATGACGTCCAAGCCTTGAGGACGGTCAAAAATGGGGTGTCTACAGTTGCCCCTCTTTGATAGAACTCGAAAGTCATAACAATGACGAGAGTGAATGTCAAAGCCCAAAGACGACCCATTTTTGACAAGGCCGAAGACTTAGACAAACATGCAAGACAAGCAAGATATGCGACATGGCATGGCAACAAACTTATGCAAGCATACAAGCATACATATGGCAATGCAAATAGATGGAAAGATGGACTTAAACATGAATTAGGC
>NW_021024888.1:2068182-2085647 GCF_004153795.1 Camellia sinensis
CAGAAGAGAGATTTTTCTGCTAGTTCAGTTGTAGGCTCAATAACCCCGGTTTGAAGAAACCATCTTCAATTTCAAAAATTAATCGTTTTGTGCTCAGAATGCTGTGCCATTCTCCATATTTTGCAAAAACATGATTTGGTTCTTTCATACAACTGCAGGGTCCACCCCCGATATAGTGTAACAGGAAAACCTGGGCCTCTTTGAAGCTTCTGGGTTTCAGATCGCATCTGAGTGTGCTTCAACTTCAGTAGATTCAACCTTCATGGTCCGTCTTGTCAGATTTGGATGTTTGTTCAGGATCTGCTGTGTGCAAAATGAACCAAGCGCTGTGTTATGGGCTATATGCAGATTAATCCCCAGTAGAGTATGACCGAGTGTTCAGAATGTGCAGTGGTTGGTAATGGTTTGTTTTGCTGTTGGCTGGTTCGTTATCTGATTATTACAATGCAAGTGTTCAATTTTCAGACAACAGATCAATTTCATTTACATTGAGGTGCAACATGATACAATGCGATGCAATACATGAAATGTACAAATACAACACTTTTTCAGACAAAAAGTTTGTTTCATTTCATCATCTTTTTCAAGTACATTGTTTAGAAATAAAAATCTGTCTGAGGCAGTACAAGGTACTCTAGTTACCAGCAAAAGGTACAAAAGAAAAAAGAAAAGAAAAACAGCAAAAATCTGGATCAATGACAAAGGATCTCAGGCTGGGAGTCCGTCCTAGTCCTCTTCTTGGACGAAGGTCCAGGAGCATCATCAGCGCTGTCATCTGAGCCAAGTCCGAGCCGTCTCCGGTCTCCTACGACGACCGACTCTGCCTCCGACTCCTTGTCATCGTCATCAGGGACTGGAGCCCGCGAGTACTCCCGACGTGAGTGCGCCCCGCCTTGGTGCGGGGGAATACTCTGCCTCTCCATCTCCTCCAGCAGAACAGAAGGCCGGGCTAGAACACCTCCCATAGTGGGAATCTGGAAAGGAGGCTGAAAAGTATAAGAGGCAAACGCATCAGTATGCTGTGAACAATTTATCAGTGCAGAATGTAGTGTATGAGTATAGTGTGAGAATGCCATAAGCAGTTATCAGTGCAAAATGCAGTGTATGAGTACAGCAATACAATGCTGTGAGCAGTTTATCAGTGCAGAATGCAGTGTATGAGTACAGTGTGAGAATGCTGTGAGCAGTTTATCAGTGCAGAATGCAGTGTATGAGTACTGCGTATGAATTCCGTGAGCAGTTTATCAAGTGTTGTGTTGTGCACCAGATTATGTGAAGCAGCTTATGAGTATGGTTTGAGACCGTGATCAGAAGAACATACCGGAATGCTGTAGAGGGCCAGGAGGTCGAAAGTCCGCTGTAACATCCCCATCATGGAGGCATTCAGCTCCAAGGACTGTCGGTACACTCGGACAAGCCTGCAAAAGTATCAAATGCATCAGTATTCTGCGGAATATCAAATAAACTGAAATGAAATGCCAATGCAAGATGCAAGATGAAGTAGTACATACCGAGGTAAGTCATGGAAACCGACCACTCATGGTCAGCCGGAGGAGGAGCAAAGGGGATCTGGTAGGTGCCCCACCCTGCCCTCGCATGTCATCATCGTGGGTAGCACTGGCCAGCTAACCCCCCGACCCTCCGAGCTCCGCTCCTGCCACGGACAAGCTGTCCTCGACGTCCCTGCCCCCGCTCCTACTCCAGCTACTGCGCCGCAGGTCCCCCTCTCTCAGCTCAGCGGCCACTACTCAGAGGCGCATAATGTACGCCGGAACATACCTCTGAATAGTCACCCTCGCCCTAAAGCCCTCCGCGTCCCAGCGATTGTGTAATCGGCCATCTCCTCGGCGGTGAACCTCTCGGTGTCCCTCATGTGGGTAGGAGGCGGACCCGGAACTATCTACTCTGGAAAGCCCAGGGTCTGGCATAGGAAACGCTCACCAAGTACCAAGCCCGACAGACCGGGCCCTCCAGCAAAATCCGAAAACATGCAGTCTCCTCTGCACCGGCAAACCGATCCCGAGTCACGGCTGGTAGTGGAGCCCAAGCTGCCAGGTGATCTGAAAATGAAATACAGATTGTTATCTACTATTATTGACAATAAGTGTAAAGCGAAGCTTAAATGAACCGCAAGTAAAACATACCTCTGCAGGGTGATAGTGTCAAAGTAGCGGCGGAAAAAGATGAATGTCTCCCGGGGCCTCCGCACGCACCTCACGTCAAAGCGACCGAAAAATGGGACGACGAGAGGGGTCTCTACATCTGGCACTGGGCGAGTCTCGAAAGTAAGCGTAGACCCACAACTGCAGAGCCAATACCAGAAGGGTTATCAGATAAAGCAGAACACAAAATAAGCAGAAATCGCAGGCCGTGTATTGTGCAGTGTATTGAGCAGAGTGTACAGTGTGTGCAGTGTACAGTCAGTGTAAAGCAGGGTATAGTGTGTGCCGTGTGTGCAGTATAACAGTATGAGCAGACCACAGTGGTGTGCAGTGTACAGAGTACAGAAAATATAAAGCAGAAATGAAAGAAGAGGAGAAAACGTACCTCCCAAGCTCGCCAGGAGCCCCGAGAGCTGTCCGCTACAACGAGAGGCTGAGCTCATGTACCCGTACAGAGTGGCCAAGGCAGCACCACCCCAGTCATAGCGCAAGATCCGGGTGACGTCCATGAGAGCGCTGAGCAGGCAAAGGGCACAGTGTTGCCCGGTCGGCGAAAATAGTCGTCCCCAGCAGGAACATGAGAAAGCCGCCGCATTATCGCTCCACCGCCTCCTAAGTCATCGGAGCCTCCTCGACTAAGGCTGGTTGGACTCTAAACTGGACCTCGAACCATGAATATCGAACGAAGCCGGGACGTGCAAGGGGCGGCACCTCACCGAGCAGGTAGATCTGAGCAGCCTCCCACTCGTCCATGTCGGTGTCGAAAGGATCGGATCACCCCCTACTCCGATGCCGGTGAGCATCGAGAAATCATAGGGAGTCATCGTCATGTCTCCCGCGACGAAAAGTGGAAAGAGTCGGGGGTGTCCCACCACCTCTCCACAAAAGCAGCAAGGAGAGGCCTGTGGCAGTAAGACGCGAGAGTCCCCTGCAAATGCGCCAAATCTGGCCTGGTCAACAATGCGACGGACTGCGTCCGGTAACTCCATGTCCAATCCCGGCGGCAACATTCCCATACCCGCGGACAGTATGGGAATCTCCCTGTTCAAAAGCAAAATAGTTGCGAAGAATATAAAATGTATAGTTTTGAAGAGTATTCAGAATTGGTGACAATATAATGTCTGTGTACGTTTTCAGGTTCAAACAAACATCGGGTGCCGTGTGCTAGCAGGGAACTAAAGCATATGATGTGTCATGTGTTTGAGTGGTTCAGTACAGATATAGCGTTTGTGCACGTTTTTAGGTTCAAAAAAACATCGGGTGCCGGTGTGCTAGCAGGGAACTACAGCATGTGATGTGCAGTGTGTTTGGGTGGTTCAGGGAAAATGCAACGTGCGTGCACGTGTTTAGATTCAAACAGACATCAAGTGCAAGTGTGTTCCACATTCAACTACAATATACAGTGTATCGATGTATCCGGGTTAAGCAATTAAAGAGCAGAATCAACTATGGCAGTTAAGTGTTCTACATTGGCAGAAAATGAAACGGGGGAGAAAATACTTCAAAAGCGCGTATGAAAAGTGCGTCTCTGGCTCACCAGAAGGAGCTCTGATGGCACACTCTCGCAAAATCCCAGAACTGGCGAAGTCCTCGGGAGGAAGCACTTGAATCGTCGGCCAGTAGGTCGCCAGTTCGAACGACGGACGCTCAAGGGAGAAGCTCGGCCTCTGGGTCCATCTCGTGATCCGGGGGAGTCTCGCCTCGTGGAATATCATCCGCCATGTCAAAAGTGGTGCGAAAATGGCCGAAAGAGTGAAAATCGGGCAAGAATATGAAAAGTCAACCGAAAAGTCAACCCCGGGAGGGTGAAAAAATGGCCGGAAAGGTCGGGGTGCAGAAAAGGCACGGAAATCAAGAAAAACTGGGGGAAACAAACCCCAAGAGGCGAAAATCGAAAAGGAGACACCGAAATGAAGTTTCGATCGGATGAAAGTGTTCGAAATGCGATGAACTTCGCGAATCAAGTGTCGAAAAAGGCACAAGAATCAAGGAAAACAGAGAATGGAAGAGGGAAAAATGCTCTAAAGAGAGGAGCAACTATTTTCGGCCAAGGAAAATGAAAGAAATAGGGTTTGAAACCCTATTTTAAAGACCCAAGGCGAAAAGTCAAAACTGCCCCGAATCAAGCATTTTTGGCCGGTCGGCTACATATTTGGCCGGCGGCCAAATGTTTGGCCGATGATGTTTTTTGGTGGCCGGTGGATGGCGATGACATCCCCTGATGGCCGGTGAGCCTCCTACAACCTTGTTGGGTCATATGTGTAGTTTGGGGCCTTCATTGCCCAAGGCAGTGCAAGAAAAGTGCATTTCCAAAGCTCAAACGACCCCTGTTTTGACCTCGGACCGTGTCTTCTTTGCGTGGCACTCGAATATGTGCAAGGTGTATCCTTTTTGTATCCTTTTGTCTCTTTTAAGATTCAAAACTTGCCCCGCATGCATTGCTTTACAACGCTTTGGTATGAACGCGTGTTGAGCTATATGTCATTATGCTTGCATTGTTATGCATTTTCAACGGTCTAGTGAGACCTTAAATACGCTCGGTCTAGGAGACCTTAAATCCTCTGAAGGTGTAAGTCCTTCGGTGTTTGTCGTGCCTGAACGACTTTTGATAAGTTGCATTATACATGTATTTCAAGCGACTCGCGTCGTCGCATATTCAAGTTCACGTGCATTTCAAAAAGCCGCATGTTGTCACCCATTTCAAGATCATCTGCATTGTCATGCATCTCAAAAAGCCGCACGTTTGTCGCGTATTTCAAAATCATGAATCATCATGCATTTGCATTTCAAAACAAAACAAAACAAAAAATGCATATGTCATGCATCATTGTAAATAGTGCATATGTCATGCATCATTGTAAAAAATGCATATGTCATGCATCATTGTAAATAGTGCATATGTCATGCATCACTGTAAAAATAGTGCATATGTCATGCATTCATTGTAAATAGTGCATATGTCATGCATACCACTGTAAATAATGCATATGTCATGCATCTTACTGCAAATATTACATTTACGCCCATCCATTGCATATTGTAAATATTGCATTGTAGCTTGCATGCATTCACTGCATCACTTCCATCTAGGGTTTGCGCCTTTCCTTGTTGAGCTTGGTCTGATATGTGCTCATCCTTTTCACGTCTATAACACTCATAGTCTGTATGACCGTCCTATGTTAGACGTGACTTGTTCGTGTCCATGCCTTTCCTAGGCAAGATACGGCTTGGCTAGGCCTTAATCCACTGTATCCATTCCATTGCATATTTGTAAATAGTGCATTGTAGCTTACACGCATCGACTGCATCCCCCCCCCATCTATGGCTTGCGCCTTTCCTTGCTGAGCTTGGTCTGGTATGTGCCCATACTTTTCATGTCTATACACTCATAGTTCTGTATGACCGTCTATGTTAGACGTGGTTTGTGTGTGTCCACGCCTTTCTGAGACAAGATTTGGTTTGGCTGCTTGCCATATCCATTGTATATATTATATTACATTGTAGTGTAATTTTTGCATCAAGCATTAGGATCATTGGTCTTTCTTCAGCAGGTCATTTCCCCACCTATGTCATTCCACCCAATTACTTGTTCTTGGTCCGTCTACATCACTCATAGTTCTGCATGTGTACGCTCCTATTCCACGTTGGTATGTTGGTTTGAGGGTTGCGACACCTTTTCTATGGTAGACGGACTTTGCATCTCCATCAATCTATTTGACATTTGTGTGGTTTTGAACCGCTCATGATTTGATCATGATTCAATTGCATTGCATTTTCATTTGCATTAGACATAGTTTTGTATATATCACATATCATTTTGCATTCATTTTGCATGTTGTGCATATTGCTAACGATATCTGTGCCTGTTAAGTTTTCTTTTAGGCACGATATTGTATGTACGGTTCATTTGAAGCCGGTGCAACCAGACGAACCGCGCAGGTATTGTATTCTTCGAGTGAGACGTATCGAAATTGCATAATTCTCTTACATCCTTTCTGCATTGTAGTGTAGTTTGGTGTATGCTAGCTTAAAACTGTCGCATGTTATGCTTCGTTACAGCTTTCTTTGCACGATCATAAGTTATGTTGGCTCCTTGCATTGTCAGTTGCATTTTGCCCCTGCCTTCGGGCGCAATATTCTCCTTGGTCGGTTTCACTGGCGACCTATTATTCCCATCAATTTGAATGTGGTGGGCTCACGAGCCTGATACAACTGGGTGGTCCAGACCGGGTGCGTGAAAGGCGACCTGGGTGAATATGGTACATCGACATTGGTCTCGCTTTGCAGAGTGAATCCTTGATCTAATGCGGCCGTCATAACCACAATCTCCTCTGAATTCTGCGTCATGATAAGTTCGCTGTACTAAACGGTGACTAACGAATCAGATATCTGTCTTGTCTCAGCAAGGAGGAACACTAGCTATTCCATATCAACTCTCTGAACTGAAAGAGAAAACATGCAGCATTTCGGACCAATCAGAACGGACACTAGTATAGCTGAATAACTGTACTCTACTACTGATCACTTTTGCCCGAAATCACTGCCCCACGTCTAACATAGAACGGTCATACAGAACTATGAGTGTATACACATGAAAAGTATGGGCACATCCCAGACCAAGCTAAACATGGAAAGGCGAAAGCCATAGATGGGGGGATGCAGTCGATGCGTGCAAGCTACAATGCACTATTTACAAATATGCAATGGAATGGATACAGTGGATTAAGGCCTATGGCCAAGCCGTATCTTGCCTAGGAAAGGCATGGACACGAACAAGTCACGTCTAACATAGGACGGTCATACAGGACTATGAGTGTATAGACGTGAAAAGTATGAGCACATATCAGACCAAGCTCAACAAGGAAAGGCGCAAACCCTAGATGGAAGTGATGCAGTGAATGCATGCAAGCTACAATGCAATATCTACAATATGCAATGGATGGGCGTAAATGTAATATTTGCAGTAAGATGCACGACATATGCGTTATTTACAGTGGTATGCATGACATATGCACTATTTACAATGAATGCATGACATATGCACTATTTTTACAGTGATGCATGACATATGCACTATTTACAATGATGCATGACATATGCATTTTTTACAATGATGCATGACATATGCACTATTTACAATGATGCATGACATATGCATTTTTTGTTTTGTTTTGTTTTGAAATGCAAATGCATGATGATTCATGATTTTGAAATGCGCGACAACGTGCGGCTTTTGAGATGCATGACAATGCAGATGATCTTGAAATGGGTGACAACGTGCGGCTTTTGAAATGCACGTGAACTTGAATATGCGACGACGCGAGTCGCTTGAAATACATGTATAATGCAACTTATCAAAAGTCGTTCAGGCATGACAAACACCGAAGGACTTACACCTTCAGAGGATTTAAGGTCTCCTAGACCGAGCGTATTTAAGGTCTCACTAGACCGTTGAAAATGCATAACAATGCAAGCATAATGACATATAGCTCAACACGCGTTCATACCAAAGCGTTGTAAAGCAATGCATGCGGGGCAAGTTTTGAATCTTAAAAGAGACAAAAGGATACAAAAAGGATACACCTTGCACATATTCGAGTGCCACGCAAAGAAGACACGGTCCGAGGTCAAAACAGGGGCCGTTTGAGCTTTGGAAATGCACTTTTCTTGCACTGCCTTGGGCAATGAAGGCCCCAAACTACACATATGACCCAAACAAGGTTGTAGGAGGCTCACCGGCCATCAGGGGATGTCATCGGCCATCCACCGGCCACCAAAAAACATCATCGGCCAAACATTTGGCCGGCCGGCCGGCCAAATATGTAGCCGACCGGCCAAAAATGCTTGATTCGGGGCAGTTTTGACTTTTCGCCTTGGGTCTTTTAAAATAGGGTTTCAAACCCTATTTCTTTCATTTTCCTTGGCCGAAAATAGTTGCTCTCTCTCTCTAGAGCATTTTTCCCTCTTCCATTCTCTGTTTTCCTTGATTCTCGTGCCTTTTTCGACGCTTGATTCGCGAAGTTCATCGCATTTCGAACACTTTCATCCGATCGAAACTTCATTTCGGTGTCTCCTTTTCGATTTTCGCCTCTTGGGGTTTGTTTCCCCCAAGTTTTTCTTGATTTTCGTGCCTTTTCTGCACCCCGACCTTTCCGGCCATTTTTTCACCCTCCCGGGGTTGACTTTTCGGTTGACTTTTCATATTCTTGCTCGATTTTCACTCTTTCGGCCATTTTCGCACCACTTTTGACATGGCGGATGATATTCCACGAGGCGAGACTCCCCCGGATCACGAGATGGACCCAGAGGCCGAGCTTCTCCCCTTGAGCGTCTGTCCGTTCGACCTGGCGATCTACTGGCCGACGATTCACGTGCTTCCTCCCGACGGACTTCGCCAGTTCTGGGATTTTGCGAGAGGTGTGCCATCAGAGCTCCTTCTGCGTAAGCTAGAGACGCACTTTTCATACGCGCTTTCGAAGTATTTTCTCCCCCGTTTCATTTTCCGCAATGTAGAACACTTAACTGCCATAGTTGATTCTGCTCTTTAATTGCTTAACCCGGATACATCGATACAGTGTATATTGTAGTTGAATGTGAACACACTTGCACTTGATGTCTGTTTGAATCTAAACACGTGCACGCACGTTGCATTTTCCCTGAACCACCCAAACACACTGGCACATCACATGCTGTAGTTCCCTGCTAGCACACCGGCACCCGATGTTTGTTTGAACCTAAAAACGTGCACAAACGCTATATCTGTACTGAACCACTCAAACACATTGACACATCATATGCTATAGTTCCCTGCTAGCACACCGGCACCCGATGTTTGTTTGAACCTGAAAACGTACACAGACATTATATTGTCACCAATTCTGAATACTCTTCAAAACTATACATTTTATATTCTTCGCAACTATTTTGCTTTTGAACAGGGAGATTCCCATACTGTCCGTGGGTATGGGAATGTTGCCGCCCGGGATTGGTACATGGAGTTACCGGACGCAGTCCGTCGCATTGTTGACCAGGCCAGATTTGGCGCATTTTGCAGGGGACTCTCGCGTCTTACTGCCAACAGGCCTCTCCTTGCTGCTTTTGTGGAGAGGTGGTGGGACACCCCCGACTCTTTCCACTTCTTCGTCGCGGGAGACATGACGATGACTCCCTATGATTTCTCGATGCTCACCGGCATCGGAGTGGGGGGTGATCCGATCCCCTTCGACACCGACATGGACGAGTGGGAGGCTGCTCAGATCTACCTGCTCGGTGAGGTGCCGCCCCTTGCACGTCCCGGCTTCGTTCGATATTCATGGTTCGAGGTCCAGTTTAGAGTCCAACCAGCCTTAGTCGAGGAGGCTCCGATGACTTAGGAGGCGGTGGAGCGATATGCGTGCGGCTTTCTCATGTTCCTGCTGGGGACGACTATTTTCGCCGACCGGGCAAACACTGTGCCCCTTTGCCTGCTCAGCGCTCTCATGGACGTCACCCGGATCTTGCGCTATGACTGGGGTGGTGCTGCCTTGGCCACTCTGTACGGGTACATGAGCTCAGCCTCTCGTTGTAGCGGACAGCTGCTCGGGGGCTCCTGGCGAGCTTGGGAGGTACGTTTTCTCCTCTGCTTTCCATTTCTGCTTTATATTTTCTGTACTCTGTACACTGCACACACTGTGGTCTGCTTCATACTGATCGTATACTGCACACACGGCACACACATATACCCTGCTTTACACTGACTGTACACTGCACACACTGTACACTCTGCTCAATACACTGCACAATACACGGTCCTGCGATTTCTGCTTTATTTTGTGTTCTGCTTTATCTGATAACCCTTCTGGTATTGGCTCTGCAGTTGTGGGTCTACGCTTACTTTCCGAGACTCGCCCCAGTGCCAGATGTAGAGACCCCTCTCGTCGTCCCATTTTCGCGTCGCTTTGACGTGAGGTGCGTGCGGAGGCCCCGGGAGACATTCATCTTTTTCCGCCGCTACTTTGACACTATCACCCCTGCAGAGGTATGTTTTACTTGCGGTTCATTTAAGCTTCGCTTTACACTGTATTGTCAATAATAGTAGATAACAATCTGTATTTCATTTTCAGATCACCTGGCAGCCTTGGGCTCCACTACCAGCCGTGACTCGGGATCGGTTTGCCGGTGCAGAGGAGACTGCATGTTTTCGGATTTTGCTGGAGGGCCCGGTCTGTCGGGCTTGGTACTTGGGTGAGCGTTTCCTATGCCAGACCCTGGGCTTTCCAGAGTAGATAGTTCCGGGTCCGCCTCCTACCCACATGAGGGACACCGAGAGGTTCACCGCCGAGGAGATGGCCGATTACACAATCGGCTGGGACGCGGAGGGCTTTAGGGGCGAGGGTGACTATTCAGAGTATGTTCCGGCGTACATTATGCTGCCTCTGAGTAGTGGCCGCTGAGCTGAGAGAGGGGGACCTGCGGCGCCAGTAGCTGGAGTAGGAGCGGGGGCAGGGACGTCGAGGACAGCTCGTGTCCGTGGCAGGAGCGGAGCTCGGAGGGGTCGGGGGGTTAGCTGGCCAGTGCTACCCACGATGATGACATGCTGAGGGCAGGGTGGGGCGACCTACCAGATCCCCTTTGCTCCTCCTCCGGCTGACCATGAGTTGGTCGGTTTCCATGACTTACCTCCGGTATGTACTACTTCATCTTGCATCTTGCATTGGCATTTCATTTCAGTTTATTTGATATTCCGCAGAATATTGATGCATTTGATACTTTTGCAGGCTTCATCCGAGTATACCCGACAGTCCTTGGAGCTGAATGCCTCCATGATGGGGATGTTACAGCGGACTTTCAACCTCCTGGCCCTCTACAGCATTCCGGTATGTTCTTCTGATCACGGTCTCAAACCATACTCATAAGCTGCTTCACATAATCTGGTGCACAACACAACACTTGATAAACTGCTCACGGAATTCATACGCAGTACTTATACACTGCATTCTGCACTGATAAACTGCTCACAGCATTCTCACACTGTACTCATACACTGCATTCTGCACTGATAAACTGCTCACAACATTTGTATGCTGTACTCATACACTGCATTTTGCACTGATAAACTGCTTATGGCATTCTCACACTATACTCATACACTACATTCTGCACTGATAAATTGTTCACAGCATACTGATGCGTTTGCCTCTTATACTTTTCAGCCTCCTTTCCAGATTCCCACTGTGGGAGGTGTTCCAGCCAGGCCTTCTGTTCCTGTCGGAGGAAATGGAGAGGGCAGAGTATTCCCCCACACCAAGGCGCGGCGCACTCACGTCGGGAGTAGCTCGCGGGCTCCAGTCCCTGATGACGATGACAAGGAGTCGGAGGCAGAGTCGTCGTCGTAGGAGACCGGAGACGGCTCGGACTTGGGCTCAGATGACAGCGCTGATGATGCTCCTGGACCTTTGTCCAAGAAGAGGACTAGGACGGACTCCCAGGCCTGAGATCCTTTGTCATTGATCCAGATTTTTGCTGTTTTTCTTTTTCTTTTTTCTTTTGTACCTTTTGTTGGTAACTAGAGTACCTTGTACTGCCGCAGGCAGATTTTTATTTCTAAAACAATGTACTTGAAAAAGATGATGAAATGAAACAAACTTTTTGTCTGAAAAAGTGTTGTATTTGTACATTTCATGTATTGCATCGCATTGTATCATGTTGCACCTCAATGTAAATGAAATTGATCTGTTGTCTGAAAATTGAACACTTGCACTGTAATAATCAGATAACTAAACAGCCAACAGCAAAATAACCCAAGCAACCCACTGCCTGATTCTGGGTGCACAACCCTTACCCTGCTGGGGATTAATCTGCATACAGCTCATAACACAATGAGGAAGCCAGACTCCACACAGCGGATCCTGAACAAACAGCCCAAATCTGACAAGACGGACCATGAAGGTTGAATCTACTGAAGTTGAAGCACACTCAGATGCGATCTGAAACCCAGAAGCTTCAAAGAGGCCCAGGTTTTCCTGTTCACACTTATCGGGGGTGGACCCTGCAGTTGTATGAAAGAACCAAATCATGTTTTTGCACAAATATGGAGAATGGCACAGCATTCTGAGCACAAAACGATTAATTTTTGAAATTGAAGATGGTTTCTTCAAACCGGGTTATTGAGCCTACAACTGAACTTAGCGAGAAAGACTTAACAGTGGAGACAAAAGGGTAAACAACCAAAACACAACGAGGCACACTCGGAAAAGACTCAAAACAAAGGTTGAGGTAAACAAAACAAAAGACACGACATACAGACGCGTTAACGGAGACGGGGGACCTCAGATCACGAGGAGCCAGTTTCTCTGGGTATTGTTTCCCACCCTTTTTTCATTTGTGATTCTCACATCACTCTGGCACTCAAGCTTGGTTTTTCTCTCAAAACCCTTTTTGCTCACTCTTTTTCTCAACTTACACTTCTCTATTCTTTATTCTCTCATTTTTTTATCCCTCCCTGGGGTGTTTAATGGATGAATAGGAAGTTGTGGGTTCATGCCCGACATGGTTAGCGCACGGCTGTTTCTTCCGGTGGCGCTTGGTCGATGCCCCAGGTAAGGGAACGGAGTACCTTGATCCCTTCAGATTCGTGCTTCGTACTTGGTTCGATACCTCGTTGCTCGGAGGTTGAGAGAGCTTGCAGCCCTTTAATGACAGCTTGAGTTGTGCCCTTCTTGGCAAGTATGTTGGCGATGGGGGAAAAACAGGAAGCCTGACTCAACCGTGCCCCTAGTTCATCATTATGACCATTTTTGTTTTGGCTTTCTACTAAAACAATTTTGACCAAGATGAGAGTCAAATTAACATACTTGTTCAATTTTCTGATTTAAAATCATGCAAGTTAGGCTATGAGCACTGAAAATTTTCTTTTTTTTTTTTGGATCCCAGAAAATGGTCCAAGTTTTGAAAAATAAAGCAATTTTTGAGAAAACTAGTCAACCTCAGTAAAAATTCTCAAAATCTATTTTTGCAAACGATTGGTGCTAAACAAGCACGGAACTTACCCTCGAGATGCGCAACCTCGGATCGGAGGCAATGGAAAATTGCCCCTTGTTTGAAGGACGCTGCAGGACAACGGAAAGTTGCCCCTGGTTTGAACGGTGACTCATGGCAATGGAAAGTTGCCCCTTGTCTGGATGATGCCGCAGCATATTGTAAACAATCCTCACTAGTGATGATCACGACCGAACTTTCTCGGATACAGAGAAGACGAAGATGGTCAAAACCAATATATGGACATAGTCACTTTGAAGGTGTTGGGGGCTGGACTTCAGGGCGAAGCTGCCTAGATATTCCAAACGTGGGAATCAAGGATGATTAAAAACCATTGCATGGACTTAGTCGTTATGAAAGCGTTGGGGGCTGGACTTCAGGACGAAGTTGCCTACGTATCCCAAACATGGGAATCAAGCCTTACGTTGTTCCGGTTAAGGTACACTCGGGTATTTTAACCTTCACTTTTTAGGCTCTAACTTTTGCCAAGGCGCCCGATGCGGGTTTTCAACCTTGCGAGCTTTTCTTTCCTTTTTCTTCATTCCCTTTCTTTTTTCCTCTCTTTTGTATATTATTATTTTTTTTGCTTTTTTGTATTTTTCTCTCTTTTGTATATTTTTTCTCTCTTTTTTGTTTGTATATATTTTCTTTTGCTCTAACTTTTGCCTGGGTCGCCTTTCCGGGTTTTCAGCCCAGTGAGCCGCTCAAAGGGTAAAAGTGTAACAAGCCCATGCCAAATGGTTTTAGGGTTTTTGAAGCCATCCGTATCCAGGAGAGTGGCTGTTGCATTGACTTACTGAAGGACCCATCTTCGGCTCTTCGAGCAAATCAGACATTTTTGCCCCTAGTTTGGAGGGGTGCTTTTGTTATAGCTTTACAGGCTTCTTCTGATGAGATCTGATCTTCTTGATCTGACTTTGGTGCCTCTTGTTCGAGGGCTGCTTCCAATCTGGCCACACAGGCCTCTCTTGATCGTCGATCTTTGAACACTCTGAATTGTGGTTCAAGGATTTAAAAGAAGGGCTCGGGTTTTGAGGCTGAGAGCGATCCTAAGCTGCACAATCTCAAGAGTGATCCCACACAGGTCTTCGCAGGACCGCGCAAAACATTTTGTTTTTGAAAGTTTTTAAAGAAGGGACAAATCGCTCACGCTGAAGATAGTGTGGAACCAGTCTGGATCAAGCCAGGGTCCTTCTCAATACTCACGCTGACAAGCATGATTTCAATCATTAAGGGCTTAGCACACCTCTCTTTCTCTCAATTTGATCAAAGTTTGCAAAACCCGAGGAATTCCTTCCTCTTTGTTTTCACCGTAGTGTTTAAAAAGTTTTAAAAAACTTAGGTCAATGCAATGATTTTCAGGGCACAAGAGAACAGGTGGAATGTACTGCTGTTCCATTCAAGTCCCCTGGCACAACTAATTCAGAATAGTAGTAAGCATGGAAACATGATAGCCGCAGCTGTTTCATTCAGATTCCCTGGTTGCAACTGGCTCCACGACAGAGACAGACTCAAAAGAAAGCAAAAGGGTAATTACAAAACAAAACGGTGTTCGAGGCAACAGCTCCGGAATCACCCGACATTCTATACAAAGGGGACTGACTCGCTACAACAAGACAGACCCATAAGCAAAAGGACTGACTCAAGACAATGAGATAGACGCAAAACAAAACAAAAGACTAACACGACACGCAAGCCAGGATTTACAAAACTAGTATTCGCAGATGCTCCAAAAATGCGTGCCAGACACCACATCCAAAATACGCCGAGCGCCGCCCGCAGGTGGTTCAACCCCTGATCACAAATTTGTAGTATCCTCGAAGTCCAATAGCTCAGTGGTAATAGACTTTGCTGAGGTAAGCGGGAGGATGACCTCATTGTCGATCAAATCTTGCACTTCATGACGAAGGCGGAAATAACCATCGGTACTGTGACCGGACTGTTGGTGGTACGCGCAGTACAAGGTAGCATCATGCGAGAGAGGGAGATTCTTCGGGAGGGGTCGAGGCTCGAGGGGTTTAAGATGCCCCTTTTTAGCCAATATTTGAAATGCCCTAGACAGAGGCATGTAGAGGGCATGAAAGGCTCTGCACCCTCGAGGCAGGTACTTTGAAGTCTGAGGGTTCTTACTAGACGCACTAGCGAAAGGGTCGGCAGGCACTGCCTTGGCTTTCTGATCTTTTCCTGGTACAGGGTTAGGGATGACAGAGACTGTCTTGGCATGACGGAGCCCATCCCGATTTTTCGCCCGGCTTGAACCGCCTTCAGTTAGAGTGGGGAAAGCATCATCCACAGCTTTAGTCATGACTGCGAATACTTGTTGCTTATTCATCCCCCCGGCTTTCAAAGCCTCGGCTGCCCACAGCAGTTGTTCAATGGGAACGACATCTGCCTTCATTTTGTTCTTGTCTCTGGCCTCAGCCTGATCGGGGGTTTGGGTTACTACATTAGAGCGACGCCCGGTTGTTGCTTTGGCATGACGGAGCCCATCCCGATTTTTCGCCCGGCTTGAACCGCCTTCAGTTGGAGTGGGGAAAGCATCATCCACAGCTTTAGTCATGACTGCGAATACTTGTTGCTTATTCATCCCCCTGGCTTTCAAAGCCTCGGCTGCCCACAGCAGTTGTTCAATGGGAACGGCATCTGCCTTCATTTTGTTCTTGTCTCTGGCCTCAGACTGATCGGGGGTTTGGGTTACTACATTAGAGCGAAGCCCGGTTGTTGATGACACGTCGTTGCTGTAGCTGGAGGCAACCTCTGGTTGGCTGAGCTCGATCACAATCCGCCCCAGTAGCGGGGGCTCCTGTGGTATGAAATTCCCGGCATACGGTGCAGCTGGTGGCGAAGCCAATATTCCATAGGCTAGATCGGCGACGGATCTCTGGAGGTCACCTATCATTCCCATCAATTCGAATGTGGTGGGCTCACGAGCCTGATACAACTGGGGGGTCCAGACCGGGTGCGCGACAGGCGACCTGGGTGGATGCGGTACATCGACATTAGTCTCGCTTTGCAGAGTGATTCCTTGATCTGATGCGGCCGTCATAACCACAATCTCCTCTGAATTCTGTGTCATGATAAGTCCGCTATACTGAACGGTGACTGACGGATCAGATATCTGTCTTGCCTCAGCAAGGGGGAACACTAGCTATTCTGTATCAACTCTCTGAACTGAAAGAAAAAACACGCAGCATTTCGGACCAAATGGAAGCAATTTAAAACTTTGTCCATAGAGCTGTGCTTACATGGCACATCAAATAAACCAAACATATAAACATTAATAACTCACAATAGAAATACAGTAGTATAAGTTCTGTATAAACAGGATCATCCAAAAACTAAGTCAACCCATGAAAACTATATATAGGCATATGCAAAGTCCTCGCCAACGTGGCAAAAATAACATAGCATAGTAGAAAAGCGATGACGAGTCTCGTGCGTGAGACACTTGGGCTGACTCTCCAAAAACTCGGTTGTTCTACATAGACTTCGCTAGGGCTGGGTCTGGACCTCTCTTGGCTCACCTACAAACACATGAATGAGCGTAAGCGATAGCCCAGTGAATAATATCAAATAAGAAGATACAAACGATATGTAGAACAATAAACTCTGAACGGCCTTGGGCCCAATTCATGTTTTTATTTAACATTTATATATACAATTCAAGTCAAGTGACTGTAGTTTCAACATACTGGCCTTTGGCCCATTTATCTTTCATTCCTGTCACAACGGCCTCCGGCCCACTCATTTATGTCAAAATGGCCTCTAGCCAATCCATTCATGTCAAAACGGCCTTTGGCTCATCCATTCGTGTGAAAATGGCCTTTGGCCCATCTATTTGTGTCAAAACAGCCTTTGGCCCATCCATTTGTGTCAAAACGGCCTTTGGCCCAGCCATTCTTGTGAAAACGACCTTTGGCCCATCCATTCATGTCAAAACGGCCTTTGGCCCATTCTTCTATTCATATCAAACATTTGTCCATGATTCAAACCGGCAAACTTATAAGGCTTATAAGGAAATAAGCAATTGGACAAATGACAAGTTTCAAATATCGATATTACTCACAGTGATCAGTTGGTTGGTTTGCCCTGGAGCTCGACCCTACACATTCCATGAACACAAAAGGGTCACAAACAATTCAATCCATTCTTAAATTCACATTTTCCTCTTTAGGATTTATTCTTATCTCTTTAACTCAATCACAATGCTCAATGCATGCCTAAGAGTACTTAGAAGTGAAAGAGAACAGAAAACAAAACACAGAATGCATTTTCAAAATTTCAAAA
>NW_021024888.1:2099477-2153553 GCF_004153795.1 Camellia sinensis
GGGTTCTTCACTGTTTGAGGCTTCCTTTTGTCACTTGCCTCTTTATCCCTCTTTTGGCCTTATTTTTGCATGTTTTGTTAGCCCCTTGTGCTTGTAATGTTACCGGACGTGATTGTGATATGAAAACTAGTGTAGTTGTTCATATTTGATGAGATGTGGAATAGATTGTATTTATCATAATTTTTAGAATTTAATTGTTTAAATATCTGTTTAGAAATATCTGTTTTTGGCTATCGGTGGAAGATAGGCATGATTGTTGTAGAAATGCATGAGACTTAGGTAAATTGAAACACATTTCTCATTTGTTGTATTGGACATTACATTACATTCATTTCATTGGAAATGTACCTATTTTTGAGATATGTTTGGAAATGTATCTATTTGTGAAAAGATGAATACTTGGTGAATCTGGGTAGGGGGTGTGGAACCACGCGGTTAGGTATCGAGCCTTCCAGTTTACTGGTAAAAATGATCGTGGTAGTGCATTAGGGCCTACTTGCAGACACTCACCTAGAGATTTACAAAGCCTATATTCATGTAACAGATATGGTTTAAAATGGAAATGGTTTTATATCTGTTGTTGCATCTCAGCATTGCATGCTTTATAAAAAGAGAGATAAACTGTTTTATCATGAACATG
This sequence comes from Camellia sinensis, assembly GCF_004153795.1. NCBI lineage: Eukaryota > Viridiplantae > Streptophyta > Magnoliopsida > Ericales > Theaceae > Camellia > Camellia sinensis. The sequence continues at coordinate 2,100,118 of NW_021024888.1, forward strand.
GCATGAGCATACTCATCTTTAGTCTTGTCATGGTTCATATGTTGTGTAGTATATCTCTATTGGGCTATGGCTCACCCTATAAGGGAAACCATTTCAGGTATATGTGCTATGCGTCCGCCAAGGCATTGACTTGGGAGGACTCGGAGCTGAAGCTTCATTTTTTGTTTTATTGTTATTTGTTGAATGTAAGCCCAGGGCTGTATTTGCGTTGAGTTGAAACTCCATTTTGTGTAACCAAGAATGTTCTTGGATAAATTTGTAAGCCTGTAGGGTACTTATTATCTGTTTGGCTACCATTTCATACTTGTTGTAAAATGCATGCTTGGGATTGGAATTGGGACATTGAGATGTGAACAACATGTATTTGGCATTTGGGATTTAATAGAAATGGATGCATGGAATAGTTAGCTATATACATGTGTTGTCTATTAGGTAGGTTTTGTTGCATAAATAGATATACCCTGTCCAATTTTTGGGACGTTACAAAATGAGGCTCTTAACATGGAAATCAATTAAAGAAAAGCCAAGGACAACATACAACAAGCTATATATGAGAAATTATGATACAACAAGTGAACTAATCAAAGCATGAACTAATTAAATAAATTAGAACAGCCCTAAAACAACCCCTAATAGGTGAAAAAACAAGTAGCTAAAACCATGTTAAAAGAGCATAAAAGATAGGCAAAAATAAAGAGATACAAAGCTAGTAAACAATGCTAAGGAGGGGTGACTAACCCCTCCACTTTTGCGACCTTTAAACCATATTTTCGCCTATGAAAATAGTCGAAAAACAGTCCAAAAACACCCTCAAAATAGTGGCTAAAATCAGAGAAATAAGTGGGAAACACATGTATATAAGCTTGGAATAAGGTTCAAGGAAGGGTGGTTAACCTCTCCACCTTTGGTAGCTCTTAAATCACAAATTTCAGCCCACAAAATAGTCCCAAAACAGTGTACAAAACATGTAAAAGAGAGGAAAAGAGTAAAAGAGAAATAAGGAAGAAGATACAAAAGTTATACCTCTTGAAAGAGAGGATGCTTGTAGTTAAACAATCTTGATTCCAACACCCTCAAGTTTTATGAAATATGGTTTGAAACTTCAATAAAAGCTTCAAGAACAAGCTCTAATGGTGTATGTATAGCTAAAGAAGGTTTGAGGGTCAAAGGAGGAAGGAAGATGGAAGGAGGTCTATTTAGCTCTTCATAGCTTTTGGAAATTTTGCTAACCTTGAATTCTGAAGGAAGAACCTCTATTTATAGAATTTGAGCCAAATGGTAAAAAATATCTTCAAAAAACAATAGCTAGCAAATTCCCGCCAGCTGTCCTATTTCTCGCTACTAAGACTCGGTCAGGCCCCAAAACCCACGGACGGGCCTAAAAACATGCGGTCGGGCCTAAAAAGCAAGTCTGGAAAAGTTTTCATTGAGGCCCGACCGGGTTAAAAATATGCATTCAGACCCAACTTCAAACAGGCATATCTCCCTCATCCGGACTCGATTTTAGGTGATTCTTTAGTCTAAATTGAAGCCCCGGAAGTCTACTTTCCAATAGTGGTAGTTTCAAATCTAAATTCTAAGTGTGAAAAGAGATATGCATAATTTAGTGAAGGCTGCTCATTCTTTCTCAACGGTTTGATGCTCAACTTATTCCTAAACTAGTTTTCTTCTATCCCCTTCTATTTCCTTCAACTCCAAACCTATAAATACGATGTTTTTAAATATTTTTCAAAGATTCCACCTCCCTTCCATTTATTCCCACTTTGTCCTTACTCAGTTTATCGAAAAGTGTAATTTTTAAACGAAATTCGAGTCTCGGAACATCGTAGAAACATTTGGAAAAATATTTTGAAAAAAAGGGTTTTAAGGTCTAAAATAGTTTGGCCAAAATGGGGTGCAAGGTTTGGGATTAGAGCTCGAAACCAAATTCTTTCGCTGAGAATTCAAAAGATTGCATAGTCTAACTTTCATTATCTGGTGTTCAGAACAAAGCTTCCGAGTCTTAAGGTTAGTAAAAAATGAGGTGTCTACAGTTGCCCCTCTTTGACAGAGCTCGAAGTCATGAAATGACGTGAGTGAATGTCAAAGCCCGAAGACGACCCACTTTGACGAGGCCGTAATACTTGGACAAACAAACAAAATGCAGATGCAGTTGGCTAAACCCAAGGGTTGCCTACGTATCCCTTTGCAAGGAATTAAACCAACGTAGTTTAGGGGCAAGATACAAATGATACACAATGTAACGAAATAATCAAATGATATACAACGTATGTATGTAATGAAATCATCATACCACGAGTAGTGCTTGCCACACAAATATTTTAAAGGAATGGGGATGCAAATCAAACTACATTTTATATAGAAAAGAAGTGTGGGCACGAGCCAAACAACGCCTAACACAGGCTAAGTGCCTACATCCTCAATACTGGTCTCAGCGCAACATGGGTGCTTACACGTAACATAACCATATTTTAACGTCAAAGGGGTGCGAGCACCTGCAAAACTACATTTTTTTGTAGAAAGAGAAAGAGTACAAGTAATTGGGTGGTATGATATAATTGAGGAATGATCTGCAAGGAAAAAATAATTATCCTAAATGTTGAATGCAACAAGACAAAGTACAATGCAATGGATGCAATGGATGCAATGGATGCAGTGAATAAGGGGCGCAAGCCGAACCACATCTTACCTAGACAAGTCATGGACACAATACAGACCATGTCTAACACAGAAAAGGTGCTGACATCCTCAATACTGGCGTCAGCGCAGCATGGATACTTACACATGACAAAACCATGTTTCAACAAGGGAAAGGTATAAGTACATGCCAAACTAAGTTTAACATGGAAAGGATACAGGCGGTATGATGTAATGGATGTAATGGACAATGGGGTAGATGTACGCGATAGATATCATATGCAATGTTATAGAGGATACTAATATGATATAGCAGCTGGGAAGTGAAAGTACTTTACAGGGGTAATTGGTGATGACTCATCTCATGCTGCTGGGGATCGTCTCCTTCTTCTTGGTTTTAAGACTTCTGCCTTCATCTTGCGTTTCGAAACCATAGGTACTCCTTTTCTCCTTAGCTATGTTCGCAACTTTCCCTATTTCCCAACAAGGTGACAGGCTAGGTTGGTTTAGTATCCAAAATTGAGGTGCATATAAGCTACCTCAACCTATGGGGCTGCCATACAGATTTCAATATGAGGATACACACCTAGGTATTTAAACCAGACTTTAGTCTCCAAAATTTCGAACCTTTGCATTCTAGGTATTGCCATTTGAACTCTAGTTTCTACCGTCTCAGTTGGTCTCTTAGCAATTCACTACAAATATAGCTAGGTGGCTATACCAGACCGCCTGAAGCTGTTCGGGCATGAAAAACACCAAAGGAATTGCACCTTTAGAGGATTTAAGGTGTCCTAGACCTAGTGAGTGCACAAGACAATGCCAGTGAGGTGCACAAAACAGTGCAAAGAGAATGAATGCATAAAACAGTGCTGTGGGTGCACAAGACAGTGCTGTATGGGTGCACAAAACAGTGCGATGTAGGGAGAATGCACAAAACAGTGTGATGCAAGGTGAATGCACAAAACAATGCAATACAAAGTGAATGCACAAAACAGTGCGATACATAATGCACAAAATAGTGTGAACTCAAGGTGCATAAAACAGTGCGATACAAGGTGCACAAAACAGTGCGATACAAAGTGCACAAAACAGTGCGATACAAGGGACAGATGTATGAATGCACAAAGTAGTGTGATGCAAGATGCACAAAACAGTGCAATACAAGATGCACAAAACAGTGCGATACAAGATGCACAGAATAGTGTGATACAAAGTGCACAAAACAGTGTGAACTTAAGGTGCACAAAATAGTGCAAGGCAAGGTGAATGCACAAGACAGTGCGATGCAGGTGCACAAAACAGTGCGATGCAAGATGCATAAAATAGTGCGAGACAGGGTGCACAAAATAGTGCGAACTCAAGGTGCACAAAACAGTGCGATTCAAGGGACAGATGTACGAATGCACAAATAGTGCTTTGCAAGATGCACAAAACAGTGCGATACATAGTACACAAAATAGTGCGATACAAGATTTACAGAATAGGGCGATACAAAGTGCACAAAACAGTGCGAACTCAAGGTGCGCAAAATAGTGCGAGACAAGGTGAGTGCACAAGACAGTACGATGTAGGTACACAAAACAGTGCGATGCAAATTGAATGCACAAAATAGTGCGATGCAAGATGCACAAAACAGTGCAAGATGGGGTGCCCAAAATAGTGCGAAATCAAGGTGCACAAAACGGTGCAATGTAAGGTGAAAGATGCATGGCATGTAGAGGGAAATGAGAAGTACTCAAAGTAATGTGTCATGTACCTTATGAAATGAGTGTAGGGCAACTTGTCATAATTTATTTAAAATCAACTTGCCACAACTTATTGAAATGTAATTGTAGACCGCCCTGGGAACTCCGCGGCTCCGCGCTGCGAGAGCACGAATCCGTTTTGTTCTTTAGGCTACTACAAGTTCAGACTCGTGTCACGGTTCTGAATCTAATCTCACAAAGTGCAATGCGAGACCGATAAATCACCAAAGAGTCCAGATCCGGCAAATCGTTTTGGAAAACTGATTTTAATAAAGAAGTGCCAAACATGGACTACTTTCCAGATACAGAGTCGCCACCTAAATATTTTATTTTGGGGGAATTTAGGAAACCCTGACTCGTGCCTAAGGCCACGTGTCCGTCATCACCAAAGTTGCCTCGGCTCGGGAACTTAGGTACGAGAGAGGAAGGTCATGCAATGAGCACCCCCGCTCGCCCGATCAAAAGATCGGCCTTTACTAAGCATGATATTTTGTTTTTGAAACAAGATGTGTTCTTATTCCTTTTATTAACCTAGAATTACTATGTTATGCGCACAACATACAAGTATAGACTAGATCGCCTGAGTTGGAACAAAACATTGCTGTAGACGCGCTTCCGGGAACTCTCCGATATCTGCGTGCGCGAGGCGGGCGCGAATCTCGTTTCGTTCTGAGCTACTACAAGTTCGGACTCAATGTCACAGTTCTTAATCTAGTCTCACAAAGTGCAATGTGAGATCGATAAATCACCAAAGAGTCCAAATCTGGTACATCGTTTTGAAAACTGATTTTTAATAAAGAAGTGCCAAACATGGACTGCTTAGCCAGATACAGAGTCGCCACCTAAATATTTTATTTTGGGGAAATTTAGGAAACCCTGACTCGTGCCTAAGGCCACGTATCCATCATCACCAAAGTTGCCTCAGCTCGGGAACTTGGGTACGAGAGGGGAAGGTCATGCAATGAGCACCCCCGCTCGCCCGATCAAAGATCGGCCTGTACTAAGCATGATATTTTGTTTTTGAAAACACATGTGCTCTTATTCCGGTTAATTAGCTAATCTTACTACGTGATGTGTACAACACACAAGTATAGACTAGATCACCTAATTTGGAACAAAACATTGCATATTCGTTTTGTAAAAATGGTTTAAAGTTTGCAACTCGCAAGTAGGCTAAATTCGGGATTCAATGAATTGTTCCAATTCAAGTAATCTAACCTTCACCCACAGGCATTCAGGCAGTTATATCAAGTAAGTAGTTAGCCTAATGGCAAGCATGCTTTTATGGTAATCAATAACACACATGCAGTATGCTAAAGCGTAAATACTCACAGTGTACTCCGAGCCAAAACAAAGAACTAGTTAGAAATCATGCATGATCCAAGTTCATGTTATGATGGCTAATGTAACACATGCGAAAATGCAGCTAAGATAGGCTCGGCTCGGGAACGTCATGTGAAATGCAACTTGGTACATGCATTCAAATTGGAATTGAAATACAATGCAGTTAGTATGATACGCCAAGCCCGGTGCATGCAAAATAGATGAATGATGTACGCATGCGAGCATAAGGTATGCTAAATGAAAAATGCCCTAAAACTAACCATTGTAAGTGGTTAAGTACAAGGGAGAAAAAAATGGGAGTTGGAAGACATGCATCACACACACGCACGCTTATTACAACCATTGGCCCTCTCGACGGAGGGTCCAAATAATAAGCTAACTAGCTAATCTAAGCTAATTAAACTAATTATTACAAACAAAACCAATTAACTAATCCTAGTTAGCTAACTATTACAAAACAGTTAAGCAGCTAAACACATTAACTACTTAAACACAAGACCAAAGCATGAACTAGCTAAATAAATTGGCTAAGTAAAGCAGTAAAACAGGAGCTTCAGAGGGAGAAGAGTGCATGCATGCTCTGTCGCCCCGTTCGGAAATCCGTCGCGATGCCCCAATTTGCCTCTGTTTGCAACTGCTCTCAGAAACTTGCACCAAGCTCCAGATAGCTTCTAAATCATCTTGGGAACCTATGGGAGGGTGGCCGACCAGTTGTTGGTGTTTGCAGCCACCTGCCGACCACTTATCTTTGTTGTAGACCAGAAAAAGTGGTCGGCTAGCTAGTTTTTCTGGCTAGCCGACCAGTTGTTGCTGCCAGACTGCAATTTGCTGCAACAGAGAGCAAGAAAGGGCATGGCAATGTATTTACAAGATACGTGTGCACAACCACCCTCCCTATCATTTCATGAGCTCAAGGGAGTGTGGTTCTCGACCCTCGGGCACCAATCGCGCATTTCAATGCATGATGGCCGAGAGGCGAAGTTGCACAATTCAATATGAAATGAATGCACAAGTAAACACATAAGGCCTAAAACTCTATCATGTATGATCAAGAGCGTCGGTGACCGAGAATTGAGGCACGTTTCATCACTTCAAGTATGAAACGTCCCTTGTTTCTGTGTTTGGACTAACAACCTATTTCCAAACACAATGCAACACATAACATGGCATGCACAATGCTATGTAACATGGAATATGCAAAAATGCAATGCAAGACAAGCATGCAAATATGCAATATGACTTGAGCATGCAAACATGCAATGCAACATGAACAACCTAACAAGGCTAATGACATGCACAATGCTAATGCATGCATACTCAATGCAAGACAACATAAGGATGCAACAATATAATACAATGCAACTAGCATACACAATGTGAATGTCAACTAGCATACTCAATGCGATATGATCATGGCATACTCAATGCAAATCAAGAGCATGGCATGCGCAATGCAAACAATAACATAACATGCACGATGCGATGTAACATGGCATACACAATGCTTAATGGACTTAAACCGAATGTGGGTAGACCCCAGCCATGCCAAAACAAAGGCCATAACACCAAAACAAAGGCACAAAATACAAAGCATGCATGCACAATGCATTGGCCAACCAAGTAGGCCTAAGAGCACAACCCTTAAGAAGGCTCAAGGAGTGATAAATGCGGAAGTATAACAACACTAAATGCACTGAAATTAAGTAAGAAATGATGTCAAATCATTCAAACAAACACAAGTATAGCGTGCAAAGGTCCTAAAGCATGAAGGCTAATAAAGAGGACTACAAAGGAGGCATGCAATACATGGAAAAAATGCATGAACCAAACATGGACAGAGCTGAAATAGGTCAAGACAATGACCAAAACATGCTAAGGGGCTCAAAGGTCGAGGCATGTAAGCATACAAGCTAGGCCACAAACTAGGCAATAATGCACAACCCTTTTAAGCATTTAAATCATGAAAGAAGTGGGAACATAGTCATGCTACATGCTCTGAAATGAAGTATTAAATGATGCCAAATCATCTAAATAGCTCAAAGATAGCATGCATGAGTCATCAAAACATAAAGCTAGCATGGCCAATTGCATTACAGCTATACAAAACATGAAGTATATGGAAAAGGCAACCCAAAACAGTCCTAGAACATGTCAAAATGATACTAAAACATGCATGGAAGGAAGCCAAAACAAGCTAGCATAAAGGGCATAAGGCATGATGCATACAAGGCAAATAAGGTGGATTACACTACACCTATTAAGACCAAGCATAGGATGCTTAACCAACAAAAATCAGAGTTATATCATGGCAAGATAACCCCAGAAACACATTGAAATGATGGCTAAGGCAACCCAAAACAGTCCTAGAACATGTTAAAATGAGTCTAAAACATGCATGGAAAGAAGCCAAAACAAGCTATCATAAAGGGCATAAGGCATGATGCATACAAGGAAAATAAGGTGGATTACACTACACCTATTAAGACCAAGCATGGGATGCTTAACCAACAAAAATCAGAGTTATATCATGGCAAGATAACCCCAGAAACACATTGAAATGATGGCTTGCAAGCTAAGGCATGAAGGTATACGCAATGATTCATGTTAAGGCATAAAGGGGCAAACCCTCCAACGCATTGAATAAGTGAAAGACATGAGTGTATGACCGTGAAGCATGGACTGAAATCACATAACAAATGATGCCAAATCATTCAAATAGGTCAAGCAATGCATCCTAATGGACTTGATACACAAAGCTAACAAGCTAAAATGCACAATAGCTATACAAAGCATGGCATGCATGACCAAGACAACACAAATCAGAGCTAGAGCATGGTAAAACATAAACAAAAGCTTCTTAGAGTTAAGCCAAAAACATGCTAAAATGACATGTTAAAGCATGATGCATGTTAGGCTAAATCATGCAATTGCACTACAAGTTTATGGAGCATGCAAGTGCCAACTAAACCAAACCTTAACAGAGGTGTGACATGGTAGAACATCACTAAAAACATGCTGAAATGAACTCAACATAAGCTAGAAAGACATGCTACTTCATGAAGCACACAAAGCTAGTTTGTAATTTTTACACTACAAGTGTATAAGGCATGCATGGAGTGACAAAACCAAGTAAAAACAGTGGTATGCCACAGCAAAATAAGCCCAAATACAAGCTAAGATATGGCCAACATAAACTTAACAAACATGCTTACACATGAGGCATTTAAGACAAGTATTGAAGACACAAGGAGAGGGGATGACCCTCTCCTTATTGGGACCTCAAAACACCACTTCCACCACTGAAATTCCTCTGAGTTTCAGTGGTGAGAAGGTCAAAACAAGGTGGTCCCAAAGGCTAAAAAAGAAGGTACAAAAGTAAGGCCAAACAAGGCCTAAGAGGGGGTAGACAACCCCCAACACAAAAGTGACCTTAAACAAACTTCACAAGGATTGAAAAATAGAACTTTTTGTAGTTTAAAGTCAAGCCTAAAATAGCATGGAAATAGGGCTAAAAGCTTAAGCAAAAATGGGGGTTTAAAAGGTTAAAAGCTCACTCTTGAAGACCACCTTTAAAGTTGCAACTCCAGCAACTTCTTCGAGCTCAAACCAGTCCAAGAACTCCAAAACAAACCTCAAGAAGCCTCAGCAACCAAAGGATGGTGTTTGAGTGTGTGTTTGTGTACAAAAGTGAGACAAAATGACACTTTAAGGCACAAAACAAGAACAAACAAGGAAATATAGATACAAGTGTATATCTATCTCTCAAGGCCAAATTTTCTGAACCTAGAGGAGGGAGGAGGAGGTTCTCTTATATAGAGAACAAAAGTGTAAGCTTCTTGAGGAAGCTAAGGGTCCAAGGCTATCCCTTCATACACGTGTATGGAGGATGGTTTCAGTGACTTCCAGCTATGCCAGCTGGAAGAAAATATCTCCAAAAAGGTGAAAAAAAGTAGAAGTGGTCGGCCAGCTACTTATAGTGGTCGGCCGACCACCATAAGTGGTCTCCCAAGACAAAAACTGGCCGGCCATGGTGGGAGAGAGTCTAGAGCATGAAAACAATGCAGTGGTGTGGTGGCCGACCAGAAAATATGGCCCAAAGACCAAGAGACCAGTTGTCAGACCAGAAAACTGGCTGGCAGGAAGAAAAGTGGTCTCCAAAGGAAAATACTGGTCTCCCATCCTTGTATCACCTTCCAAACAAGGAAAACAAGGTTTGTACCAAAAAAAAAAACAAAACAGATACAAGACGAAAGTTCGGGAGGCAAAGCGCACAGCCGGAAGCCTCGAAAACTAGTTTACCGGCACCAAAAGTGGTCTGCAACCACAAAAGTGGTCTCCCGGACCATAGTGTCCCTCTAGGCAGAGGTAACAAGGTGTGGTTCAAAAACCACGCCAAACGGAGAACGTTAAGCGGTCCCGAGCCAAGGCACGCGGCCAAAGGCTCCGAAAATTGAAAACTGGTCTCCAAACGAGAAAAGTGGCCTACGACCATGAAAAACTGGTCTACGACCACAAAAAGATGGTCTACCAGACCACTCCCTCCCTCCAGGGAAGAGAAACAAGGCCTGGTCCGCAAACCGAGCCAAAGCACAAAGAGTTCAGAGGCCTAGAGGCAAGGCTCTCAGCCAAAACTCCAGAAACTCGAAATGAGCACAACATGCACTATCGCCGAGCGCTCAATCAATGACGTCTGAGTCTTAAGGTCGGTCAAAAATGGGGTGTCTACAGTGCATATTCGTTTGTGAAAATTATTTTGAAGTTTGCTACTTGCAAGTAGGCTAAGACGAGGATTTCGATGAATTATTCCAATTCAAGCAATCCAACCTTCACCCACAGGCATTCAGGCAGTTAAACACTTAAGCATTTAGCCTCATGGCAAGCATGCGTTCATGGAAACATTAACACACATGCAGCATGCTAAAGCATAAGCACTCACAGTGTACTCCGAGCCAAAACAGAGAACTAGTTAGAAATCATGCATGATCCTAGTTCATGTTAAGATGACTAATGCAACACATGCAAAAATGCAACTAAGATAGGCTCGGCTATTCTAAGATAACATATGAAATGCAACTTGATAACATGTATTCAAATAGGAATTGAAATACAATGCAGTTAGTAAGATGCGCCAAGCCCGGTGCATGCAATACAGATGAATGAATGCACGCATGCGAAGCATAAGGATTCTAATCAAAATATGCCCTAAAACTAACCATCGTAAGCGGTTAAGTAAAAGGGAGAAAGAAATGGGGGTTGGAAGACATGCATCACACACACGCACGCCTATTACAACAGTTGGCCCTCTTGACGGAGGGTCCGAATAAGAAGTTAACTAGCTAATCTAAGCTAATTAAACTAATTATTACATCACAAAATTGATTAGCTAGCTACAACTAATTATTATAACACAAATTGAATAGCTAAGCACATTAGCTAATTAAGTACAAAACCAAAGCATAAACTAGCTAAGAAAATTAGCTAAGTAAAGCAGTAAAACAGGAGCCTCAAAGGGAGAAGAGTGTATGCATGCTCAGTCGCTTCGTTCGGAAATTCGTCGCGATGCCCCAACTTGCCTCTATTTGCAATTGACCTCAGAACATTGCACAAAGCTCCACAAAGCTTCAACTCCACCATGGGAACCTGTAGGAGCATGGCCGACCAGTTTTTGATGTGGGAGATCACTTGCCGACCACTTTTCTTTGCTACATACCAGAAAAAGTGGTCGGCCAACTAGTTTTTCTAGCTGGCTGGCCAGTTTTTGCTGCACTTTCCAGTTTGCTGCAACAGAGAGCAAGAAAGGGCATGGCAATGCATTTGCAAGATATGTGTGCACAACCACCCTCCCTATGATTTCATGAGCTCAAGGGAGTGTAGTTCTCGACCCTTGGGCCACTAATCACGCATCTCGATGCATGATGGCCGAGAAGCCAAATTGCACAATTCAATATGAAATGAATGCACACATATACACATAAAGCCTAGAACTCTATCATGTATGATCAAGAGGGTCGGCGTCGGCGACCGAGAATTGAGGCACATTTCATCACTTCAAGTATGAAACGTCCCTCGTTTCTCGTGCTCGGATTAACACTTAATCCAAACACAATGCAAGCAACAACATGCAACTATGCAATGCAACTCAAGAATGCAAACATGTAATGCAACTCAAGCATGCAAAACACAATGTAAGGCATGCATACACAATGCAATGCAACAACATGGCATACTCAATGCAATGTGACATGGCATACGCAATGCAAGGTAACAACATGGCATACTCAATGCAATGTAACATAAGCATGCAAACAACATGATGCAATGTACAACATTCATATAACATGCTCGATGGACTTAAACCAAAATGGACAGACCTCAGTCATGCCCAAATCAGTGGCCATAATGATGAAACTAAGGCATGAAGTACAAAGTAAATGCATGCACAATGCAAAGGCCCATTGACCGGGCATAAGAGCACAACTCTCAAAAGTGCTCAAAGAGTGACAAATATGGAAGTGTAGCAACACTAAGTGCACCGAAATAAAGTAAGAAATGATGCCAAATCATTCAAACAATACAAGTATAGCATGCAAAGGTCCTTAAAGCATGAAGCCGGTAGAGAGGACTACAAAGGGGGCATGCAATACACAGCACAAGTGTATGAACTAGCCACAAACAGAGCTCAAATAGGTCTAAACAAAGACCAAAACATGTTGAGATGAGGGCTCAAGGACCTAGGCAAGATGGCATACATGCTAGGCCACAAACAAGGTAACAAGGCACACTTTTAAACCACAATTAGGGAGTGATGTGAATGAGGATATGATAATGCTATATGCTCTGAAATCAAGTATTAAATGATGCCAAATTATCCAAATAGCTTAAAGATAGCATGCAAGAGGCATCAAAACACAAGGCTAGTATGGCCAATTGCACTACAGCTATACAAAGCATGAAGCATATGGTTGAGGCAACCCAAAATAGTCCTAGAACATGTCAAAATGAGTCTACAACATGCATGGAAGAAAGCCAAAACAAGCTAGCATGAGGGGCATAAGGCATGATGCATACAAGGCAAATAAGGTGGATTACACTATACCTATTAAGACCAAGCATGAGATGACTTAACCAACAAAAATGAGAGTTATATCATGGCAAAATAACCCAAAAAATACATTGAAATGATAGCTCACAAGCTTAGGCATGAAGGCATACACAATGACTCATGTTTAAGGCATAAAGGACCAACCCTCCAACGCATTGAATAAGTGAAAGATGTGAGTGTATGACCATGAAACATGCACTAAAATCTCATAATAAATGATGCCAAATCATTCAAATAGGCCAAGCAATGCATGCTAGTGGAGTTGATACACAAAGCTAACAAGCTAGAATGCCTTATAGCTATACAAAGCATGGCATGCATGACCAAAACAACACAAATTAGAGCTAGAGCATGCTAAAACATGGACAAAAGCTTCTTAGAGTTAAGCCAAAATCATGTTAGAATGATGGTCTAAAGCATGATACACATCAGGCTAGTTCATGGAAATGCACTACAAGTGCATGGAGCATGCAAGGGGCTATCAAACTAACCCAAAACAGATCTAAGGCATGGCAAAACAACACCAAAAACCTACTGAAATGGACTCAAAACATGCTAGAAAGACATGCTCAAACATGAGGCATACAAAGCTAGTTTGTGAGGATTACACTACAAGTGTGTTGAGCATGCATGAGGTGACAAAACCAAACCAAAACAGTGGTATGCCATGCTGAAATAACCCCAAATACATGCTAAGATATGGCCAATATAAGCTTAACAAACATACTCAAACATGAGGCATTCAAAGCAAGCAAATAAGATACAAGAAGAGGGGATGACCCTCTCCTATTTGGGACCTCAAAACCACCTCCCCACCACTAAAAATCCTCTGGATTTCAGTGTTGAGAAGGCCATGCAAAGGCTAAAACAAGAGCCAAAAGGGATGGCTCAAAACAAAGCCTAACAAGGCCTAAGAGGGGATAGACCACTCCCAACACAAAAGTGACCTTAAGCAAATATTTTAAGGACCGAAAAATAGAACTTTTTGCAGTAGGAAGTCAAGCCAAAAAAAGCATGAAAATAGGTTCAAAAGCTTAAGCAAAGATAAGGGTTTTAAGGGTTAGAAACTCACCCTTGATGAACACCTTCAAGGCTGCAACTCCAGCAATTTCTTTGAGCTCAAACCAGTCCAAAAATTACAAAACAAACCTCAAAGTGCCAAAGTGACCTTAAGCAAATATTTTAAGGACCGAAAAATAGAACTTTTTGCAGTAGGAAGTCAAGCCAAAAAAAGCATGAAAATAGGTTCAAAAGCTTAAGCAAAGATAAGGGTTTTAAGGGTTAGAAACTCACCCTTGATGAACACCTTCAAGGCTGTAACTCCAGCAATTTCTTTGAGCTCAAACCAGTCCAAAAACTACAAAACAAACCTCAAAGTGCCTCTGCAACAAAAGGATGGTGTTTGAGTGTATGTTTGTGTGTTAAAGTGTGATAAAACTACACTTTTGAAGCACAAAATGAAGAATAAGAGCAAGATAGAGACAAATGTGTATGTATAACTCTGAAGCCCTAAAATCTGAACCTGGAGGAGGGAGGGGGAGGTTCTCTCTTATAGAGAACAAAGAACAAGCTTGTTGGACAAGCTTGTTGGACAAGCTTGTTGGACAAGCTTTTGGCCTAAAGCCATCCCTCCACACACGTGTATGGAAGATGGCTTCTATGCCTTCCAGCTGGCACAGCTGTCCTAAAAATATCTCCAAAAAGGTGAAGAAATGCAGTCGACCACTTGAAGTGGTCAGCCGACCACCACAAGTGGTCTCCCAAGACAAAAAGTGGTCAGCCATGGGGGGAGAAGGTCTACAACATGAAAGAAAGCTAGTGGTGTGGTGGCCGACCAGAAAAGGTGGTCCAAAGACCAAGAACCCCAGTTGGCCGACCAGAAAACTGGCTGGCGGGGAGGAAAGTTGTCTCCAAGGGGAAGAACTAGTCTCCCACCATTGTACCACATTCCAAACAAGGAAACCAAGGTTCGTACCAAAAACAAACCAAAAAGGATGCAAGACGAAAGTTCGGGAGGCAAAACGCGTAGCCGAAAGCCTTGAAAACTAGTCTATCGTCATCAAAAGTGGTCTACGACCACAAAAGTGGTCTCCCTGACCACAGTGTTCCTCTAGGCAGAGGCAACAAGGCATGGTTCAAAAATCAAGCCAAACGGAGAATGTTAAGCGGTCCCGAGACAAGACGCGTGGCGGAAAGCTCCGAAAACTGGAAACCGGTCTCCAAACGAGAAAAATGGTCTACGACTAGAAAAGGGTGGTCTACAAGACCTCTCCCTCCCTTCGGGGAAGAGAAAATAAGGTTCGGTCCACAAACCGAGCCAAAGCACAAAGAGTTTAGGGGCCCGGAGGCAAGGCATTCAGCCGGAAACTCGAAACGAGCACAACATGCACTATCACCGAGTGCTCAATCGATGACGTCTGAGTCTTAAGGTCTGTCAAAAATGGGGTGTCTACAGTTGCCTCTCTTTGACAGAACTTGGAAGTCAAGAAGTGACGCGAATGAATGTCAAAGCCCAGCCAAAGACTTAGACAAATAGGCAAGATAACAAAGAGATGTGCCCGCAGGTAGGGGCAAGATGCAAATGACATGCACAAAGCCGAACATAACTTATGATCATGCAAAGAAAGCTGTAATGTAGCAAATATACAAAATAAATGCAATAGTTTAAGCGAATGAATACGAACCAAACTACATTACATGTATAAAGGATGTAAAGAATTATACAATTCTCGCTACGTCTCACGCAGAGTAAATACAATACCGTCTGGTTGCACCAGCCTCAAATGAACCATACATACAATATCGTGCTTGCAAAAGAAAGAAACTCAACAGGTACAATATAGTTAGAAACACATGTTCAACGTTACATCATGGTATAATTCTAATGCGAGATAAATGCGTGCACATATGATGCCGATGGAAACATGCATAGCAATACAAGTGAAAAGTGCACATTCTGTGTACAATAACAATGCAATTGAAAGTGCATAACAATGCAGGTGGAAGGGGTGCATGACAATGCAACTTAAGTGTGCGCATGACAATGCGAGTGGAAGGGTGCATTACAATGCAACCTAAGTGTGCGCGACAACGCGGGTGGAGGGGTGCATGACAATGCAACCTAAGTGTGCGCATAACAATGTGGATGAAATGCATAACAATGCAAGAGGAATGTGCAAAACAATGCGAGCAAAATGTGCGTGACAACGCAAATAAAGTGTGCCTGACAATACGAGAGAAACGTGCATAATAATGCGACGAGTGGTGTGCATAACAATGCAAGAAGTGATGTGCATTACAATGCATTTGAAATGTGCAACTCCAAAAATAGGTTCGAAGCAGAATACTGAAAAAGGAGATACAAGTCTTAATGCGAGCAATTCAACCGTAACCTCCGATTTACCTCTCGGAGAGGTCACAACGTATTCAAAAGGATACACCTTGCTCTTGACGAGTAATTGATGAGCCACGCATCGAAGACTTGAATCGAAATTCCGGCGGGGACGATTTTGAGTTGAAAAGTGTACTTTCCTTGCACTTTCTCGAGAGTCGAGGACTCCAATCATCACCAAAACACACAGGGAGGACAATGGGACCTTGGAGACCACCCAGAAGGAATGGCCGACCACTTGTTGACCACCAAAGTGGTCGATCGACCAGAAAAACTGGCTGGCCGACCAGTTTACACAATTTCGGGGCAGCTTGGTCTTTTCACATGGAGATCTTTAAAAATTCTACTCCAAAACACTTTTCATCACACCTCCAAGGCCGAAATACATTTCTCTTCCTCCCTAGACCCTTTTCTCTCTCAGATCTGCACTTTATACGCATTTTCCGATGCCCCACGCGAAGTTATTTCGCGAAAACTTTCGATTCTCTTCGTTTTGAACCAATTAGAATTTGTTTTCGAAGCTTCTTTCTCCACTTTCACCACTTGAGGTAAGTTTCTCTTGAAGTTTAGCACATTTTCTCGGGCATTGACTTTTGTTGACTTTTTCTCTTCTCGAGAGTTGACTTTTGTTGACTTTTTGCAATTTTGGCCCATTTTGCTCATTTTTTCATCTTTTTTCAGATGGCCGACAATATTCCATATGGCGGAGGCTCCCCGAGAGTAGAGGACGAGCCCGACGTTATGCCACTACCTCTGAGGATTCGGCCGTTCGACCCGGAGAGGAACCACCCGCGGGAGCACATCCTACCTCCCAGTACCTTCCATCATTTTACTGATTTCGCGCGACGGGCGCCCGCAGACTTACTGCTACGGGAGCCGGAGTATCATATATCTTATCACGCGCGCGAGGTGCGTACTTCACTTTTGCATTTTTATGTTTTCGCTATGTATCATGTCTACTCGTTTTGAACACATTTATATACATAATACTTCTGCATGTTCTGAATATAACTTGCACACAGCATCCGGTTCATATGGGCACACAACTCTCAACATAACACTTTGTTCGTTTGGCACACAGTACATTTGCGCACACAGCACATTTTGGGCACTCAGCTCATTTTGGGCACACAGCACATTTGGGCACACAACTCATTTGGGGCACACAGCTCATTTTGGGCACACAGCTCAAAACACAACACTTTGTTGATTTGGCACGTAGCTCATAACACGGTATTTTGTTTACTTGGCACGCAGCTCATAACATATCACATTATTGACTTGGCACACAGCTTATTCATAACACAATGCTGACTTGGCACACAGTTCATAACACAACACTCTTGTTAGTTTGGCACACAGCTCATTTGGGCATACAACTCATTTCGGGCACGCAGCTCACTTTGGGCACATAGCTCATTTTGGGCACACAGCTCTTCTTGGGCGCACAGCTCTTCTCGGGCACGCAGCTCACTTTGGGCACGCAACTCATTTTGAGCACACAGCTCATTTTGGGCACAAAGCTTATTTCGGGCACACAGCTCACTCTGGGCACACAGCTCATTTTGGGCACACAGCCCATCTCAGGCGCACAGCTCACTTTGGGCACGCAGCTCACTTTGGGCACACAACTCATTTTGGGCACGCAACTCACTTTGGGCACGCAGCTCATTTTGGGCACGCAGCTCATTTCGGGCACGCAGCTCACTTTGGGCGCGCAGCTCATTTTGGGCCCACAGCTTATTTTGGGCACGCAGCTCATTTCAGGAAAGCAGCTCACTTTGGGCACGCAGCTCATTTTGGGCACACTACTCATTTTAGCACACAGCTCATTTTGGGCACACAACTCATTTTGGGCACGTAGCTCATTTCGGGCACGCAGCTCACTTCGGGCACGCAGCTCACTTTGGGCATGTAGCTCACTTCGGGCACGCAGCTCATTTCGGGCACGCAACTCACTTTTGGCACGCAACTCATTTTGGGCACACGGCTCATTTTGGGCGCACAGCTTATTTGGGGCACACAGCTCATTTTGGGCACACAACTCAAAACACAGCACTTTGTTGATTTGGCGCACAGCTCGCAGCATGGTATTTTGTTTACTTGGCACGCAGCTCATAACATAGCACATTATTGACTCGGCACACAGCTTATTCATAACACAATGCTGACTTGGCACACTGCTCACAACACAACACTCTTGTTAGTTTGGCACACAACTCATTTTAGGCACGTAGCTCATTTCGGGCACGCAACTCACTTTGGGCACATAGCTCATTTTGGGCACACAACTCATTTTGGGCGCACAGCTGATTTCGAGCACACAACTCATTTCGAGCACGCAGTTCACTTTGGGCACACAGCTCATTTTGGGCACGCAACTTACTTTGGGCATACAACCCATTTTGGGCGCACAACTTATCTCAAGCATACAACTTATTTCGGGTACGCAGCTCACTTTGGGCACACAGCTCATTTCGGGCACGCAGCTCATTTCGGGCGCGCAACTCACTTCAGGCACACAGCTTATTTTGGACCCACAGCTCATTTCGGGCACGCAACTCACTTTGGGCACACAGCTCATTTCGACACACAGCTTATTTCGGGCACACAGCTCACTTTGGGCACACAACTCATTTCAGGCACACAGCTCATTTCGGGCGCGCAACTCACTTCAGGCACACAACTCATTTTGGGCCCATAGCTCATTTCGGGCACGCAGCTCACTTTGGGCACACAACTCATTTTGGACACACAGCTCATTTCGGCACACAACTCATTTCGGGCACCCAGCTCACTTCCGGCACACAGCTCATTTCGGGCACGCAATTCACTTTGGGCACACAGCTCACTTTGGGCACGCAGCTCATTTCGGGCACGCAGCTCACTTTGGGCGCATAACTCATTTTGGGCGCGCAGCTCATTTTGGGCGCACAGCTCATTTCAGGCACGCAACTTACTTTGGGCGCACAACTCATTTTGGGCACACAGCTCATTTTGGGCGCACAGCTCACTTTGGGAACACAGCTCATTTTGGGTACACAGCTCATTTCGGCACACAGCTCATTTTGGGCACACAGCTCACTTTGGGCACACAGTTCATAACATAGCACACTGTTTAATCTTAATACGTAGTTCATAACACAGTACTCTGCTCAAACAGAACACTCAGTTCATAATGCGATATTCTGCTCAATCTGAACACACAGTTCATAACGCAGTATTTGCTCAATCTGAACACACAGTTTATAACGCAGGATTTGCTCAATCTGAACACACAGTTCATAACGCAGTTTTGCTCAATCTGAACACACAGTTCATAACGCATTTTTTGCTCAATTTGAACACACAATTCATAACGTAGTTTTTGCTCAATCTGAACACACAGTTCATAACGCAATTTTGCTCAATCTAAACACAGTTCATAACGCAGGATTTGCTCAATCTGAACACACAGTTCATAACGCAATATTTTGCTCAATTTGAACACACAGTTCATAACGCAGGATTTGCTCAATCTGAACACACAATTCATAACACAAGATTTGCTCAATCTGAACACACAGTTCATCACGCAATATTTGCTCAATCTGAACACACAGTTCCTAACGCAGGATTTGCTCAATCTGAACACATAGTTCAAAACGCAGGATTTGCTCAATCTGAACACATAATTCATAATGCAGGATTTGCTCAGTCTGAACACATAGTTCATAACGCAGGATTTGTTCAATCTGAACACACAGTTCATAACGCAATATTTTGCTCAATTTGAACACACAGTTCATAATGTAGGATTTGCTCAATCTGAACACACAATTCATAACGCAGGATTTGCTCAATCTGAACACACAGTTCATAATGCAATATTTGCTCAATCTTAACACATAGTTCATAATGCAGGATTTGTTCAATCTTAACACACAGTTCATAACGCAGTTTTTGCTCAATCTGAACACACAGTTCATAACGCAATTTTGCTCAATCTGAACACACAGTTCATAACGCAGGATTTGCTCAATCTGAACACACAATTCATAACGCAGGATTTGCTTCATCTGAACACACAGTTCATAACGCAATATTTGCTCAATCTTAACACATAGTTCATAACGCAGGATTTGCTCAATCTGAACACACAGTTCATAACGCAGTTTTTGCTCAATTTGAACACACAGTTCATAACGCAATTTTGCTCAATCTGAACATAGTTCATTACGCAGGATTTGCTCAATCTGAACACACAGTTCATAACACAGGTTTTGCTCAATTTGAACACACAGTTCATAATGTAGGTTTGCTCAATCTGAACATACAGTTTATAACACAGTTTTTGCTCAATCTGAACACATAGTTCATAACGCAGTTTTCTTTTAACTTTGCACACGGCTCACAACACTGCTCAATCTGAGCACACAGTTCATAACACAGCATTCTTTTAATTCTGCACATGGCTCACAACACTGCTCAATCTGAACACATAGTTCATAACACAACATTCTTTTAACTCTACACACGGCTTACGACACTGCTCAATCTGAACACACAGTTCATAACACAACATTGTTTTAACTCTGTACACGACTCACGACACTGCTCAATCTGAACACACAGTTCATAACACAGCATTCTTTTAACTTGCACACAGCTCACAACACTGCTCAATCTGAACACACAGTTCATAACACAATATTCTTTTAACTTGCACACAGCTCACAACACTGCTCAATCTGAACGCACAGTCCATAACACAGCCTTCCTTTTAATTCTACACATGGCTCACAACACTGTTCAATATGAAGGCACAATCCATAACACAACATTCTTTTTAATTCTGCACACGGCTCACAACACTGCTCAATCTGAACACACAGTTCATAACACAACATTCTTTTAACTTGCACACGGCTCACAACATTGCTCAAGCTGAACGCACAGTCCATAACACAACATTCTTTTAATTTTGAAACTGAATATATCTATTCATTCTATATGCAGGTATCTTCCCGTTTCACACGGGGTTACGGGTAGATCATTGCCAGGGAGTGGTACATGGAGCTCCCAGATGCTGTTCGGCACACTGTTGATGAGGCGGGATTTGGCCCATTCTGTATGGGGTTGTTGCGTCATCCGACGAGCAGGACCCTTCTTGGCGCACTTGTGGAGAGATGGTGGGACACCACCAACTTTGTTCATTTTTTCACCGCTGGGGACATGACGATGACCCCGTATGACTTCTCTATGCTGACGGGCCTTGACGTGGCAGTCCAGCTGGTCCCATATGATACCGATATAGGTGAGTGGGAGGCGGCTTGGACGTATCTACTCGGAGCCTATCCGCCGATCGACAGATCATCAGGCAGGGTCAGGTACACCTGGTTTGCAGAGCAGTATAGGAGGACTGCGCCTGAGACTGTTGAGGAGATAGAGCAGTATGCCTGGGGGTTTCTGATGTTCCTATTCGAGACCACTCTGTTCTCCGACAGGGGGAACACAGTCGGGCTTTATCTTCTCAGTGCTCTGGTAGACTTGTCACAGGTTCGGCACTTCGATTGGGGCGGCGCTGGCCTTACTTCCCTTTATTGCTACATGAGCGTGACCTTCCGAGAGCGGGGGACCATAGTAGGTGGCTATTGGCGAGCCTGGGAGGTACATTCTGCCCTCTTGATTTACATTTATGCTTTTCATTATCTGTACACTGCACACGGCACACATTGCACACATTACATTCTGTACTCAGCATTCTGTATTTTTTATACATTCTGTATTCGCATTCTGCACCCAGCATTCTGCGTTCTCTGTACATTCTGTATTCTGATAGCCACTGTCTCACCTTTCACAGCTGTGGGTTTATGCCTACTTCCCGATGCTCGCTCTCGAGCTGGAGGTCGAGGCCCCACTAGGTGTGCCATATTCACACAAATTCGATGGTCGGTGCTGGTCCAGGCCTCGAGAGACATTGCCATATCTCTGGCAGTATTTCGACACCGTGCGGGCGACGGAGGTAAACCAGAACTCTCAGTTCTTCATGCTTTCAGTTTTGATTTATCTTGCATATTTATGATAACTAATCAGTTTATGCATTTGTTATTCGCAGATCACCTGGCAGCCTTGGCTGGCAATGCCCGATTATTCTCGGTTCCAGTTCGCCGGGGTATGGGGCGCCTCTCGATACAAGGTTTTGTTTGAGGGACCAGTCGGCAAAGCCTGGCTTCTCAGGGATCGCTTCATGCGTCAGACGATGGGCAATCCCGATCAGGAGATCCCCTCACCGCCTCCACTGGACATGCGTTCTACAGAGAGGCTCACTCCTCGGGAGGTTGACGACCTTATGCAGGGTGCTGACGCAGTTCTTTTCCTGGAGGAGGGGGAGTATGCGACATACCGCCATACGCACTTGATGCCTCCACTGACAGGTGTCCGTACTCCTACGAGGAGGGTTGCTAATATGCCATCATCGAGTCGCGCTCGAGCTGTAGACATCCCGTCCACTAGCAAGGCAAGCACATCGAGGGGTGGGGCTAGAGGGATGCCCTCGACTTGCCAGTATGCTGGGTGGCCAGATCTTCTGACTGAGCTGATGGGCTGGCAGTATGGGACATCTTACCCGATTCCACTAGAGCCTCCACTGTCGGATCATCGATACGTCAGTGACCCTGACTCACCACCGGTATGCTCCACAGTTTTCATTTATCACTAAGATATTTAGACATTCATTCATTCACTGATGACTTGAGCTTGCATCTGCAGCCTCCCAGAGAGTATATTGAGGGGTTGCTCGGAGTGGTGGCCTCACTCGAGAGCATGGTCCTACGGAGGGAGACGCTATTGTACGCCTCCGGTGTTTGGGTACTTTTCAATTTCCTTGCATTTATCATACTTCTGATGACATATGGAAACTGAACATTTCACTGCATTGATTCATTGCATGTATAAAGCACATCTGACACATCATATTCACATACTATATCTGCATGCACCCGCTCTATGTATCATTCTCGCATCTGTATCTGATATACATACTGGCCGATGCATTCAAACTGTCATTTTCAGGTCCCACCTCTGCAGACTGGGCCATCCAGGCCTTCTTGAGCAGCTAAGAGAGGGGCCTCAGCACGCAGCCGAGGGGGACGCAGAGCACCTGCCAGACATGAGGAAGAGTCCAGCGAGGAGGAGAAGTCAGCACATCCACGGTCAGAGACATCTGCAGGCAGAGATGACGACTCTGATTCTAATTTTGATGGCAGAGGTAACATCGAGGAGGATTCCGAGGACGGTGACTCCGATTCAGATGGTGATGGTGTAGAGGCTGCTGTCAGTGACCCTGACTCACCACCGGTATGCTCCACAATTTTCATTTATCACTAAGATATTTAGACATTCATTCATTCACTGATGACTTGAGCTTGCATCTGCAGCCTCCCAGAGAGTATATTGAGGGGTTGCTCGGAGTGGTGGCCTCACTCGAGAGCATGGTCCTGCGGAGGGAGACGCTGTTGTACGCCTCCGGTGTTTGGGTACTTTTCAATTTCCTTGCATTTATCATACTTCTGATGACATATGGAAACTGAACATTTCACTACATTGATTCATTGCATGTATAAAGCACATCTGACACATCACATTCACATACTATATCTGCATGCACCCGCTCTATGTATCATTCTCGCAAATGTATCTGATATACATACTGGCTGATGCATTCAAACTGTCATTTTCAGGTCCCACCTCTGCAGACTGGGCCATCCAGGCCTTCTTGAGCAGCTAGGAGAGGGGCCTCAGCACGCAGCCGAGGGGGACGCAGAGCACCTGCCAGACATGAGGAAGAGTCCAGCGAGGAGGAGAAGTCAGCACATCCACGGTCAGAGACATCTGCAGGCAGAGATGACGACTCTGATTCCGATTTTGAGGGTGGAGGTAACGCCGAGGAGGATTCCGAGGACGGCAACTCCGATTCAGATGGTGGTGCCGGCGGCGGTGGTGCAGAGGCTGCTCAGCCAAAGAGGGTGAAGAGGGCCTCTCGGTCTTGAGCTTGATAGCACTCATGCCGATGTTCCTGCTTTATTTTTCTTTTTACATGTAGTTGTAACACATTGTACAACTTAGGCAGTTTTATTTTCTTCATAACTTGTACCCTGTTGTAAAATATTGTAAAAAAGAAGCTATGATGGAATGAAAATGGTTTTTTGTTCAAAAAATGTTGTATTTGTATTCTAAGCATCGCATCGCACCATTTTGCACAAAAATGAGATTGAATGGAAACTGAACATTCATGTGTTGCCAAGTCAGATAGTGAACCAACACAACAAACTAAACAACTTAACTCACTAATAAACAACAAGACCTTAAAAAGTTTACAACACGATAAGCAACGAGCAACAACTCGACAAACAAAGAGCAACAACTTGATAATCAAAGAGCAACAACTCGATAAGCAAAACTCAACAACTCGTTAAGCAAATGCATTTTGGACAAACAAAGCGACGGAATGCATCCAAAACAGAGGTAATCTCAGACCTCGAGCACTCCCAGCACACAGGAAGGCTAGGGACTCTCTTCTGGAGACAAGAAAAAGCTGCAGACCACCTCTTTGCTCATGGTCAACCACCATAGGAGCCTGCCGACCAATTTTTTGGTCTGTAAACCAAAAAAAGTAGCTGGCCGACCAATTAAATTGGTTGCCCGACTGGAAAAAGTGGCCGGCCGACCACTTTGCCTGGGGACCTCCAATTTTCTAACACTTGTCCTCCAAATAGTGCCTTATCCTTCATAAAGGTTCTAGCTTCGTGGTTCCCTCATTTTAACTCAGTTTTGCACCAAAATGGAGGCATTTCTCGTCCCAAATCTCACAAATTGGATCACCAACTTAGATGGCTCGGAAAAGATGAACTTCTGGGGCTTCGGCATAAATGCACTATTCACGTTGAGTCGCACCATGCTGCATTTTCCATTCCTTCATGCCGCGGTAAGATGTTGGAATCTGGTAGCTCACGTCTTTAGCTTTGGCGGACAAAAGATGTGTCCCACTTTCGAAGACTTCCAAGTTTTGATGGAATACGAACGCAACGAAGAAATCGTGCCCCAGTTCCGCTTCGGCCACGTCCAAGCCTTAGGACGGATATGTGGGCTTACTTTGCATGACGCTCGGGCATTGATTTGTGATGGAGTGCTGGACATTTCGAGTTTGATTCATCGATTTTCCGATGCTGGTGACCACGGCGGCCATTATTGGCAGGGCTTTCGGTAACATGCGCTTTGCTTGTGCATGCTGTCACATTTCTTGCTTGCCCCAGGCTCTGGAGGGTTTTGTGCTCATTTGATTGAGGTTGCCGAGGGCTTGAAAGAGGGCAAAAACTGCATCGCCATGACACTAGCCGAGACATTGATGGGTTTGGACGCTTTCCAACGCCGAGTGACGACTAGATTCGCGGGGAGTCCACTACTACTGTAGGTAATGTTTCCCACCCTATCTCATATATATATTTCTCACATCACTCAGCCCTCAGGCTCAGTTTTTCTCTCAAAACCCTTCTCTCACTTTTCTCTCCACATACACCTCTCTATTCTTTAATCTCTCATTTTGCATCCCTCCCCAGATATGGTTGATGGATAAATTAAGGGTTGTGGACTAATGCCCAGCATATTCAGCTCGCAATTATTTCTTCCAGCGACATCTAGTCGATGCCCCTGATGAAGGATGCTGGTACGAATGGATGCGCAGTTTGACTGCTCTTGACATTGCATGGCACTGCCCCTGGCTTAATCTACCGGCGATGAGCCACAGCATGACTCGCCAACCTGGGATTCAGTTGATCAGCATGACACACTTTGTCCTTTATTTCCCGTTTCGAATCCGACATCTGTTTGGTCACGATCAGACTTGCTCAGAGGAAGGGATAGAATACCCTACTGCATTTCTAGTCCGACGCGCACAGCTAGCTCGGTATACCACAGCATGGAGGAAGAGAGAGCTTCTGGCTCCCGACTTTCAATTGTACTCTCTCTGAAGAGTGCATAGCTTGGCTTGATGAAGAAACGTAGGTTAGGCCTACTTTGGCATCAGAAGCTTCCACAAGCTCTGGGAGGGTGCGCAGGAACACCTGACTTGACTATGCCCCGAATTTATTTGCTTTAATCAGTACTTTCAAGTTTTCTTTATGAATGTAATAAAACGCAACTTCAATTTGTATTCAAGAGTAAGAGAACTTTGTACTGAAATCAAAGTAATTGAAGGTTGTTGTAGACACTCCATTTTTGACCGTTCTCAAGACTTGGACGTCACCGTTTGAACACTAGGTGATCATCCATGTTCGTGTTCGTCTTGAGTTCTCGGAGGTTTCGATCTCACGCCTTGCCTCAAGACCTCTCGACTTGTTTGTTTTGTGCTTTGTTGTACACCAAACAATTGTGTTTTCGCTTCTGAGGGAAGGGAATGGCTTGTTGGCCATCCCCAAACCTCACCGGCCTTGGCTTGAGGCCACCGGCCCTCTTTTCTTGCTACCGGCCAAATATTTTGGTCGGTCGGCATTTTTTTTGGTCGGCCGGCCATTTTTGTTGGTCAATCGGCCATATTTTCCAGTCGACCCCTTTCCATCTGCTTTTGGCAGATATTTTGTGCCAGCTGTCACAGTTGGCATCCACTTTACCCCCCTCCATACACGTGTATGGAGGGATTTGCCTCTTGTTTAGCTTCTCTTGGAAGCTTGAGGATTTGAACCTCTATAAAGAGGGAGCCCCTCCTCCCTCCTCCAGGTTCAGAGGATTAGGGTTAGAAGTTTTATATCTATCTATCTCTATATCTCCCTCTCTTTTGATTTGTGTGTGTATTTTGTGCTCAAAAAGTGTTTTTGTTCTTAGTTTTGCACTAAGACACCTAGTGTTACACTATACCTTGGAACCGAGGTCCCTTCAGGCTGATTTTGGGGTTCTTGGTTTGATTTGAACTCAGAAATTTTCTGGGGTGGCGTTCTTGAAGAGGTTCTTCAAGGGTAAGAAACTTACCTCTTTATTCTCCATTTTTGCACAAGCTTTTGACCTATCTTGCTTATTGTTTTAGGCTTAGCTATAAACTAATAAAAGTTCCGATTTTGTATGTTTTAGAACTTTGTTTAAGGTCACTTTGAGGTTTAGGGTTGTCTCCCCCCTCCAAGGCCTTGTTAGGCCTTGTTTTAGGCCATCCATTTTGGCCATTGTTTTGGTCTTTGCATGACCTCTCTACCACTAAAATCCAGAGGATTTTCAGTGATGGACAGGTGGTTTTGAGGTCCTAAATGGGAGAGGGTCATCCCCTCTCCACGTTGTCTTTGATGCTTGCATAAATGGCTTGTGTTGTAGCATGTTTGCCTAGCTTGTTTTAGCTCCATTTCAGTATGTATTAGGTGTTATTTTGCCATGATATAGCACTGTTTTAAGTTGGTTTAGACATGCCATGTATGCTCCATACACTTGTCTTGTAATTGATTTTGGCTCAACTTCATGAAGCTTCTAGCTTTGTTTTAACATGCTAAAGCTCTGATTTTGGTTGTTTTGGTCGTTCATGAATTGCTTTGTATAGCCACCATGTAATATAGCTTGTAGGCTTTGAGTGTGTGAGTCATGAGCATTCTTTGCTTGAGCCATTTCAGTGATTTGGAATCACTTATCATGCTATTTCAGTCCATGTTTTATGCTTATATGCTTGCATCTACCACCCTTTCAATGTCTTGAAGAGTTGTGGTCTTATGCTCCATGTTTGGGCCATAGTGCATGCCTCTTTGTTTAAGCCATTTAGATGTCATCTAAGTGGGTTTTGGGGCTTATTTTGGCATGATATGATTTTGTTTTGCATTGAATAATCCATGCCATGTTTGGTTGTGATAGGTGTAGAGCAATGCTCCCTTTTGTAGCTTTGAATACCCTTTGTTTTGGGCCGGTTTCTTAGCATTTTTTGGCCTTGTTCCATGCATACTCTAACCTTGTTTTGGTCTGCCTTGGGACTGTTTTAAGTCCGCTTGGCCCTTTGGGGCTTGGTTGATATGGTCATGGCTTGAACCTCTCGGCTAGCCTCAAGTTTTTGGGACTCCCTTGCATGCTTTACTTGGGTAGTTTGATTGCTTTGGCACCACTCTTAATATGATTTCAGAGCTTCGCATGCTTGTCATTTGTCCATATTGGTATCTTTTAAATGTGTTTAAGAGTTGCCTCTTTTACGCCTTACCTGATAGGCCTTTGTGCATGCATGTTTGCATATCTATTCCATGCTTTTGTTGCATCATATTGGCCACTGACTTTGGCTTCCTTGAGAGCTACCCATGTTAGTGTAAGTCCATCTCACCATGTTGTTGCATGCTTGTTTCATTTTGCATGTTGTTGCATGCTATACATGTCCACATGTTTAGGTTGTATTCCTATTGCATATTGCATGTTAACATGTTCATGTTGCATTAGATTTGTTGCGCACTTGAGTTATTTGCCTGCTTGCTTGCTTGCCTAGGTTGTATTGCATTGTGTGTGCATTCCTTGCCTCTTGATCAATCATGATAGATGTTGGGGCCCTTTATGTGTTTTGTGCATTTCATTTGATATTGAGTTGCACACTTGGCACCTTAGGCCATCATGCATTGAAATACGTGATTGGTGGCCCGAGGGTCGAGAACCATACTCCTTTGAGTCTCAAACATGATGAGGAGGGTGGTGGTGCAAACATTGCTTTGAAATGCATTGCCATGTCTTGTCTGTCCTCTGTTGCAGCAAACCAGTATTCTGCAAAAAGAAATGGCCGGTCGGCAACTTTCAGTGCCGGCCGACTATCAATACCCAGCCAGTGATCTAATTTTTGGTCGATGACCATAATTCCATGGCCGGTGGTGCTCCCTCTTGGTCGGTGGCCTCCCACAACTCTCAGGCAGTATTTCAGAAGCAATTTGGAAACTTGTGCAGTCTTCAGAAGAGGAAAACAGTGAAAACAGAGGCAGCATGAGCATGGCGATGGATTTTCGGGGGGAGCCGAGCATGCGTGCATTTATCCCTCTTCCCAAGGCTGCTTTACCGCTTTATTAGCTTAGTTAATTTGCTTAACTAGTTAAGTGGTCTGTAATAATTAATTAGCTAGAGTAGTTAATTATTTATTTCGTTTGTACTATTCTTTCGGTCCCTCGAGAGGGCGCAATTGTGTAATAAGCGCGTGTGTGTGTGATGCATGTCTTCCAACCTCCACTTCTTTCTCCCTTTTACTTAATCGCTTACGATGGTTAGTTCTGGGGCACGTTTCAATTAGCATCCTTACGCTATGCATGTTTGCATCATTCATCTGTATTGCATGCACCAGGCTCGGCGCATCATACTAACTACATTGTATTTAAATTCCAACTTGAATACATGTATCGAATTTTCGCATCTCATATGCCACTTTAGATTAGCCGAGCCTATTCTAGTTGCATTTTGCCTGCGATGCATTAGCCATTTTTAACATGGACTTGGATCATACATTTGATTACTAACGTGTTCATTGTTTTGGCTCGGAGTACACTGTGAATATTTGTCCTTTAGCATCTTGCATGTATGTGAGTGTTAACACGACAGCATGCTTACCATGAGGCTATTTGCTTATGTGATATAACTGCCTGAATGCCTGTGGGTGAAGGTTGGGTTGCTTGAATTGGAATAATTCGTTGAAACCCGTGTTTTAGCCTACTTGCGAGTATCAAATTTCAAACCATTTTCCAAAACAAGACGGATATGCGATACTTTGTTCCAAATTAGGTGATCTAGTCTATACTTGTGTGTTGTGCGCATCACATAGTAAATTCTAACTAATTAACCGGAATAAGAACACATATGTTTTCAAAACAAAAAATCATGCTTAGTACAGGCCAATCTTCGGATCGGGCGAGCGGGGGTGCTCATAGCTGACCTTCCCCAATCGTACCCAAGTTCCCGAGCTGAGGCCACTTTGGTGATGACGGACATGTGGCCTTAGGCAACGAGTCAGGGTTTCCTAAATTCCCCCAAAACAAAATATTTAGGTGGCGACTCTGTATCTGGCAAAGCAGTCCATGTTTGACACTTCTTTCTAAAAATTAGTTTTTCAAAACGATTTGCCGGATTTGGATTCTTTGGTGATTCATCGATCTTGCATTGCACACTCCGCGAGATTAGATACAAGACCGTGACATTGAGTCCGAACTGTAGTAAGCCCAAATGAACAAAACGGGATTTCCTGCCAGGGTGTTCGGGGACGTCTTTAGTTTCTGGTGACTCTGCTGGGAGTTAGAGAACTTGACTCGAACTCATGATATCTTGTTTTGACTGCACTCATGTGTTTCTTTGCATTGCATGTGCATTGGTGCGCCTGGGACACCGTGTTTGCCATCTGCTATTCCTAAACGCTTTGTCGGAGGCTCGCTTTGAGAAGCGTGCCATAAGGCTGACCGGTTACGGGCTCTGCCACGATGGGAACACAAACCCCAATTTTTTACCGGGGTACCCCTTTTGACCATTCAACCTAGTGCATATTCGGAATCCGTAGTGACCATTCCAAACTAGGACAGGTTGCTCACCCGATTGTAGGTTGTTTGAAACCACTGTATGCGTAGTGAAAACCCTAGCTCCTGACAATAGGACAGGGAAACCCTACCCCAACATAAGGGTGTTTTGGCTCTCACTTGCTTGTTATGTGCTTTTTGAGTTGACCTCTACAGGGAATGCAAATATCAGTTTGCAAGTCCGGGTATCAAGCCTGCGGGCATCGGTGTTTTGAGAATCAGTTATATCTGCGGGTATCAAATTCAGATTTGGGGGAGTAATTTTGGGGAACAATGATCAGTGGTCGAGTGCAGTTATTCAGCTATACTTATGTCTGTTCTAGTAAAATGGGACTGAGATGTTGCCTACTTTCTCTTTCAAGTTCAGAGATTCAGTTTGGAGCAGCCGGTGTTCTCCTTTGTTAAGGCAAGACCAGTCAAGGCTTACCAGTTCACCTGCTTCGTCAGTCACCTCCGTTTAGTTCAACAGACTTATGATAACACAAAATTCAGAGGAGATTGTGGTTATGACAGTCGCATTAGACCAAGGAATAATCTTGCAGGATGAGACCAATGTTGAAATACCCCATCCGCCTAGGTCGCTTGTCGCGTACCCGATCTGGATGCCCCAGTTGTTTCAAGCTCGTGAACCCACCACGTTTGAGTTGATAGGAATGATTGGCGACCTCCAAAGGTCTGTGGCTGACCTCGCCTATGGAATGTCGGCATCGCCACCAACCACATCGTATGCCAGGAACTTTATGCCGCGGGAGCCCCCACTACTGGGGTGAATTGTAATTGAGCTCAGCCAACCTGAAGCTGTCTTGAACTCCGGCAATGACGTATCAACGACAATGGGGCTTCGCACTGAAGCAACAACCCAAACCTTCCACCAAGCTGAGGCTAGTGGAAAGAACAAGATGAAGGTGGATGTTTATCCCTACAAACAACTCCAGCAAGCTGTTAAGGCTCTGAAAGCCGAGAGGTTGAATAAGCAACAAGTACTCGCAGTTTTGGCTAAGACTGTGGATGACATCTTCCCCACTCAGACCGAGAGCAGTTCAAGCCAAAGGAAAAATCGAGATAGGGACCGTCGTACCAGAACCGTTCCTCTCAACCCTAATCCTGCACTTGGAACAGATTAGAGAGCCAAGGCAGCACCTACCGATCCTTTTGCTAGTGTGTCCAGCAAAGGTCCACAGGCTTCGAAGTATCTGCCCCGAGGGCGCAGGTTTTTTCATGCCCTCTACATGTCTTTGTCCAAGGCTCTTCGAATCCTCACGAAAAAAGGTCATCTCAAACCTCTTGAGCCTCGGCCTCTCCCGAGTAATCTCCCTCTCTCACATGATGCCACCCAGTATTGTGCGTACCATCAACAGGCTGGTCACACCACCGACAATTGCTTTTGTCTTCGCCACGAAGTGCAAGACTTGATCGATGATGAGGTCATACTCCCACCTAGCTCAACAAAGTCCCTCACTACTGAGTTTGTGGACTTCGAAGATAATACAAGTATGTGATCAGGGGTTGGCCCACCTGTGAGCGATGCTTGGTTTACTTCAGATGTGGCGTATGGCAGGCATTGTTTTGAGCATTTGCGAATGCTAGCTTTTGTAGTTTCTGACTCAGGTGTTGAGTTAGTTCTGTGGTTTTATTTTGAGTCTGTCTCGTTGTTTTGAGTCAGTCTTTTTGATTAAGGGTCTGTCTTGTTTGTATCAAGTCAGTCCTGTTGTGCAGAAGTCGGGTGATTCCGGGAGTGTTACCTCGGACATCACTATTTTGTTTTGTGTTTGTCTTTTTGCTTTCTTTTTGAGTCTATTTCTGTCGTGGAGCTAGTTACATCAGAAGATCTAAATGAAACAGCAGTGGTTTTCGTGTTTTGTGCCTATTTCTTCTTTGAGCCAATTGTGCCAGAAGATTTGAATGGAACGACAGTGCTCACCACCTGCTCTTCTGTGCCTTGAAATTGTTGCATTGACCTAAGTTTTTCAAAACATTTTCAGAACACTGCGATGAAAACGAAGAGGAAGGAATTCCTCGAAATTTGTAAAATTTGATCAAATTGAGAGAAAGAGAGGCATGCTAAGCCCTTAATGAATGAGATCATGTTTGTTAATATGAGTACTGAAAAGGATCCTGACTTGATCCAAATTGGTTCTACACTGTCTTCAGCGCGAGCGATTAGTCGCTTTCTTAAAATTTTTCAAAAAATGTTTTGCGCGGTCCTGCGAAGACCTGTGTGGAATCGCTCTTGAGATCGTGTAGCTTAGGATCGCTCTCAGCCTTGAGACTCAACCCCTTTCGCTTTCAAACAGTTGAACTTGCGTTCAGAATGTTCAAACGATCAACCACAATGTGAGACTTGTATGGCCAGATCAGAAGCACCTCTCAAACAAGGGGCAAAAGACGTCAGATAATGCACTCGAAGAGTCCAAGACAAAGATCGGCAAGAAGGCCAAATCCTAGAAAGGAGGAAAGAAGAAAGAACTACCGGAGAACAACTGAGTTCCTATCCACGACACTAGGGGCAAATTCAGCCCCCATTGGATGGACTCCGACATCATCAGTAAACAACAGCCATTCTTCTGGATTTAGATGGCTTCGAGATCTCAAAACCATTTGACATGGACAAAGCTACACTTTTACCCTTGAGAGGCTCGCTGAGCCGAAAACCCGGAAGGGCGACCAAGGCAAAAGTTAGAGCAAGGAAAAAAAAAGAAAAAGAACAAAAAAAAAAGAAAGAAAAATGCAAAGAATGAAAAGAAAAAAAATATGAAAAGAAATGAAAAGAAAAGAAGAACAAAGCTCACAAGGTTGAAAACCCAGAAGGGCGGCATTGGCAAAAGTTAGAGTGTAAAAGGAGAGGTTAATACCCGAGTGTCCCTTAACCGGAACTACGTAAGGCTTGATTCCCATGTTTGGGATACGTAGGCAACTTCATCCTGAAGTCCAGCCACAAACACTCCCAAATGGATTGTGTCCATGTAATGGTTTTTGATTATCTTTGTTTTCTCTGTATCCGAGAGTTTGGTTGTGATCGTCACTCTGAAGGCTGATTACAATGCGCAACGATGCTATCCAAGCAAGGGGAAACTTTCCGTTGCCATATAATGCACCGCAATACCATTCAAACAAGGGGCAAATTTCCGTTGCCATTCAGTGTGCTGCGATGCCGTTCAGACAAGGGGCTATTTTCCATTGTTTTGGATCTGAGGATGTACATCTCAAGAGTAGGTTCCGTGCTCGTAGAACAGTGGCCATTTGCAAAAATAGTTTTTGAGAATTTATACTGAGGTTGACTAATTTTCTCGAAAATTATTCCATTTTTCCAAAATCGGACCATTTTCTTGGACCCAAAAAGGAAAATTTTCAGCGCTCACAACCTAACTTGCATGATTTTAAGTCAGAAAGTTGAACGAGCATGTTAATCAAACTTTTATATTGATCAAAATTGTTTTAGTAGGAACCAAAAACAAAAAAGGGTCAAAATGATGAACTAGGGGCTCAGTTGAGTCAGGCTTCCTGTCTTTTCCCCGTTATCCATGTGTTTGCCAGAAAAGGAACTCTACCTGCCAGAAAAGAGCACAGTTGAAACTAACAACAAAAGGATGAAAGCTCTCAACATCCTCCGAGCAACGAGGTATCAAGCCAAGTGCGAAGCACGAATTCGAGTGGATCAAGTTACTCCACTTCCTCATCCAGGGCCTTGAGTAAATGACACCGGAGGAGATAGCCGCGAGCTAATAGTGTTGGGCATGAACCCACAACCTTTTGTTTATCCATCAAACCACCCAGGGGAGGGATAAAAAATGAGAGATTGAAGAATAGAGAGATGTGCGCTAAGAAAAAAAGTGAGGAAAAGGACTTTTTCAGAAAAAACAGAGATTGAGTGCCAGAGTGATGTGAGAATCACAAATGAGAAAGGGAGGGAAACAATACCCGGAGAAACTAGCCTCTCACTTTTGTAACACGTCCGAATGTCGTCTCTTTTGTTTGTCTCGATTCTTGTCTTGAGTCGTTTCAGGTGTTTGGGTTTGTCTTTAGGTTGTATACCTTTTGTTTTCTGTTGTTGAGTCTTTTTTCGCTGTGTTCAGTCGTAGGCTCAATACCCGATTGAGAATTCATTTCTCGATTTTCAAAATGAATCGCTTTGTGCTCAGAGTGCTGTGCCATTCTCCACGTTTGTTCTTCCACATTTGGAGCATTTGAGTATGTTTCAACTTTTGCCAATCCCACCTTCGCATCTCGTCTATTCGAATCAAACTATTTGTTCAGAATTAGCTGTATGCCAAATAAACCGAATGCTGTGTTATAGGCTGTGAATTCAGAATGAGCAATGTTCAGAATGGGCTGTGTATTCAGAATCAGCAGTGTCCTGCATGAGCCGTATGACCAAAATGAACAGAGTACTGTGTTCCAAGTGGTGTGTTCAAAATGAACACTCTATATGTTGAACATATTGAGAACTTGTGATTAGTTCCATTTCCAGTCCCTTCCGGTGTTTATTTTGCAAAGTCACACCTGTATTACTTCAATTTGCTTATTGAGTTGTTGCTCATTTGCTTATCAAGTTGTTACCCATTTTGCTTATCGAGTTGTCACTCATTTGCTTATCAAGTTGTTACTCATTTGCTTACTGAGTTGTTACTCATTTGATTACCAAGTTGTCACAATTTTGCTTATCAAGTTGTTGCTCTCTGCTTATCGAGTTGTAAACTTGTTAAGGTCTCATTTTTGCTTATTGAGTTAATTTGTTTTATTTGTTACGTTGGTCTACCTGACCCGGCAGTACATGCATGTTCTATTTCCATCCGATTACATTGTTATGTGATATGATATGATGCGATGCGATGCGATGCAATGCAATGTACAAATGCAACATTTTTTCAGCAAAAAGCTTGTTTCATTCCATCATCCTTTCAAATACATAGTTTTGGGGAAATTACAACCTGCCTCAAGCAGTACAAAGTGCTCAAACTACTAGCTAAAAGGAAAATAAAGCAAAAAGAAAAAAAAGTAGCAAAAGTCTAGATCAATGTCAACTAGTCTCAGGCATGAGAGTCTGTCCTCGTCCTCTTCCTAGACGAAGGTCCAGGAGCGTCGTCGCCGTCCCCACCATCTGAGCCCGAGTCATCTCCACTCTCATCCTCAGACGACTCTGCCTCTGTCTCGGACTCATCATCATCTGGAATCGGTGCCCGCGAGCTGCTCCCAACATAAGTGCGCTCCGCTTTGGTGCGTGGGGGTACAGTGGTCCCTCATCCTGCTCTCCCTCCTCCTCGGCCAAACGTGGATGGTCCTGCTGGAGCACCCCCTGTAGTCGGTATCTGGAATGGGGGATGAAAAGGACAAATAGTAGATACATCATTTATGCTATGAGCAGTATATCAGTGCAGAAGGCCGTGTATGAATGCTATGAGCAGTATATCAGTGCAGAATGCCGTGTATGAATGCTATGAGCAGTGTGTCAGTACAGAGTACAGTGACTAAGTGCAGTGTATGAATGCCGTGAGCAATGCTATGAAAAAAATCATAGGTTACAGTGTATCAAAGCCGTGCGGGCCGCATATCAAGTGCCATGTTGACAGTGCAATGCATCAGATTATGTGTGAAGTAGATTATGCACAGTTTGAGATTGTGGTTAAAGGAGCTTACTGGGATATTGTAAATAGCCAGCAGGTCGAGGCTCTGCTGTAGCATCCCCCATCACGGAAGCAGTCAACTCCAAAGACTGGCGAGTGTACTCGGCAGAAGTCTGCAAGAGTGTTAGAAACATCAGTATTCTGCAGAAAATCAAGAGAAATAAAATGAAATAACTATACAGGATGCAAAATGTAGTAATACGTACTGGAGGCAAGCCGTAGAATCCAACTAGCTCGTGATCAGGCGGAGGAGGAGCAATGGGGATTTGGTAAGTCTCCCCACCCTGCCCTCGGCATGTCATCATGGTAGGCAGCTCGGGCCACCCAGCTCCTTGCCCTCTCCGGGGCCCACTCCTACCTCGGGCCCGAGGTGCCCACGATGCTCTGGCTCTCGCAGCTAGCGCTACTGGTCTCTCTCTCTCAACTCGGCCGGTATCAGCCAGAGGCCGCATGATATAGGTCTGGACGAACTCCGCGTAGTCGCCGTCGTCTACATAGCGCTCATGGCTCCAGTCGATGGTGTAACTCATCATCTCCGCTAAGGAATATCTCTCAGTGTCCCTCGCATGTGTAGGAGGAGGTGCTGGAACCGGCTGCTCCGGCACACCCAAGGTCTGCCGCAAGAAGCGCTCTCCAAAGTACCAGGCACGGCAAACCGGGCCCTCTAATAAGACTCTAAATCGGGCAGTCTCCTGAGCGCCGGCATACCGCTCCCGAACTGCAATGGGCAACGAGGCCCATGGCTGCCAAGTGATCTGCAAATAGCAGTAAATACAGTCTGTTATCTGATATTTAAGGTACATTGCAAAGAAAGGCCGATAAACTGAAATGTTTGACATACCTCGGCTGTGGTGATAGTGTCAAAGTAGTAGCGGAAGAATATGAAGGGCTCCCGCGGCCTCCGCTCGCACCTCACGTCGAAGCGGTGAGAAAATGGGACTATGGGGGGCATCTCCTCGTCCGGTACTGGGGCAAGCCTTGGAAAGTAGGCATACACCCACAACTACAGAATGAAACAGAGCAAACACCAGTAGGCTTATCAGATAAAGTAGTGTACAGATAAAAGCGAAAATCACAAAATAGTGTGCAGTGTATTGTGCAATGTGTGCGGTGTGTTGTGCAGTCTGTGCAATGTACAGTCAATGTAGAACAGATTGCGTGTGCGCAGTATGTATAGAGTGTAGATAATGTAAAACAGAACTGAAAAGACAGAAAATGGAACATGTACCTCCCAAGCTTGCCAGCAGCCTCCGAGTAACTACCCACTGAGGCGGGAAGATGAGCTCATGTACCCGTAGAGAGTGGCCAAGTCGGTGCCACCCTAGTCATCGCGGCGGATCTGTGTCATATCCACAAGCGCGCTCAGCAAATAGAGGGCGACGGTGTTCGCCCGGTCGGCGAAAAGCGTGGTCCCTAGCAGAAACATGATAAAACAGCGAGCGTACTACTCCTCCTCCTCCTGGGTAGTAGGTGCCTGGATCCGGAAATGATCCTCGAACCATGAGTATTGTATGAACCTTGCTCGAGCGAGAGGTGGCGGAGCGCCGAGCAGGTACATCTGAGCGGCGTCCCACTCGTCCATGTCTGTATCAAAGGGGATCGGATCACCCCCCACTCCGATGCCTATGAGCATGGAGAAGTCGAAGGGAGTCATCGTCATCTCCCCGGTGGCAGAAAAGTGGAGGGAGTTGGTGGTGTCCCACCACCTCTCCACCAGAGCAGCAAAAAGGGGCCTGCTCGCAGTGAGGTGCGAGAGTCCCATGCAGAAGGTCCCAAATCTGGCTCGGTCAACAATGCGACGAACCGCATCAGGTAGCTCCATATACCAGCCTCTGGCGGCAACATTCCCATACCCCGTAAGGCATGGGAATCCCCCTGTGGTCAAAACAAACAGTTGCGAAGTAGTGTTACAAATACAGTGTGTTTGAGTGGTTCAGTGGAAAGTACAGCGTGTGTACACGTGTTCTGATTCAAACAGATATCGGGTGCGGGTGTGCTCACAGTAAACTACAGCATGTGATGTATCAGTGTTGAGTGTTTCAGTGGAAAGTACAGCGTGTGTACACGTGTTTAGATTCAAACAGATATCGGGTGCGGGTGTGCTCGCAGTGAACTACAGCATGTGATGTATTAGTGTTGAGTGTTTCAGTGAAAAGTACAGCGTGTGTACACGTGTTCAGATTCAAACAGATATCGGGTGCGGGTGTGCTCGCAGTGAACTACAGCATGTGATGTATCAGTGTGTTTGAGTGGTTCAGTGGAAAATACAGCGTGTGTACACGTGTTCAGATTCAAACAGATATCAAGTGCGGGTGTGCTCGCAGTGAACTACAGCATGCGATGTATCGGTGTATCCGGGCCAAACAGTTAAAGAACAGAATCAACTATTGCAGTTATGTATTCTACTTTGCAGAAAATGAAACAGGGAAGAGTGTACCT
Source organism: Camellia sinensis (assembly GCF_004153795.1). Taxonomy (NCBI): domain Eukaryota; kingdom Viridiplantae; phylum Streptophyta; class Magnoliopsida; order Ericales; family Theaceae; genus Camellia; species Camellia sinensis. The sequence goes on from NW_021024888.1 coordinate 2,138,919, forward strand.
CAGAAGCGCCATAGGACAGATGTGACTTTGGCTCGCGTAGCAGAAGCTCCAGTGGCACGCGTCGCTCATAGTTCCTGAAATGACGATGGCTGTCAGGTGGAAGCACGTGTATCGCCGGCCTGAAAGCTGCCGGATCGAACGGCCAGATGTGAAGAGGCAGGAGCTTGGCCTCAGGGTCCACGTCCAACTCCGGGGGAGCCCCACCGCTTAGAATGTCGTCTGCCATCTCAAGAATAGTGAAAAAATGGCCGAAAGTGTGAATACCGGGCAAGAATGTGAAAAGTCAACCCAAAAGTCAACCCTGAGAGGATGAAAAAAGGGCAGAAAGGTCAGAGTTCGAAAGGGGCACAAAGATCAAGGTAAACTCGGGGAAAACAAGCCCCAAGTGGTGGAAACCAAGAAAAAAATCACCGAAACTATGATTTGTTCGGTTAAAAACGTGCGAAACGAGGAGGTTTTCGTGAATCGAACGACGAAAAGGGCCCTAAAATACAGCAAAAACTCGGATCGAAGGGAAGCGTAGACGGCGCCCGCGTGGGGACCTCGTGCTACAGTTCGGACTCGACTATTATTGTCACGGTTCTTAATCTGAACCAAAGAGTCCAAATCTGGCAAATCGTTTTGAGAAACAGATTTTTGAAAAAGTAGTGCCAAACATGGACTGCTTTGCCAGATACAGAGTCGCCACCTAAATATTTTAAAATGGGAAAAATGGGGTGTCTACAGGAAGAAACTCGCCTAGAGAGAGAGGGGAGAGATTTTCGACCAAGGAGGAAGTGGAAATATAGGGCTTGAAGCCCTACATTTAAATACCCGTGGCCAATTGACAAAACTGCCCCGATACAATAATTTTTGGTCGGTCGGCCACATTGTTAGCCGGTCGGCCAACTATTTGGCCGGTGACCTTATTTCGTGGCCGATGGATGGCGTGTGGTATTCCCCGGTGGCCGGTGCATCTTCCACACCCTTGGTTGGGTCATTCATGTGGTTTGAAACCTCCATTTATCAAGGCAGTACAAGGAAATGCACTTTTGGAACCTTGATCGGCCTTCGTGTTGACCTCGAGCCGTGTCTCCCGTATGCGATGCTCAGTACGTGAAAGGTGTATCCTTGGGTATCTTGTAAGGTTCAATAAACACTTTAAATGCGTCGCATTACATGTGTTGCCTCGTTTATGATAAACATGCATAGGTTGCATTGTTATGCACGTCTATGCGCGTTGTAACACACACAATTTGCATTGTTATGCACTGTTCATTTGCATTGTCATGCATTTCAACAAAACGTGTGTTTTCTCACATTTGACTTTACATGCATTGTCATGCATTTCAACAAATGCGCGCAGTCACGCATTCGAATTTATTTGTATTGTCATGCATGTCAATAAACGTACGTTGTCGCGCATTTGAGTTCATTTGCATTGTCATGCATTTCAAAAAAAGAGACGTGCGTTGTCACACATTTGAGTTCATTTGCATTGTCATGCGTTTCAAAAAAGGAAACAAGCATTGTCGCGCATTCGAGTTCATTTGCATTGTCGTACATCCCAATAGTATGCATTGTCACGTATTTCAATAAATCATGCATTGTCATGCATTTCAATTACACGCATTGTCATCCATCTTTCATCTACATTTCAGTTCATGCATTGTCATGCATTCTCGTCCCCGCATCGTCATGCGCACCTCTCATGCATTGTCATGCATGTTCCATATCACGCATCGTCATGCGCACCTCTCATGCATTGTCATGCATGTTCCTTATCTCGCATTGACATGCGCACCTCACATGCATTGTCATGCATGTTCCTTGTCACGCATTGTCATGTGCACCTCATTTGCATTGTCATGCATTTCCTCTCATGCATTGTTATGCATTACACGCATTGTCGTGCATTTCAATTACACGCATTGTTATGCATTTCAATTACATGCATTGTCATGCATTTCAATTCATGCATTGTCATGCGTGTCTCATTTCGCATTGTCATGCATCTCCATATCGCGCATTGTCATGCATTTTAGTACATGCATTATCATGCATTCCCTTATCACGCATTGTTATGCATTACACGCATTGTCGTGCATTTCAATAAACGTACGTTGTCGTGCATTTCAGTTCATGCATTGTCATGCGTGTCTCATTTTGCATTGTCATGCATTTCCTTACTTTGCATTGTCATACATTTCTCTCATCGTGCATTGTTATGCACACCGTATTTGCCTTGTCACGCATTTTCTTATCATGCATTGTCATGTATTTTTTTACATGCATTGTCATGCATTCCCTTATCACGCTTTGTCACGCGTTCCCTTATCATGCATTGTCATGCATTTTGGTACATGCATTGTCATGCATTTCCCTATTTTGCATTGTTATGCATTTCAGTATATGCATTGTCATGCATTTTCCTACCTCGCATTGTCATACACGTTTCATTTGCATTGTTCCTGCTATACACATTATATACGTTTTCACGTGTACTTTACTTACATGTGTATATTTTTCTTGCTTTACACATTGCATGCGTTTTCGCGTGTGCTTTACTTATATGTGTTTATGCATCCCCCCAAGTGGTTACACATTGTACACATTTTCGCGTGTACTTTACTTACATGTGTTTATACCTTGCTTGCTTTACACATTGCATGCGTTTCCGCGTGTGCTTTACTTATATTTGTTTATGCATCCCCCCCAGGTGGTTACACATTGTACACGTTTTCGCGTGTACTTTACTTACATGTGTTCATACCTTGCTTGCTTTACACATTGCATGCGTTTCCGCGTGTGCTTTACTTATATGTGTTTATGCATTCCCCCATGTGGTTACACATTGTACACGTTTTCGCGTGTACTTTACTTATATGTGTTCATACCTTGCTTGCTTTACACATTGCATGCGTTTCCGCGTGTGCTTTACTTACATGTGTTCATGCATATTTTCAGGAGGTTACGCATTGCTTGCGTTAGCGCGCATGTTTTACTTACATGTGTTCATTCCTGCCATACACATTGCTCACGTTGTCGCGTATGCTTTACTTATATGTGTTCAAGTATCCCCCCAAGTGGTTACACATTGTACACATTTTCGCGTGTACTTTACTTACATGTGTTCATACCTTGCTTGCTTTACACATTGCATGCGTTTCGCGTATTGCTTTACTTACATGTGTACATTTCATTCCTGCTATACACATTGCTTGCGTCAGCACGCATGCTTTACTTACATGTGTACACTTTATTCCTTACCTTACACATTGTACATGTTGTCTTGTGTGCTTTACTTACATGTGTACATTTTATTTCTTTTCTTTGCTTTACACATTGCTTGCGTTGTCGCGCACGCTTTACTTACATGTGTTCATACTTATCTTCACAATGCTTTACACATTGCATGCGTTTCCGCGCGTGCTTTACTTACATGTGTATACTTTTCCTCACCTCCACACATTGTACACGTTGTCACGTGTACTTTACTTATATGTGTTTGTGCCTTCATAGCATTGTTATGCTTGTTTCAAATCGCATTGTTATGCACACACTCGGGTTGCATTGTTATGCACCCCTTCCACCCGCATTGTCATGCACCCTCTCACTCGCGTTGTCACACACTTTTCACTTGCGTTGCTATACATGTATCTAACGATATTGTATCTGTTAAGTTCTCTTTCTTTTTCAGGCACGATATTGTATGTACGGTTCATTTGAGGCTGGCACGACCAGACGAATCGGACAGGAATGATATTGTATGTACAGTTCATTTGAAGCTGGCACGACCAGGCGAACTGCATAGGTATTGTATTCTTCGCGTCAAACGTAGCGAGAATTACATAATTCTCTTACATCCTTTCTGCATTATAATGTAGATTGGTTTTTGGCTTGCTTAAAACTGTTGCATTTATTGTATGTATTTGCTTCGTTACAGCTCTCTTTGCATGATCATAAGTTATGTTCGGCACCATGCATTGTTCTTGCATTTTGCCCCTGCCTTCGGGCACATATCTTGCTATCTTGCATGCTTGTCTAAGTCTTCGGCCTTGTCAAAAATGGGTCGTCTCTGGGCTTTGACACTCACTCCCGTCATTGTTATGACTTTCGAGTTCTGTCAAAGAGGGTTCCATAACTGTAATTAACATTCAACGCATTTTAACTCGTTCCTAACACCCCGTGAACGTCGTACCGTTTAAACTTAGGCTGATCTAATCCAATGTCGTGGTCGTCTTGAGTTCTTCTGGATGTTTCGGTCGTGCGCTTTGCCCTCCGTAGCCGTGCTCGATTGTTTGTTTTGTTCTTTGTACACCAACACACTTATGTTTATTGCTTCTGATTGGTAAGGGAATGGCTTGTGGCCATCCCAAACCTCCCGTCCTGGGCTTAGGCCAGCCGGACCCCTTTTCTGAGCTACCGGCCTAGGTGATTTTGGCTGGTCGGCATTTTTTTGGTCGGCCGGCCATTTTTGTTGGTCAACCGGCCATATTTCCAGTTCGACCCCTTTCCAATCTGCTTGTAGCAGATATATTGTATGCCAGCTGTCAGCATTGTCCGACTTACCCCCACTACAATACCGGTGTATGGATGGATTATCGCCTTCTGTTTAGTTCTCTTGGAAGCTGTGAGATTGGAACCTCATAAAGAGAGAGCCCCTCCTCCGCTCTCCAGGTTCAGAGGATAGTTGATGTTATATGTAGTTAATGGGTAGGCTCAATTTTTTTAATCTCAATCTATTCTTTCTATTATTTCATTCTTATTCTCATTTCTCCTTTTTGTGATTTGTGTATTTTGTGCTCAAAATAAGTGTTTTGTTCTTAGTTTTGCACTAAGACACATAGTGTTACACTATACCTTGTGAAACCGAGGTCCCTTCACGGCTATCTTTCTCTTTTTTGTGGGATTCTTGCGTTTGATTTTTTGAACTTCAGATAATCTTGCTGGGGTGGCGTTCTTGAGATAGTTCGTTCATAGGGTAGAGAAACTACCTCTTTATTCTCCATTTTTGCAACAAGCTTTACTATCTGCTTATGTTTTAACTTAGCTATAAACTAATAAAAGTTCTGATTTTGTATGTTTTAGAACTTTGTTTAGATCACTTTTGAGGTTTAGGGTTGTCTCCCCCTCCAACCTGTAGCCTTGTTAGGCCTTGTTTAGGCCATCCATTTTGGCCATTGTTTGGTCTTTGCATGACCTCTTTTTCTTTTACCCCCCCAAAATTGAATCCAGAGGATTTTCATGAATGGACAGGTGTTTGAGGTCAAATGGAAGGTCATCCCTCTCCACGTTGCTTTGATGCTGCAGTAAAGGCTTGTGTTGTGTCACATTTCCTGCTGTTTTAGCTCCAATTTCAGTATGTATTAGTGTTATTTTGCCATTATATGCACTGTTTCAAGTTTTTAGACATTCCCACGTAGGCTCCATACACTTGTTGTAATCCCATGGTTTTGCAACTGCATCATGCTGTAACATGTCTTTTTAGCATGATTTGCTTAGCTTCAAGAAGTTTTTATCCATGTTTTGGTAGCTTGAGTCTGATTTTGGTTGTCTTGGTCATCCATAACTTGCTTTTGTATAGCTTACCATGCAATCTAGCTTGTAGCTTTGAGTTTTGAACCCCTAGCATGCATACTTGGCTCATTTCAGTTGATTGAGTCACTTACCAACTGTCATTTCAGTCCCATTTGCATGCTCGCCTTACAAATTTGATGCTCTTTGATGCCTGAAAGAGTTGGCGTCTTATGCTCCATGATTGGGTCATTGTGCATGCCTTTAGACTTACGCCATTTAGATGTCATCTAAGTGGGTTTTGGGGCTTATTTTGGCATGATATGATTCTGTTTTGCATTGAATAATCCATGCCATGTTTGGTTGTGATAGGTGTAGAGCAATGCTCCCTTTTGTAGCTTTGAATACCCTTTGTTTTGGGCCGGTTTCTTAGCATTTTTTGGCCTTGTTCCATGCATACTCTAACCTTGTTTTGGTCTGCCTTGGGACTGTTTTAAGTCCGCTTGGCCCTTTTGGGGCTTGGTTGATATGGTCATGGCTTGAACCTCTCGGCTAGCCTCAAGTTTTTGGGACTCCTTTGCATGCTTTACTTGGGTAGTTTGATTGGTTTGGCACCACTCTTAATATGATTTCAGAGCTTAGCATGCTTGTCGTTTGTCCATATTAGTCTCTTTTAAATGTGTTTAAGAGTTGCCTCTTTTATGCCTTAGATGATAGGCCTTTGTGCATGCATGTTTGCATATCTATTCCATGCTTTTGTTGCATCATATTGGCCACTGATTTTGGCATGCTTGAGAGCTACCCATGTTAGTGTAAGTCCATCTCACCATGTTGTTGCATGCTTGTTTCATTTTGCATGTTGTTGCATGCTATACATGTCCACATGTTTAGGTTGTATGCCTATTGGATATTGCATGTTAACATGCTCATGTTGCATTAGATTTGTTGCGCACTTGAGTTATTTGCCTGGTTGCTTGCTTGCCTAGGTTGCATTGCATTGTGTGTGCATCCCTTGCCTCTTGATAGAGGCTGGGGCCCTTTATGTGTTTTGTGCATTTCATTTGATATTGAGTTGCACACTTGGCACCTTGGGCCATCATGCATTGAAATACGTGATTGGTGGCCCGAGGGTCGAGAACCATACTCCTTTGAGTCTCAAACATGATGAGGAGGGTGGTGGTGCAAACATTGCTTTGAAATGCATTGCCATGTCTTGTCTGTCCTCTGTTGTAGCAAACCAGTATTTTGCAGGAAAAAATGGTCGGTCGGCAACTTTCATAGCCGGCCAACTATCAATACCCAGCCGGTGATCTAATTTTTGGTCGATGACCATAATTCTATGGCCGGTGGTGCTCCCTCTTGGTCGGTGGCCTCCTACAACTCTCAGGGAGTATTTCAGAAGCAATTTGGAAACTTGTGCAGTCTTCAGAAGAGGAAAACAGTGAAAACAGAGGCAGCATGAACATGACGATGGATTTCGGGGGGGAGCCGAGCATGCATGCATTTGTTCCTCTTCCCGAGGCTGCTTTACCGTTTTATTAGCTTAGTTAATTTGCTTAACTAGTTAAGTGGTCTGTAATAATTAATTAGCTAGAGTAGTTAATTATTTATTTGGTTTGTACTATTCTTTCGGTCCCTCGAGAGGGCGCAATTGTGTAATAAGCGTGCGCGTGTGTGATGCATGTCTTCCAACCTTCACTTCTTTCTCCTTTTTATTTAACCTCTTACGATGGTTAGTTCTAGGGCACGTTTCAATTAGCATCCTTATGCTATGCATGTTTGCATCATTCATCTGTATTGCATGCACCCATGCATAGCCGGTTTCAAGCTCCGGCCCTAACTGAAAAGGGCCATTTTTTGAGCTCATCTTCACTTCTCATATAAAAAATCTGTGGCCTTTTTTAACAAACTAAAAAATGGTTAACATTTATCAGAACTTCTACTTATAAACCTGTTTAGGGCTACGGCCCTTCTAGTTAACTTCTGCACTTGTTTTGCCGATGTCGGGCTCTTCAAGTCAAGGATGGCCTTGATTTCATCTAGGCTTGCCTCAATGCCCCTTTTGGTGACTAAGTATCCTAGGAACTTACCAGACTCGACTCTAAATGTGCATTTTGAAGCATTGCGTCAGAGCCGATATGTTCTCAGGATATCGAAAATCGCTTTCAAAGCGAGTAGCCAACTTCAATCCATTTTCAAAAAAGACGGATATGCGATGCTTTGTTCCAAATTAGGTGATCTAGTCTATACTTGTGTGTTGTGCGCATCACATAGTAAATTCTAACTAATTAACCGGAATAAGAACACATATGTTTTCAAAACAAAATATCATGCTTAGTACAGGCCGATCTTCGGATCGGGCGAGCGGGGGTGCTTATAGCTGACCTTCCCCAATTGTACCCAAGTTCCCGAGCCGAGGCCACTTTGGTGATAACGGACACGTGGCCTTAGGCAACGAGTCAGGGTTTCCTAAATTCTCCCAAAATAAAATATTTAGGTGGCGACTCTGTATCTGGCAAAGCAGTCCATGTTTGGCACTTCTTTCTAAAAATCAATTTTTCAAAACGATTTGCCGGATTCGGACTCTTTGGTGATTCATCGGTCTTGCATTGCACACTCTGCAAGATTAGATACAGGACCGTGACATTGAGTCCGAACTATTGTAAGCCTAAATGAACAAAACGGGATTTCCACCCGAGGCGTTCGGGGACGTCTACAGTTGTGGGTACTGAAAATTTTCCGTTTGGTCCAAAAAAGGTCTAAGTTGTAAAAAGATTAATTTGAGAAAAATCAACTTTTATTAAAACTTTTCAAAACCATTTTCGATATGGATCACAACTGGACACGCCCGAGATCTATCATTGAGATGTACAACCCCAGATCTAGCAATTGGAAAGTTGCCCCTAGTCTGAATAGCACAACCGAGCTCTTGAATGCAGAATAGACAAAGATGACCAACATGATCACACAGAAAAAGTTGATCGGGGAAGTGTTTATGGCTGGACTTCAGAATGAAGTTGTCTACGTATCCCAAGGATGTGAATCAAGCCTTACGTAGTTCGGCTCAGGTTCACTCATGTATTAACACTCTCCTTTTGTGCTCTAACTTTTGCCAAGGCCGCCCTTTCTGGGTTTTCAATCTTGCGAGCTCAGTTTTTATTATTTCAAATTTTCTGTGCTTTAACTTTTGTTTAGGTCGCCCTTTCAGGTTTTTGGCCTAGCGAGCCACTCAGGGAAAGTATTTCTTCAACTTGTCTATGTTGATCGGCTGGGAGAACTCTAGGCCATCTAGGTCCATCAGAACGACAACTCCACCCGACCAGATAGACTTGATGATGTAAGGGCCAGTCCAATTGGGTCTGAACTTGCCCCTAGGGTCGTGGATGGGAGCTCGGTTGTCTTTGAGCACAAGAACCCCTTCTTTTAAATTCCTGGACTTAACTTTCTTGTTGAAAGCGCTGGCAATTCTTCGTTGATAACCCTGAACGTGATACAGTGCTTTCAGCCTTATTTCATCAAAGAGCATGAGTTCTTCGAACCTGCTTTGCTGCCAGTCTGCCTTAGCTATTTGACACTCGGCCAATACCCGTAATGACGGAACCTCAACTTCGATAGGCAGAACATCCTCTATCCCATAGACTAAGGAATACGGAGTTGCCCCAGTAGAAGTTCGAATTGAAGTTCGGTAGCCCCACAGAGCAACTGGCAGCTTATCTGGCCAGTCCCGGTAGGTTTCCACCATCTTCTGCAATATATGCTTGATGTTCTTGTTGGCGGCCTCAACTGCTCCGTTGGTCTGCGGCCGATATGTAGATGACTTATGAAAAGCTACGTTGTATTTCTCCAACAAATCAATCACCTCCTTCTTGAAGTAGGAACCATTATCTGAGATAATCTCATTCGGAACCCCGTAGCGACAGATAATGTTGTTCCTGATGAACTTAGCAACATGCGATGCCTTCGACATCGCGTAGGATTGGGCCTCAACCCACTTCGTGAAATAGTCTATCGCAACCAAAATGTACTTATGCCCGTTGGACCCCTTTGGAGTGACAGCCCCAATTACATCAATCCCCCAGACTGAAATCGGCCATGGCGAAGTCACAGTATATAGCTTCGACGGCGGAATGTTCATGCGGTTTGCATGGATCTGGCATTTGTGGCATTGCCGAACAAAGCCAATACAATCCTCCTCCATGGTGGACCAGCAATAACCCTGTTTAAGGATCTTTCGGGCTAATATCACGCCGTTCATGTGTGCTCCGCACTTTCCCCCATGGATGGCCCCCATCAGGCGCTTGGATTCTTCAGCATCAACACACAGCTTATGCATCCTGAGATGACCTCTCTTGTACAGTTTACCCCCGCAGACGATGAACTGAGCAGCCATTCTTCGAATTGCCCTCTTATCTTTGGCATTTGCCCCTGGTGGATATGCCTCTTTTTCCAAGAAGTTCCAGACATCGTAATACCAGGGATTCTCATCTTATATCTCATCTATGGCAGTAATCAGCTCGTAGGCTGGCACAAATTTCTGTTCGATGATGATCGGATGCATCCGAACTCCGAAGGGGATGTCTATCATGGAAGATAGAGTTACTAGTGAATCTGCAAACATGTTGTTCTCTCTTAACAGGTGGGGGAAATTCAGCTTCTCAAACCGAGGAATTAGCACGTCCAAGGTCTGGTGATAGATTCTCATCTTTTCTTCCTTAACTTTCCAATCTCCTTTAGCTTGAGATACAACAAGGTTCGAGTCCCCGATGACATCCAACCGTTTTGCCCCTAGTTCTAGGGCGGCTTCTAGTCCAGCAATACATGCCTCATACTCTGCCTCATTGTTCGATACTTTGAACTGGAGTTTGAATGCTAGAGGTATACGGGAATTGTCGGGTGCTATCAGCAACACCCCTATCCCATACCCGTATTGGTTTGACGTTCCGTCAAAGTACATCATCCAAGTCTCTTCTTCGACGTGCAGAATGGCCTCGTCTGGTAACAAATACTCAACTGCTTCATCCCCTTCAACTGGGTGACCGGCTAGGAACTTCGCTACCATTCTCCCTTTCACTGACTTGCGCGTCACGTAATTCAGATCAAATTCGGAAAGCAGAAGCAACCGATGGGCTAGCCTACTCGTAAGTGCTGGTTTCTCGAAGAGATATTTGATGGGATCTAATCTCGAAACCCGTATTACAGAGTGAGCTAACAGGTAGTGCCACAGCTTCCTAGTAGCCCATACCAAGGCCAAATAAGCCTTCTCCAGCGGAGTGTAGTGGGTCTCGTAATCCAGCATTTTCTTGCTCAGGTAGTAGATAGCCTTCTCCACTTTGTCCTCAGACTCCTGTGCAAGCATGCAACCCATTGTAGTTTCAGTCACTGAAAGGTACATAATCAACTGTTTCCCCAGCTCAGGCGGTGACAACACAGGTGGGTTTTGTAAATATTGCTTGATCTGTTCGAAAGCAGCTTGGCATCGACCGTCCCATTCGAACTTCTTTCTTTTCTTCAAGAGACCATAGAGTGTTCACAAGTCAAGGTTAATTTTGCAATAAACCATCTTATGAATTGCACTTTACCCAGAAAGCGTCGCACCTCCTTTTCAGTCCTCGGTGGTGGCATTTCTAAGATGGCCTTGATTTTAGAAGGATCAACCTCGATACCTCTTTGTGTGATCAAGAACCCCAGCATTTTCCTTACTGCAACACCAAACGTACACTTCTGAGGATTCAACCGCAACCGATATTCTCTGATCCGTTGGAAGAATTTCTGCAAGGCGGTGTAGTGGCCCTCTCTTTCCTTGGACTTGGCAATCATGTTGTCTACGTACACCTCAACCTCTTTATGGATCATGTCGTGCAAAATTGTGGTTGCAGCCCATTGATACATAGCCCCAGCATTCTTCAGCCCAAACGGCATCACCCTATAACAATAGGTTCCCCACGGCGTGGTGAAAGTAGTCTTCAGAATCTGATTGTAGCCAGAAAACCCATCCATGAATGAGAGCAATGCATGCCCAGCAGTGAAGTCCACTAATTCATCGATATGCGGTAGAGGAAAGTCGTCCTTCGGATTGGCTTTGTTCAAATCCCTGAAGTCCACACATACCCGAATTCTGTCGTCCTTCTTCGGCACTAGAACTATATTGGCCAACCAAGTTGGGTATTCGAATACCAGCAGGAACCTTGCGTCAATTTGCTTGGTGACCTCTTCTTTGATCTTGAGAACCCAGTTTGGGCGGATCCTTCAGAACTTTTGCTTAATAGGTCAGGCCTCTGGGTCAAGAGGGATCCGGTGCTGTACAATCTCAGGATCAATTTCAGGTATGTCTTCGTAGGACCACGCAAAAACATCTTTGAAATCTTTTAACAAAGCGACTAAGCGCTCACGAGCCTGGTGCATGCAATACAGATGAATGATGCAAACATGCGAGCATAAGGATGCTAATTGAAACATGACCTAAAACTAACCGTTGAAAGCAGGTAAGTAAAAAGGAGAAAGACGTGGGGTTGGAAGACATTCACACACTCACGCACACTTATTACAAAATTCGCCCTCTCGACGGAGGGTCCGAATAAATAATACAAATTAACTAATTAATTAACTACCCTAGCTAATTAATTATTACATAACTCCTAACTAATTTAAACAAATTAACTAATCTACAAAACAGACTAAGTATGAAAACTAAAGAGATTGCCACAGCTCCGCCTCAGAATGATTGAATGATGCATGCTCGATCGCCGCGCTCGGAAACCGGTTGCCATGCCACTTGTTGCCTCTGTTTGCACTGTTTTGCACCTCTGAAAACTGCATAAGTCCCAAGAATGCTTCCGAACCACTCCCTGAGCACTTTGGGATGTCACCGGCCAAAATATAGGAATATCGGCCATGTGGGATTGGTCATCGACCATTTGTGAGGATATCGGCCAACAATGTTTAGCCGATTGGCACTGAAGATGGCCGGCCGGCCATATCTTCCTGTAAAATGCTATTTTGCTGCAGCAGAGGGCAAATAGAGCATGGCAATGCATTTTCAAGGCAATGTGTGCACAAACACCCTCCTTGTCATGTCATGAGCTCAAGGGAGTGTAGTGCTCGACCCTCGGGCCATCAATCACGCATGTCGATGCATGACGGCCAAAGGAGCCAAGTGTGCGATTCAATATGGAATAAATGCACAAAAACACATGAATGCCTAGAACTCTATCATGTTGGATCAAGAGTGTCAACGACCGAGGATTGAGGCACGTTTCGTCACTTCAAGTACGGACGTCCCTCGGCCCTCGTGTTTGGTTTGACACCCCAAACCAAACATAATGCAATGTATGCAACAATGGAAAAGCTATATAATGCATTATAAGCATGCCAAATGCAATATGACTCGAACATGTACACATGGCTAAAGTAACAAGCATGCCAAATGCAATGTGACCTAAACAAGCATGTGACAAAATGCGAGCTAGCAAGCATGCAAAATGCAACCATAATCCTACGAACATGCATGGCATGCAAAGATGGACAAACATGCAAGCATGATGCAGAGTAGCAACTTTGAACAACATGGCAAATGGACTTAAACTAAAGACAGACAGACCTCAGCCATGCCCAAAATCAGTGGCCAAAATGCCAAGAAATGATAGAAATGAAGCATGAAAAAGGTATGGCAAACATGCATGCCAATTGGCCCAAGGACTAAAGCATAAAGATGTAACTCTTAAGCACACCTAAAGAGTGACAAGCACGGATGTGTGACAATACTACATGCTCTGAAATGATGTGAGGAGTGATGCCAATTCAACCAATCAAAGCAAGTATGATATGCAAGAAAGCTCAAAGCTTAAGGCTAGCCAAGGAGCTTGTACTAAGGCCACATGAAACAAGCTCCAAAGAGCCAAGGACAACCAAAACAGTCCTAGATCATGCTAAAGGGAGTCTAAAACATGCAAGGGCCAAAGCTGAAACAAGCCAAAATGAAGGGCCGAAGGCAAGATGCAAGTAAGGCCAACAAAGGGGATTATACTACACCCATTATAACCAAACATGGCATGACTTAACCAATGAAAAATAGAGATATGGCATGTCAAAATAGGCCCAAAAACCCACTTAGATGGCATCCCGAAGACCTAATCATGGGGCATGCACAATGGTCCATTCATGAGGCATAAAACAACAACTCTTCAAAGCTTTGAAAGGATGGCAAATGCAAGTATATGAGCATGAAACATGGACTGAAATAACATATTAGATGACGCCAAATCATGAAAAAGGGTCCAAGTAGTGCATGCTAATGACTTGGACCCTCAAAGCTAACAAGCTAGAATGTATGGCAGCTATACGAAGTAATGCATGCATGATCAAAACAACATGAAATAGAGCTTTAACATGCTGAAATATGAACAAAAGCTCCTTTGGGTCGATTCAAAATCACGCTAAAACCATAGCTTAAAGCACAAAGCATGTTAAGGCAATAGAGAGGATTACAAGGCAAGTATATGGTGCATGCAAGAAGCCATTAAACCAAGCTAGAACAGAGGTATATCATGACCAAATGACACCAAATACTTGCTGAAATGAAGCCAAAACATGCTAAGCAAACATGCTACCATTACAAGCTATTAACACAAGCAAATGAGACACAAGGAGAGAGGGGTGTCCCTCTCCTATACAAGACACTAAAACCACCTTTCCACCACTGAAAATTCTCTAGATTTCAGTGGTAGAAAGGTCATGCAAAGGCAAGAACAAAGGCCAAAAGAGATGGCTCAAAACAAGGCCAAACAAGGCCTAAGAGGGGGGGAGACAACCCCCAACCAAAAAGTGACCTTAAATAATCATCTAAAGCATACAAAATCAGAACTTTTTTTAGTTTATAGTTAAGCTTAAAACTATATGCAAATAGGTCTAAAAGCTTAAGCCAAAATGGGGAAACAAAAGGTTAGTTGCTCACCCTTGAAGAACACCTTCAAGAACACAACTCCAGCCACTCCCTTGGATCAAAACCATAGATCGCCTTCTAAAACCAACTTCCTAGTGCCTCATCAACCAAAGGAAGGTGTTTTACTAGGTGCTATAGTGCAAAAGTATGAACAAAATACACTTTTAAGGCACCAACACACACACAAATATAGAGAGAGAG
>NW_021024888.1:2157390-2191443 GCF_004153795.1 Camellia sinensis
ATCATCCGTTCCCTGTCCTGGACTGTCCCCTTGGATTGCACACAGCTCTCCTCCTGCTGGAAATTCCACATTTGGTCTATTCTGGCCTATTGGCGAAATGTAGTCACTCGGACTATAAGCATTCCCAACATCACTCCCAAATTTCGCAGACTCTGGCTCGACAACCCCCTTAAAGACCCTTAATGAAACATGTTAAGAAGGTCAAAATAAGACTATTTCTAGGCCTGTAAAAAGACCAAAAACAGAAGCATGATAGGCTGCCAAAGCATGCAAAAATGGGGACCAAAAGAGAGATATAACATGAAGTGACATATGGAGGTCCCAAACAGTGATGAGCCCTTCTTCAATGTTGAAGAGGGGCTCAAAATAAGCCTATTTACAGAACTGTAAAATGCCCAAAAATGGAAGCATAATGGGTTTCGAAAGCATGCAAGAAAATTGACATACAAGGGGATATTGAAGCAAGTGCAATATGGGGGCCTCAAACAGGGTTGAGCCCTTAATGAAACAAGAAAATGAGCTTAAAAGAAGGCCACTTCCAGTTTTGGTCGGAGCACAACTCAGCAAGTATGTATGGCTTAAAGATGGTGCCAAAATGAGCTAGAAAAGAGGGCAATTGGACTTACCTTTGAAGACCAACACTTTTGTTGCTTCTTGGACCAGATTTGGTGACTCTAAGCTGCTAGAATCCCCTCCTTTGCTGCTGGAATGGAGTGGTGATGGTAGAGCTTGAAGATGATGAAGAAATGGAGCCCAAAACTTGAAGGAAATGGGTGATTTGTATCTATCTCCTCCAAGCAACTCTTGTAACCCTTTCTCTAGAGTTGGGAGGCTCTCTATATGGATAAGAGATGGAGAGAAGAGTCTAGCCAAAGTGGAGGGAAAAAGAGGCCTTTTTTCCCTCCAAAAGGGTCCCCTGGATGTAGATACTTTTAGGGGAAAATCAAGGCACAGCTGGAATGTACTCAACCTGAAGAAGCAGGCCGGCCTGACATTTTGGCTGCAGGTGGCCGGCCGGCCACTTCCCCTAGCCGGCCGGCTAGGTCAAAGGAAAATAGTGGCCGGCCGGCCAGAAAAAGTGGCCGGCCACCACCTAGGATGAAGCCCCAGAAGTTAGCTTTCCAATGGTGCAAACCTTGCATTAAAATTCCTCCTGTAGGAAAAGTTATGCCCTTTTCCGTGAAGCCGCGCAGATTCGGTCCAAGCGGACTTCAACCAACCACATCTCTCCCCCCCGGACTTGGACTTGGGATATTCTTGAGTGCAAAATGAAGCCCTGGAAGTAAGATTTCTAATGGTGGTGGCCTCATATCTTAATTCTTCTTGTGCAAAGAGTTACGCCCGTTTCGGTGAAGCCGCGCAGATTTTTCTCCTTTCCAGATTCATGCTGAACCACTTTTGACCAAAAAGAAGTTGGCTTTTCAGCAAAATTGCTGGCCTCCCACCCTCCTACAAGCTTTCTAACAGTGAAAAGAAGGTCTCCACCAAAAATGAGCCCAAACCGATGCAAAATGAAGGTTCGGGGGCCAAAACGCGCAGCCCGAGGCCTCGAAAACTGGCTGTTAGGCACCGGGAGTGGTGTTCGACCACGAAGTGGGTCTCTCAGACCTCAGTGTCCCTCAAAAGGGAGCAAATAAGAAGTATGCCAAAAACCGGAGCAATACGAGATCGTTAAGCGGTCCCGAACCGAGGCACACGGCCTGACGGCTCCGAAAACCGGGAACCAGACTCCGAAATGGGCAAAATGGCCCGTGGCCAAAAAATGTAGCCCACGGCCACTAAGAGATGGTCTACAGGACCTCTTCCTCCCCTCAGGAAAAGAAACAGAGAAAATCGAGTCTGGTTCACAAACCGAGGCAAGGCATAGAAGAGGGTTCGGAAGTCCGGAGGCAGGGCTCGCAGCCAGGACTCTGTAACTTCTAAACGAGCACGATATGCAAAATCACCGAGTGCTCAACTGGTGACGTCTGGGTCTTAAGGTCGGTCAAAAATGGGGTGTCTACACCCGGTAAAAACCAGAGTTTGTGTTCCCGTCGTGGCAGAGCTCACAACCGGTCAGCCTTATGGCATGCTTCTCAAAGCAAGCCTCCGGCAAACCGTTCAGGAATAGCATACAGCAAACATGGTGTCCTAAGCGCACCAATGCAAATGCAATGCCAAGAGACACATAAGTGTAGTAAAAACAAGATATCGTGAGTTCGAGTTAAGTTCTCTAAGTCCCCAGCAGAGTCGCCAGAAACTGTAGAGCGCTCCAGGAACTTCGCGGCTCCGCGCTGCGAGAGTGCGAATTCATTTTGTTCTTTAGGCTACTACAAGTTCGGACTCGTGTCGCGGTTCTGAATCTAATCTCACAAAGTGCAATACGAGACCGATAAATCACCAAAGAGTCCAGATCCGGCAAATCGTTTTGGAAAACTGATTTTAATAAAGAAGCGCCAAACATGGACTGCTTTCTAGATACAGAGTCGCCACCTAAATATTTTATTTTGGGACAATTTAGAAAACCCTGACTCGTGCCTAAGGCCACGTGTCCGTCATCACCAAAGTTGCCTCGGCTCGGGAACTTAGGTACGAGAGAGGAAGGTCATGCAATGAGCACCCCCACTCGCCCGATCAAAAGATCGGCCTTTACTAAGCATGATATTTTGTTTTTGAAACAAGATGTGTTCTTATTCCTTTTATTAACCTAGAATTACTATGTTATGCGCACAACATACAAGTATAGACTAGATCGCTTGAGTTGGAACAAAACATTGCATATTCGTTTGCGAAAATGATTTTGAAGTTTGCTACTCGTAAGTAGGAGAAGACGAGGATTTCGATGAATTGTTCTAATTCAAGCAATCCAACCTTCAACCACAGGCATTCAGGTAGTTAAACACTTAAGTATTTAACCTCGTGGCAAGCATGCTTTCATGGAAACATTAACACACATGTAGTATACTAAATTGTAAACACTCACAGTGTACTCCGAGCCAAAACAGAGAACTAGTTAGAAATCATGCATGATCCTAGTTCATGTTAAGATGGCTAATGCAACACATGCAAAAATGCAACTAAGATAGGCTCGGCTATTCTAAGATGGCAATGAAATGCAACTTGATAACATTTATTCAAATAGGAATTGAAATACAATGCAGTTAGTATGATGCGTCGAGTCCGGTGCATGCAATACAGATGAATGAATGCACGCATGCAAAGCATAAGGATGCTAATCGAAATATGCCCTAGGCCAGATGACATACATGCTAGGCCACAAACAAGGTAACTGCAAAAATGCAACTAAGATAGGCTCGGCTATTCTAAGATGGCAATGAAATGCAACTTGATAACATTTATTCAAATAGGAATTGAAATACAATGCAGTTAGTATGATGCGTCGAGTCCGGTGCATGCAATACAGATGAATGAATGCACGCATGCAAAGCATAAGAATGCTAATCGAAATATGCCCTAAAACTAACCATCGTAAGCGGTTAAGTAAAAGGGTGAAAGAAATGGGGGTTGGAAGACATGCATCACACACACGCATGCCTATTACAACAGTTGGCCCTCTCGACGGAGGGTCCGAATAAGAAGTTAACTAGCTAATCTAAGCTAATTAAACTAATTATTACATCACAAAATTGATTAGCTAGCTACAACTAATTATTACAACACAAATTGAATAGCTAAGCACATTAGCAAATTAAGTACAAAACCAAAGCATAAACTAGCTAAGCAAATTAGCTAAGTAAAGCAGTAAAACAGGAGCCTCAAAGGGAGAAGAGTGTATGCATGCTCGGTCACCTCGTTCGGAAATCCGTCGCGATGCCCCAACTTGCCTCTGTTTGCAATTGACCTCAGAACATTGCACAAAGCTCCACAAAGCTTCAACTCCACCATGGGAACCTATAGGAGCATGGCCTTCCTGTTGTTGATGTGGGAGACCACCTGCCGACCACTTTTCTTTGCTGCATACCAGAAAAAGTGGTCGGCTAGCTAGTTTTCCTAGCTTACTGGCCAATTTTTGCTGCACTTTCTAGTTTGCTGCAACAGAGAGCAAGAAAGGGCATGGCAATGTATTTGCAAGATATGTGTGCACAACCACCCTCCCTATCATTTCATAAGCTCAAGGGAGTGTAGTTCTTGACCCTCGGGCCACCAATCACGCATCTCGATGCATGATGGCCGAGAAGCCGAATTGCACAATTCAATATGAAATGAATGCACACATAAACACATAAAGCCTAGAACTCTATCATGTATGATCAAGAGCGTCAGTGACTGAAAATTGAGGCACGTTTCATCACTTCAAGTATGAAACGTCCCTCGTTTCTCGTGCTCAAATTAACACTTAATCCAAACACAATGCAAGCAACAACATGCAAATATGCAATGCAACTCAAGAATGCAAACATGTAATGCAACTCAAGCATGCAAAACATAATGTAAGGCATGCATACACAATGCAATGCAATAACATGGCATACTCAATGCAATGTGACATGGCATACACAATGCAAGGTAACAACATGGCATACTCAATGCAATGTAACATAAGCTTGCAAATAACATGATGCAATGTAACAACATTCACATAACATGCTCGATGGACTTAAACCAAAATGGACAGACCTCAGCCATGCCCAAATCAGTGGCCATAATGATGAAACTAAGGCATGAAGTACAAAGTAAATGCATGCACAATGCAAAGGCCCATTGACAGGGCATAAGAGCACAACTCTCAAGAGTGCTCAAAGAGTGACAAATGTGGAAGTGTAGAAACACTAAGTGCACAGAAATAAAGTAAGAAATGATGCCAAATCATTCAAACAATACAAGTATAGCATGCAAAGCTTCTTAAAGCATGAAGTCGGTAGAGAGGACTATAAAGGGGGCATGCAATACATGGCACAAGTGTATGAACCAGCCACAAAAAGAGCTCAAATAGGTCTAAACAAAGACCAAAACATGCTGAGATGAGGGCTCAAGGACCTAGGCCAGATGACATACATGCTAGACCACAAACAAGGTAACAAGGCACAACTCTTAAACCACAATTAGAGAGTGATGTGCATGGGGATATGACAATGCTACATGCTCTGAAATCAAGTATTAAATGATACCAAATCATCCAAATAGCTTAAAGATAGCATGCAAGAGGCATCAAAACACAATGCTAGTATGGCCAATTGCACTATAGCTATACAAAGCATGAAGCATATGGTCGAGGCAACCCAAAACAGTCCTAGAATATGTCAAAATGAGTCTAAAACATGCATGGAAGGAAGCCAAAACAAGCTAGCATGAGGGGCATAAGGCATGATGCATACAAGGCAAACAAGGTGGATTACACTATACCTATTAAGACCAAGCATGAGATGACTTAAACAACAAAAAACAGAGTTATATCATGGCAAAATAACCCCAAAAATACATTGAAATGATAGCTCGCAAGCTTAGGCATGAAGGCATATGCAGTGACTCATGTTTAAGGCATAAAGGACCAACCCTCCAATGCATTGAATAAGTGAAAGATGTGAATGTATGGCCATGAAACATGCACTAAAATCTCATAATAAATGATTCCAAATCATTCAAATAGGCCAAGCAATGCATGCTAGTGGAGTTGATACACAAAGCTAACAAGCTAGAAGGCATTATAGTTATCCAAAGCATGGCATGCATGACCAAAACAACACAAATCAGAGCTAGAGCATGCTAAAACATGGACAAAAGCTTCTTAAAGTTAAGCCAAAATCATGTTAGAATGATGGTCTAAAGCATGATACACATTAGGCTAGTTCATGGAAATGCACTACACGTGCATGGAGCATGGAAGGGGCTATCAAACCAACCCAAAACAGATCTAAGGCATGGCAAAACAACACCAAAAACCTACTGAAATGGACTCAAAACATGCTAGAAAGTCATGCTCAAACATGAGGCATACAAAGCTAGTTTGTGAGGATTACACTACAAGTGTATTTAGCATGCATGAGGTGACAAAACCAAACCAAAAAAGTGGTATGCCATGCTGAAATAACCCCAAATACATGCTAAGATATGGCCAACATAAGCTTAACAAATATGCTCAAACATGAGGTATTCAAAGCAAGCAAATAAGATACAGGAGAAGGGATGACCCTCTCCTATTTGGGACCTCAAAACCACCTCCCCACCACTAAAAATCCTCTGGATTTCAGTGGTGAGAAGGCCATGCAAAGGCTAAAACAAGAGCCAAATGGGATGGCTCAAAACAAGGCCTAAGATGGGGTATACCACCCCCAACACAAAAGTGACCTTAAACAAACATTTTAAGGACTGAAAAATAGAACTTTTTTCAGTAGGAAGTCAAGCCAAAAAAAGCATGAAAATAGGTTCAAAAGATTAAGCAAAGATAAGGGTTTTAAGGGTTAGAAACTCACCCTTGATGAACACCTTCAAGGCTGCAACTCCAGCAACTTCTTTGAGCTCAAACCAATCCAAAAACACCAAAACAAACCTCAAAGTGCCTCAGCAACAAAAGGATGGTGTTTTAGTGTGTGTTTGTGTGTTAAAGTGTGATAAAACTACACTTTTGAAGCACAAAATGAAGAACAAGAGCAAGATAGAGACAAATGTGTATGTATAACTCTCAAGCCCTAAAATCTGAACCTGGAGGAGGGAGGGGTAGGTTCTCTCTTATAGAGAACAAAGAACAAGCTTGTTGGACAAGCTTTTGGCCTAAAGCCATCCCTCCATACACGTGTATGGAGGATGGCTTCTGTGCCTTCCAGCTGGCACAGCTGGCCTAAAAATATCTCCAAAAAGGTGATGAAAAGCAGCCGACCACTTGAAGTGGTCAGCCAGCTACTTGAAGTGGTCGGCCATAGGAGGAGAAGGTCTACAGCATGAAAGAAAGCTAGTGGTGTGGTGACCAACCAGAAAAGGTGGTCCAAAGACCAAGAACACCAGTTGGTCGACCAGAAAATTGGATGACGGGGAGGAAAGTGGTCTCCAAGGGGAAGAACTAGTCTCCCACCCTTGTACCACCTTTCAAACAAGGAAAACAAGGTTTGTACCAAAAACAAACCAAAAAGGATGCAAGACGAAAGTTCGGGAGGCAAAGCGCGCAGCCGAAAGCCTCGAAAACTAGTCTACCGGCATCAAAAGTGGTCTACGACCACAAAAGTGATCTCCCGGACCACAGTGTCCCTCTAGGCAGAGGCAACAAGGCATGGTTCACAAACCAAGCCAAACAGAGAACGTTAAGCGGTCCCGAGACAAGGCGCGCGGCCGAAAGCTCCAAAAATCAGAAACCGGTCTCCAAACGAGAAAAGTGGTCTACGACCACAAAAGGGTGGTCTACAAGACCTCTCCCTCCCTTCGGGGAAGAGAAAACAAGGTTTGGTCCACAAACTGAGCCAAAGCACAAAGAGTTCAGAGGCCCGGTGGCAAGGCATTCTGCCGAAAACTCCGGAAACTCGAAACGAGCACAACATGCACTATCACTGAGCACTCAATCGATGACGTCTGAGTCTTAAGGTCGATCAAAAATGGGGTGTCTACAGTAATTGAAAAACACTACGGAAGGTAACTCGACGAAACAGGAGTAACCAATCATGTAATTCAAAACAACCAGAGTGTATGAGCTTGCATGCATAATCCAACGCACATGTATTAATTCGAGGGACGATAGCAATCCCAAGAGAGTTTTGAAATGGTTAGAGACAACTTTCAAAAGCTGAACCATATCAGAATCATCATGGGGGTGAGCTCACCTAAACCCAGGGGAAAGCGTCCAACGAATGGCTTTAAGAGGACAGAGAGAAAGGTTGGGTGCATGCCTCTTGTTCAATTGATGACCTAATCAGATGCACTGAAAATTGCCCCTAGTGTGTAGTCATTGGCCACCGGTTGGGTTCATGCCCCTTGTTCAAATGATGACCTGATCAGATGTACTGAAAATTGTCCCTGGTGTTCAGTCATAGGCCACTATTTTCACCATTATGCAGACATATGTAATGGGGATCATCAGATCCTGGAATAGTTGCCAACCAATCAGACTCATGCTTCTTTTCAGACATATTGAGAACTTACTCTAGTTCTCTCCGAAACAGTGACAGATTCCTCATATACACTTTGCAATGATCATGAACGTGATGCCCCTTGTATGGGCACTCTCAGCTCGTTTATGAATTCCACACATGGACTTGTTTTCGAGTTTGGAGCAAACATTCGTGTATGGAATTTTGACCATCCACTCTGTTGAACTTTGAGCGACAGACTCGCTATGGTGACTCGAAGAAGAGCCCTTTTGAGCAACAGACACGTTATGTTGACTTGATGAAGAGCGCACACTGAAACAAATACTGGGCACGACACAACAGAACTGACAATTGACCCAAAAGCAGAAAAAGACTCAAAGTAATTGATCATTCACAGTGGCCATAGTTTTACTTATGCTCCATTTAAAACTCAATTTGGATTCCTTTTTTGCTCAAGTTAGTGATTCTACTAATAAGTTCAAGTATTGAAAACTGCTCCACTTGTTAATTCAAGTTTTTTTTTTTTTTTTTTTTTTTTTTTTTTTATCATTGCAAGTATGTTATACACAGTAGTCGGTGTAGCTCATGGATTGATGCGAAGTTGACAACGTGAATTGGGCAGGATGATCGGGTTGAGATGAATAAGATGGATATGGTTGAGACCGAACTTCAGGATAAAGTTGCCTACACATCCCAAGAATGGAAATCAGGTCAACGTAGTTCATGACTGAGGTTTACTCGGGTATTGACACTCTCCTTTTGAGCTCTAACTTTTTCCAAAGTCGCCCGTTCAGGGTTTTCAGCCTTGCAAGCTCTATTTGTTTGATTTCTCATTTTCATGCTCTAACATTTGCCTAGGTCGCCTTTTTAGGTTTTCGGCCTAGCAAGCCTCTCAAGGATATCGTTGCAACATTCGTGGTGAATTTGATCAATAATCATCATTGCCCTAACATTGGAATTGGCTTCACCTTGATTTGAGCTTGGTTATCCATTCTCTTATGCATGTCTTCCTCCTTTTCTTTTGCTCCATTTTCAGAGTTGGTTCTTCTCATGGTTCTTCCTCGTATTGGCTTTCCCGAATTTAGACAACAATTCATTTCTTCACAGTTGATTGGATTTCAATTCAATGAATACTCTTGGCTTGATGGTTGACTTCTTTTCCTTTTTCTTTTTTCTTTTCATTCATCTTTCTTTACCTTTCTTTTCTTCATTTCTTTCTCTTTGTTTTGGGTTTCTTTTATCCTTTTCTCTTTGAAATAATGAAAACATCAGGGGAGAAATTCTATGATTTGTGAGGTCTGAAAGCTGCCTAGTACTTGCAGGTCTGAAAGCCGCCTTGTGCTTGTCGAAATGATCACCCAAAGGTGAAGAGAATCCCCAGGATAGTGTAGAATACCATGCACAATTCTGAATCTATCTTTGTCAGTTTTACAGAAGAAACGACTGAAGAAGCAGCCTAAACTTTTGAGATCATGAAGGACTTTGCGCTGATAAGTCAGAATTCACTCAAACCATTTGGGGGATCCTTCTCAACACTCGCGCTTATTAACAAAATCCCATTTAAAAACAAAAATCAAAGCTTTTTCTATTTTCAAAAAGGTCACACATGCATTACTGTAGGCACAATAAAATGATCAGAAACTTGACTCCCACTTTCTTATTACTAAAACAACAAAGACCCGAGAGTACACGAGAGTGACTCAAAGGAAAAGACTCAACTGACGCAACAACATGAGAAAAGACAAAAAAATAAAAATAAAATGCACAACTCAACTATTTACAGGACACAATTCAAAACAAAATAAGCATCCTTGAGACAAAATGGGGTTTTCACTCTCCAAGTTTGTTGGCAGAATTCAAAAAAAACTTCAAGTAGCCCATGGGAGGATCCAAACCTATCTTCACGTTAGCAATGCTAACATCCACATCCAGTAGGATTGATTTCAAACTTTTGAGCTGAGTCTCACAGATGGAGCCTCACAATTACCCTGGTTGTCTCCACACATCTCATTGGTCATGCTGGCTGGGGTCAAAGGTTGGTTGTTGGCAAACCATGGATGGGATTTATGTTATGGGGTGGTTTATTGCTGCCATGGAGAGGTTTATTGACAACTTTGGGGTTTTCAGGTGGGGTGATGACCTTATTGTCAATCAAGTGTTGAATTTCATGGCGAAGGCAAAAACAATGGTCGGTATGGTGACTGTACTGCTGATGAAATGTGCAATATTGGGTAGGGTCATGTCTAGATGGGAGAGGGTTAGGGAGATGTCAAGGATTGAGCAGTTTGAGATGCCCTTTCTCCATCAGTACCTTCAAGGCAAGGGTTGGGCTCATATAGAGATGGGTGAAGGTTCGTTTTTGGGATGAGGAAGCATTAGGTTTAGAAACATTGGCAAATGGGTTGGCGGGTGTTGGCTAGGTATTCATGGGGTTGGGATGGAAATTACGATAAGTGTTTCTGGTAAAGAGTCCCTTTTCATTGCTTGCCCTCTAATTCAAAATGCTCCCAACCTGAGCGATAAAAGTGTCATCCACAGTCTTTGCAACGACTGCGAACACTTGCTGCTTGGTCAACCCTTTGACCTTTAAAGTTTCAATAGCCCACTGAAGATGTGCATAGGGATCAATACTTGCCCTGACTTTATTCTTGCCACTTGCTTCAGCTTGGCCAAGGGATTGGGTGGCTATATCGAAGCAAGGCCCACTTGTTATTTCCATGTCATCACCTAGACTTGAGATAGCTTTGGGTTGGCCCTTTTCAACTGCAGCTTGCCCCAAGATTGAGGAGCTTTTTGATGAGATCGAAACCCCAGATGTTAAATATGCCACCGTTCCTTGAAGGTCTTCAATCATTCTCAACATTTTAGTGGTAGTGGGTTCGGCCATTTGGCGCTTTTGGGATGTTTGAATTGGAATGGGTGTATCTATCATGCACAAATCGGTACTTTCAACAATGACAACCTCTAGCTTGGCCAGATGGGATGGAGTGATATATATACTGGGGTCGAAGGAAGGAGGTAGTGTATGGATGAGGTTAAGGTGAGGATGAGGTACTTGGTGACCAATGGGAAGTGGGTTGGTGATAACATTAGGTTCTTGAGGTGGAGCTATAGTCTGGTTGTCAATGAGATTCTGAACCTCATAATGAAGGCGGTAGCAACAATCGGTGCCATGTCCGCACTGCTGATAGTACGCACAGTATTTGGTGAGGTTATGTCTAGCAGGGAGTGGGTTAGGAAGAGGTTGGGGATAAAGGGATTTGAGATACCCTTTTTCCATCAAGACTTTTAGTGCGCTGGTTAGGCTCATATGGAGGGGGTGAAAGTTCTGCATTGAGCTCGGGTTGGGCCAGCTGTTTATAGGTTTGTATTGGCAAAAGGGTCAGCAGTAGGGACTGTATTGATTTCAATAGGTTTGGGAATAGTGCTACCGCTAGCACTAGTACTCCCGAAAAACACCCTCCTTGTTGGTTTGCTTGCCTTAGGAATAATCCTTCTGTTAAATGCACTTTCAATCTGAACTCCAAATTCATGCAAAGTTTTGAAAGTGAACAGTGGAGCAACTATTAACTTTTGTAACATATCAGACTCAAGATTCTATACCACTATCTGCACTTGGTCCTTCTCAAAAGGTCGATCTGTCATTTGTGCTGCCTTTGCTCTCCACCGTGGAACCAATTTCACAAATGGTTCTTCAGGATTATGGTGGGTTGTTTCAAGCTTTTGAGTGGTCATTTCAATTTGGGTATGATAAGACTACTAATTGACAAACGCCTCAACCAAATCTTCCTAGTTCTGTTTCGCTTTATTCTTTAACTTGGTGTACTAAGTGGTTGCTATAACCGACAGGGTTCTTCCATACAAAGAGAGTTTCTGAGGTCTAGTTAGACCTATCAGCTTCAGGACGTCCAAGAAAAGCCGGATATGTACCATAGGATCTCTAGACCCGTCAAAACGGTCAATAGGTGGCATTTTGAATCTGTCTAGGAGCTGTACGACAGCCTCAGTGTACCCATCCTCAATGTCGGGTATGGAGATAATTCCCTGTGCCTTTTTGAATTGCTTCTCAAGGTTAGTAATTTTTAACAAGGTCGGGTTGAGATCATTAATATCAAGAGGAAAGAGGCCCACATTAGGGTACACCAAGGGTCTGAAAACTTGAGCTTGAGCCAACCCTTCTCGAGAATCTGGACCTTACAAATCTTCAGCTGGCGGAGATGGGGCAAAGTTCAGCTAGGGGTCTGAGGTTAGATGTGTGGTAGATGCCCCAAATGGGCGTTGTATTTTAGTACTGGTTTCATTCTGCATGGCAATTCCCTAATTCAGGGCCGTTATCATGGCCGCAACTTCTTTTGGACCCTGTGCTATCACGGGTCTGCCGAGTTGGCAATTGGGAAAATTGATGGGTGTAAGCTGAGAGTTGACTAACAAGGATTTTGACCTGGTTATGTATCTGAACTGGATTAGTCTAGACAGGTTTGACTGGATTGGGCTTTTTAGAATGGGTCATTTGGCATTTGGACGGGCCTTTTCTGAATTGTCCTGTAACGACCAGATGGATTAGGCCTCTGCTGAATGGGCTTTTTCTGCGACTAGATGGACTGGGCCTTTGCTGAATTGGGTATGGCTCCTTCTTTGGCTCAGACAAATCTAGCATTAAAAATAAATGCTCCATTAGATCGGGATACCCGATATGCTGGTCAAAACAAATCAAGATACAATTTTTGGCCCTGATTCGGGTTCTGGTATGTATCCACCATATCAAACACAAACCCCTGGATTTTGACCCAAATTCTGATTCTGATATGACCCTCAAGTTTGAAAGGAATCACCTCAAGATTAAGACTCTCCCAGGATTGCATCACACATTTCTGAAGATTTCACATTTTTTACAAAAGCACTCAAAACATCCCTATAAGAGGTTAGGGTTTCCCTATCCTAGCTTTTGGAGTGATCTATAATTTTACTTCAAACAAACGGTATCATAATAGCCTAGTAAACAGGAGGGCATCCTGTCCTATGTTTGAAAAGTCACTAAGGCTGACTATATGTAGTTAGGTCGTTTGTTCAAAAGGGGTACCTCAGCAAGACTACCTATTATACCTCTCACACCTAACACCGAGAAGTGAAAGGAAGGTCAAACAGTACAGCGGTAATCCAGATCCAAGGGTTGTGTTTCCAACATGGCAAAGCCCATGATCGGTCAGCCTTTTGGAAAGATTTTTGGGCAAGCCTCCGGCAAGCCGTCCGGGAATAGCAAATGGAAAACACAGTGACTTAAGACCACCAATGCAAATGCAATGCAAAGAATATATAAGTGTAGATTAAATTTCACATCGTGAAGTTCGAGTCAAGTTCTCTAAATCCCCAGTAGAGTCGCCACAAACTGTAGCTTGCTTTTCATGCTCCTTTCAAATACGATTAGCCCTACAGTTCGAACTCCCGTGGTTCTTAATCTAATCTCACAAGTGCAATGTGAAATAGAGAAGCACAAATGAGTCCAAATCCGGCAAATCTTTTGGAAAATCGATCTTGAATCAAAATGCCAAAAATTGACTGCTTTGCCAGATTGTAGAGTCGCCACCTAAATATTTTTGAAAAATTTAGGAAACCCGATGTAGACACCCCATTTTTGACCGACCTTGAGACTCAGACGTCACCAGTTGAGCACTCGGTGCTATTGCATATTGTGCTTGCTCAGAAGTTTCAGAGTCTCGGCTGCGAGCCTTGCCTCCGGACTTCCGGGCTCTTTTGCGCTTTGCCTCGGTTTGCGTACCAGGCTCTGTTTTTTCTGTTTTCTCTTACCAAAGGGAGGGAGAGGTCTCATAGATCATCTCTCGGTGGCTGTAGGCTACGCTTCGTGGTCGTAGGCCATTTTGCCCGTTTGGAGCCCGGTTTCCGATTTTTCGGAGCCGTTGGCCGTATGACTCGGTTCGGGACCGCCTAACCACCTCTGTTTGCCCTGATTTTTGGCATACATCTTATTTGCTCCCCTTTGAGGGACACTGTGGTCCGAGAGACCAACTTCGTGGTCGAACACCACTTCCGGTGCCTAACAGCCCACTTTCGGGGGCCCGAACTGCGTGTTTTGGCTCCCGAACCTTCATTCTACATTTTTGGCCTCCGAACCGAACTTGAGATAGTCATATTTTGAGGTCCTTTTCATGTTTTATCAAGGACCTTTTGCTGTTTGAGATCTCCTCCTCTCACTTGCTTCTTTAACGCTCTTTTAGGCCTATTTTTGCACGGTATTTTAGGCTTACTTGTGAGCTGTTTCGAACTTGGTCATAAACGACAAAGTGTCTTTTTTTGAGCCTCTCTTCAACTTTGTTGAAGGGATCTCAGCCATTTGGGTCCAGAAGCTACCACTTGCCTTTATATCCCACTTTTTGGCCTTTTTTGGGGGGAAACTTGAATTGTTTTCCCCCCCTCTTTTCCCCCTTTTCCAACTCTTTTGCTTATAAAACCAGCAGCTCCCAGCTGTGTTGGAGGGTTAGAAAATTTTGGTTTTGAGCTCTCTCATTAAATTTCTCTCTCTCTCTCTCTCTACTCTAAACCTCAAAACCCCTTAAGTTCTTAACCATTTTTACACACCATCACCTAGCACCACACCACCACTTCCATTTCCAGCAGCTTGGAGGTCTTCTCAGAGGCTAGGAGGCAGCAAATTTGGTCCAAGAAGTTGCTAAAGATTGGTCTACAAGGGTGAGTTACCATTTCCCTCTTTCTAGCTCATTTTTTGCGACATTTCTTAGCCTCTCTTTCTTGTATATCTGAGCTCCGGCCATAACTGAAAGTAGTGTTTTTTTTAGCTCTATTTCATGTTTCATCAAGGGACTTTTGTCATTTGAGGTCCCCATCTTGCACTTGCTTCATTATTCCTCTTGTATGCCTATTTCTTGCGTAGTATTTTAGGCTTATGTATAATCTGTTTTGAGGCATGTCATAAACTGAAGAGTTTCTTATTTTGAGCCCTTATTTAACATTGTTTAAGGGCTCATTTCTGTTTGTGGCCTCCATTTACTACTTGCCATTATATCTCTCTTTTGGCCATTTTTTTTGCATGATTTGTTAGCCTCGGATGCTTCTGTTTTTGGTCTCTTTTCAGAACTGAAAACAGTCTTATTTTGAACCCCTCTTCATGTTTCATTAAGGGTCTTTCATGGTTTGAGGCATCTTTTATATACTTTGTGTAATATCCCTATTTTTGGCCTTATTTTGCATAGCATTTTGAGCATTCTTGCATACTGTTTTGGGTCCGGCCATCAACTGTAAAGTGCATTATTTTTGGCTCCTATTCAACATTGTTGAAGGGCCCCTTTGTGTTTAAGGCCAGAAACCACTACTTGCTTCTTTGTCCATCTTTTGGCCCTTTTCTTGCATGAGAGCTTAGCCATACCTGTGTTGGTTTTTGTGGTTTTCCATAAACTGTAAAACATCATATTTTGGGCCCCTCTTAAATATTGTTGAAGTGCCCTAATCTGTTTGGGGTCATCAGCTGTGAGTTACTTCTTTATCTCACATTTAGGGCTATTTTTGCATGCTAGTTTTGCCTTATTTGTGTTTGCTGTTTGGCCTCGCTTAGAACTGTAAACATGCTTGTTTTGGGGCTGTCTTGAATCTGTCTTCACATGTCATGGTCAAATAATGCATTCTTTGTATAGGTGTAAGCCATTTCATGTACCTAGTTTTGCATTTCGGGAGAAATTCCATGCATTAAGTGTCATTTCGCCTTGTTTTGAGGCTGTTTTGCCCCTCATTTTGCTACTGATTTTTGCATGTTTGCATATCATATTCCATGTCTTTGCCATGTCTCATTAGAGTGGCATTTCGGTGCCTGAGGGTCGGTCCTCGGTTTGCGTGCACTCGTGCACGCATTTCGAGTTGTCTTGTTTTCATCTGATGGCCTCCTATGTGAGTGTGGCTGAGGCTCTCTCATGTTGGTGTAAGCCCATTATTGCATTGCGTATGCCATTTCATCCATAGCATTGTGTATGCTCGGTTGTGTATTACCTCGTGCAGCGTGTATGCCATTCCATAACATTGTGTATGTTAGGATTGTATCTTAGTTGCATTTCATGCATGTCATGCATATTGCATCGTGTTCGGGATAAGAGTTAGCCCGGGCATGAGAAACGAGGTGCATTTCGTACTCCGATTGACGGAACGTGTCTCAATTCCCCAGTCACCGACACTCCGGATTATCCATGATGGAGTTAGGTTTTAGTTGTGTTTTCATGTGCATTCATCCTATATTGAATTGCGCAATTCGACTCCTCGGCCATCATGCATCGAGATGCGTGATTGGTGGCACGAGGATCGAGGCATGCATATATTTGTGAAAATACATTGCCATGCCCTTTTCCTGCTCTCTGTTGTAGCAAATCAAGAATCAGCAGTCTTTCGGGGCTTAGCGCGCTTTCCAAGAAATCATTGCAAAACAGAGGCTAGTTGGGGCATCGCAGCAGATTTCCGCACAAGGCAGCCCAAACATACATCATTCATCAGAGTCAAGGCAGTCCCTTGCTTGCATGCCAGTTTATAGCTTTCCTAGATTAATTTGTAAATTAATTAGGATTTTTTTATTTATTCGGGACTGTAATTATTTGGGGCTGTATACTATTTATTCGGACCCTCTGTGCGAGGGCATAATTGTAATAAGTGTGGGTGAGTGTGATGTATGTCTTCCAACCCCACGTCTTTCTTCCCTTTTATTTACCTGCTTATGATGGTTAGATTAGGGCATGTTTTAATTAGCATACAGTATGATAGCATGCTTGCACCATTCTTCTGTTTTGCATGCACCAGGCTCGACGCATCATACTAACTGCATTGTATTTTCAATTCCAAGTTGAATACAAGTTAGTTGTAGCATTTCATATACCATGTTTAGAATAGCCGAGCCTGCGATAGTTGCATTTTTGCATGTGTTACATTAGGCACTTCTGTATAATTAGGATCATGCATGGATTTCTGATGAGTTTCTGTTTTGGCTTGGAGTACTCGGTGAGTTTTATGCTTTTGCATCCTTACATGCATGTGAGTGACTGCCATGAATAGCATGCTTACCATGAGGCTATATGCTTATGTGATATAACTGCCTGAATGCCTGTGGGTGAAGGTTGGGTTATTTGGATTGGAACAATTATCAATGTGTGTTTGTTTTAAAGCCACTAGATAGTGGCAAAATCATGTTTTTCTAAGCCACCTGAGGGTGGTAAATCCACGTCTTAGCCTACTTGCGGGTAGCAACATCAAACCAATTTTCAATAAAACAAACATGAAATGTTTTGTTCCATTCAGGCGATCCAGTCTATACTTGTATGGCTGTGGGCATCAATAGTAAATCTTGGCTTAATAACGGAATAAGAACGCATAAAGTTTTCAAACTAGATATCATGGTTAGTAGAGGGATCTTTGATCGGGCGAGCGGGGGTGCTCACGAAGTGACGTTCCATCGTAACCAAGTTCCGAAGCCGCGGTAACTTTGGTGATGACGACACGTGGCTAGGCAACGAGTCAGGGTTTCCTAATTTTCCAAAATAAACATTTTAGGGTGGCGGACTTTGTATCTGGCAAGCAGTCCATGTTTTGGCACTTTCTTTCAAAATTGTTTCTCAAACGATTTGCCAGATTTGACCTCTATGGTTCAGATTAAGAACCAGGTGAATTTGAGAAGTCTGTAGCTGTACGTGACCAAAATGGAACCAGAACAGGGATTCGTTCTCTCCTGGGGCGTTCGGGGACGTCTCAGTTTTCTGGCGCATCACTCTGGGACGATTTAGAGGAACTTGACCTCGGAATCTCATGGAATTCTGGTTTTGACCTACACCTTAAAATGTGGTTTTTTCCTTGCATTGGCATTTGCATTGGTGCGCCTAGGACACCGGTGTTTGCCTCTGCTATTGCCTGAACGGTTTGCCGGAGGTTGTGTCTTGTAAGACATGACCATAAGGCCTGACCGGTTGTGGGCTCTGCAGTATGGAATAAAACCCCGGTTTTACCGGGGCACGCCTTTTGACCATTCAACCTAGGTGCTATTTCGAGAATCAATAGTGGACCATTCAAGCAGGAACATGGTTGTTACCGTTTAGGTTGTTTAAAACGGGCTGGCGGGTGCGTAGTGAAAACCATCGCTCCTGACAAAAAAGACAGGAACCTACCCCAACATAGGGGAGTTTTTGGGCTCTACTGATACTTGTGTATGGTGCTTTTAGAGTGGCGTCTCTATACGAATGCATGTATCAGTTTACAAGTTTGGGCATCAGGCCTGCGGGCACCAGTTCAGTATTTTGGGATTCAGTTTACCCGAGGGTAACGGTTTACAGGCCGAATTTTGGGGCAGAATTCAGTAGAGAGCACACTCATTCAAATAGGCTCATATCTGTTCAGGTGAAATCAGGCTGAGATGCTGCATGTTTCCCCTTTTGCTAGGTAGTCTTGGAACCATAGCTTCAGAAGGCTCCGATATCCCCCGAGGTTCATCGAACTTGTGCTGATAGACTTTGTTAGGTCAGAGATTCAGTTCAAGGGCAATCAGTGTTCCTCCGCCAGAGGCAGGGTAAAGAGGGCCAGTCAGGCACAAATCACCAGTTCAGCGGTTACTAGATCAGTGGCCCTTATCCACCCCACCAGTGAACAGTCAGGTTGAGATCTCAATTTCTACTACAGGGATAGATACCAATCAGTTTGATGGATCAGCAGAACACATCAGGGATGGAGGCAATGATGCGTCAACTTCAAGAAAGTATGAAACTCATGCAGCAAGACGCTGCCCGTCAGGCTGAATTTGCCAAACAGCAGGCTGCGATCATGGCCCAGCAAGCTAAGCTAATCACCAGGCTGCAACAGCAAAACGGAGCATCTGCTTCGCATCAGGCTCCTCCCCCACCAGGAGCTCCAGCGCCTGGGGAGACACCAAATGTCCGGGAAGGTACGGACATTCCGATGGGACCGGCTCCGCCCCCAATCCTACCTCAATTATCCAAAACACCCACCAACCCGCCGGATTCTCCCTTTGAGTCCGAGGTGGACCCCACAGCATTGAAGGTGAGCAAGCTTGAAGAGCTATTCAAGAAATCTCAGGGCACCAAGTCCATCCCGGACATTGAGGATGGGTATACCGATGCGGCCGTGACGCTGCCAGACCGCTTTAAAATGCCACAGATCGACCGCTTTGACGGGTCCGAGGATCCCATGGTGCACTTACGACTATTTTCAGACATACTAAGGCCGATGGGCCTCACCAGGCTGCAGAAACTTTCATTATTCGGCCGAACCCTGTCAGGTGTGGTCCCTATCTGGTATGCAAAATTAGAAGACGATGTCAAACGGAACTGGGATGAGATGGCCGAGGCCTTCGTTGCGTAGTACTCCTATAACACGCAAATCGAGGTCACAACCCGTGATCTTGAGACAACAAGGCAAGAGCCTAAGGAGAGTTTTTCTGATTTTGTAGCCCGCTGGAGGGCCAAGGCTTCTATGATGACCCTGAGGCCTACTGACAAGGACCAGATCAGGATGATTGTGCGCAATCTCCAGCCAAAACTGATGCAAAAGATGATTGTACTCCCCTTCCCTACCTTTTCAGGCCTACATGAGATGGGAGTATAGATCGAGGACTCTATGAGGCAAGGCCTTCTTGACCAGGAGAAAGAGCAGCCCAGGAGGGCATTTTCCCGCAGTTCAAATGCGACCACCAGTGGTGATGCAGCGGCAAGGTCTTCAGATGTGGGCATGGTTACCACTGCCGTATCAAAAACAGCTACCCCATTCACCGGTGCGTCCGGAAGTAGCTCACAAGGAACCAAATACCCGCCTCGAGTCAAGAGGGTTTTTACCCCACTTCATATGCCTTTGTCAAAAGCTCTAGAGGTCTTAATCCGGAAAGGGCATCTGAAACCGTTGGAACAACGCCCCCTACCCAATCCTATCCCTGCAAAACATGATCAGACCAAGTACTGCGCCTACCATCAACAAACCGGTCATGACACCGACAGTTGCTTTCGTCTGCGCCATGATGTACAAGATCTGTTTGACAACGGGGTCATTACCGCACCAGGTCCTGCAAAGTCTATCGGCACTTGATTAGTGAACTTGTGGGGGGATAATATGATCTGATCAGAGGTTGAACCACCTACGGGCGGCACTCAGTTTACTCCATATGTGGCGTGGGGCACGCACTGTTTTGATCATTTGCGAATGATGGTTTTTGTAGCTTCTGACTTGGGTGTTGGGTCAGTCTTGTTGTTTTGTTTTTGAGTCTGTCTTTTGTTTTGAGTCAGTCTCTTTTGTTTTGGGTTTGTCTTGTTATATCGAGTCAGTCCTGTTGTATAGGAGTCGGGTGATCCCGGGAGCGTTACCCCGGATATCACTATTTTGTTTTGTGTCTGTCTTTTCGCTTCCTTTTGAGTCTGTTTCTGCCGGGGAGCCCGTAACACAAGAAGATTTGAATGAAACAGCAGTGGTTTTTCATGCTTTTGTGCTTGCTTCTGCCGTGTGCCAGTTGTACCAGAAATTCCAAATGAGACGACAGTATTTGACTAAAGAACTCTGTCTTTTCTGTGCCTTGAAATCATTGTATCGACCTAAGTTTTTCGAAACTTTTTTTAAACACTGCGGTGAAAACGAAGAGGAAGGAATTCCTCGGGATTTGCAAAACTTTGATCATTTGAGAGAAAGAGAGGCATGCCAAGCCCTTAATGAATGAAATCATGCTTGTTAGCGTGAGTACCGAGAAGGACCCTGGCTTGATCCAGACTGGTTTCACACAGCGCGAGCGATTTGTCAATTTCTTAAAAATTTTCAAAAACAAAATGTTTTGCGCGGTCCTGCGAAGACTTGTGTGGAATCGCTCTTGAGATCGTGCAGCTTAGGATCGCTCTCAGCCTCGAGACTTGAGCCCTTGCTTTCAAACCTTGACCTCGAATTTAGAACGTTCGACGGTCAACTACAATGTGAGGCTTGTGTGGCCAGATTCAAAGTAGCCCTCGAATAAGAGGCCCGGAAAGTCAGATCAAAAAGATCAGAAGATCAGAAGAAGCTTCCAAAGCTAGAACAGAAGTACCCCTCGAACTAGGGGCAAAGATATCAGACATGCTCGAGGAGCCGAAGATGGATCCATCTGCAAATCGATACAACAGCCACTCTCTTGGATACGGATGGCTTCGAGATCCTAAAAGCATTTGGCATGGACTTGTTACACTTTTACCCTTGAGAGGCTCGCTGGGCCGAAAACGCGAAAGGGCGGCCCAGGCAAAAGTTAGAGTAGAGAAAAGAACGAAAGAACAAAAAAGAAAGATGCAAAGAAACGAACAAAAAAAAAAGAAAATCAAAAAAGAAATGAAAAGAAAAGAAAAGAACACAAAAATTAAAAGGAAAAACAAAGCTCGCAAGGTCGAAAACCCGCAACGGGCGCCTTGGCAAAAGTTAGAGCCTAAAAAGGAGAGGTTAAATACCCGAGTGTACCTTAACCCCGAACTACGTAAGGCTTGATTCCATCTTTGGGATACGTAGGCAACTTCATTCTGAAGTCCAGCCGTAAAAACAATTCGATTGTGTCCATGCGATGGGTTCAGTCATCTTTCGCTTCTCTGTATCTGAGAATTTGGCTTGTTGTTCGTCGGCTCTGAGGACTGCCTACAATGCGCTGCGGTGCCATCCAAACAAGGGGGCAACTTTTCGTTGCCATTCGATGCGCTGCGGGGCATTCAGACAAGGGGCAACTTTCCGTCGCCATTCAATGCACCGTGGCGCCGTTCAACAAGGGGCAACTTTCTGTTGCAGTTCAACGCGCCGCAGTGTCCGTTCAAACAAGCGGCACTTCAGTTGCCATGCAGTTCCCCTCAGCAGGGCAATTTTCCTTGAATCGAGGTTGTGCATCTCAAGAGTAAGTTCCGCTCGGAAGCAGTGGTCGTTTGCAAACATAGTGTTTGAGAATTCTTTACTGCAGGCTTGACTAATTTCTATGAAAAGTACTCCATTTTCAAAACTGGACCATTTCTCGGACCCAAAAAAGGAAAACTCTCAGTGCTCACAGCCTAACTTGCATGATTTTAAATCAGAAAATCGAACAAGCGCGTTAATATAACTCTCATGTTGGTCAAAACTATTTTAGTAGAAAGCAAAAACAAAAAATGGTCAAAATGATTAACTAAGGGCACAGTTGAGTCAGGTGTTCTGTCTTTTCCCCTTTGTCAAAATACTTGCCAGAAAGGGCACTCTACTTGTCGGAAAGGGCACTGTATTCGCCAAAAAAGGGCACAACAAAGGGCAAAAAGCTCTCACATCCTCCAAGCAACGAGGTATCAAGCAAAGTGCGAAGCACGAACTAGAATGGGGCAAGATATTCCACTCCATCATCTCGACAGATCTTATCACGTCCAAAATCCTCCAAGCAACGAGGTATCAAGCAAAGTGCGAAGCACGAACTAGAATGGGGCAAGATATTCCACTCCATCATCTGGACAGATATTATCACATCCAAACTCCCCAGCAAAGCATCATCAACTGATGTTAGCTGCAGATTTGTCACACACCCAGTTGTAGCGCAACCTTTCCGTGGGAGGAATTCACTAGCTGTGAGATGGAAGAAAGAGAATCTAGCGAAATGCTAGGGGCACGAGCCCACAATTTGTTGTTTATCCATCAACCACCCAGGAGAGGGATGAAAAATGAGAGATTG
Source organism: Camellia sinensis (assembly GCF_004153795.1). NCBI lineage: Eukaryota > Viridiplantae > Streptophyta > Magnoliopsida > Ericales > Theaceae > Camellia > Camellia sinensis. The sequence continues at coordinate 2,180,086 of NW_021024888.1, forward strand.
AAGAATAGAGAGACGTGCGATGAGAGGAAAAGTGAGAATAGGGCTTTTTCAGAAAAACAGAGCTTGAGGGCCGAGTGATATGAGAACCACAAATGAGAAAGGGTGGGAAACACTACCCGGTGAAACAGGCTCCCTGTGCACGTCTGAGTGTGGTGTCTTTTTGTTTTATCTCGATTCTTGTTTTGAGTCGTTTCGAGTGTTACTCGATGTGTCTAGGTTGTATGCCTTTTATTTCCTTGTTGAGTTGTCTTGCTGTGTTCAGTCGTAGGTTCGATACCCAGTCAAGAGCTCATTTATCAATTCCAAAATAAAATCGTTTTGTGCTCTGGGTGCCGTGCCGTTCTCTACGTTGGTATAAAGAAAAAAGATTCGTTCTTTCGTAAAACCGCAGGGTTCAACCCAGGTCACGTCAGAACAGTAAAACCAGGACTTGTCTAAAGCTATATGGGTTCCAGACTACAAAGCAAAAGCAAAAGAGGAAATGTCGAGCATCTCAGTTTGTTTCAACTTTGCTCCGAGTGCCGTGCCGTTCTCCACATCTGTGCAAAACGAGATTTGTTCTTTCGAAAACTGCAAGGTTTAACCCAGGTCATGTGAGAACAGTGAAATCAGGGCCTATCTGAAGCTATATAGGTTCTGGACTGCAAAGCAAAAGAAAAGAGGGAAAATCGAAGCACCTGAGTGTATTTCACCTTCAGCGGATTCCGTGATTGTACTCCGGATGTACCTCCTCAAGCCTTGTCACTACTCCGAAGTATGAGTGTATCTCGACCCCAAGCTTAAGCCTGCTTCAAGTCAGAATGGCAATTAAAGCAGCAACAGATGTTATCTCTCTCTAATATGAATAGGGTGTGCCCGTTTTTGAGCTGAATGTGTTGAAACCCCTCCGAAAGGTAAATCGGAGGTCGCATTTTTATCTAGTCTCGTTAAGGCTTGTATTCCCTCATTCGGCATTTTGTTTCAAATATGCGTTGTCACGCACATTCCACTTGCATTGTTATGCATCCTTCCACCCGCATTGTTATGCACTTCTTATGCTTGCATTGTGATACACGTTCCAATTGCATTGTTATGCACCCACTTCACTAGCATTGTTAGACCCATTCATTGCATTGATTATGCACATCTATCTCGCATTGTTATGCCCATTACTTGCATTTTTATGCACCAATTCACTTGCAATTATCATTCTTTCTCCTCGCACGTGCGATGAGTTAGACCTCCCTCTTCAGTTAAAAGCGTTCGGGATACGTTCCAATGCTCACACCATTCTGAAACACCGGGATGCGTCCCTATGTTTCTCCTTCTTCGGTTAAAAGCGTTCGGAATACGTCCCAATGCTCACACCATTCTGAAACACCGGGATGCGTCCCTATGTTTCTCCTTCTTCGGTTAAAAGCATTCGGAATACATCCCAATGCTCACACCATTCTGAAACACCGGGATGCGTCCCTATGTTTCTCCTTCTTCGGTTAAAAGCGTTCGAAATACGTTCCAATGCTCACACCATTCTGAAACACCGGGATGCGTCCCTATGTTTCTCTCGCTTCGGTTAAAAGTGTTCGGAATACGTTCCAATGCTCACACCATTCTGAAATGTCGGGATGCGTCCCTATGTTTCTCATTCCTTGCGGAACACCGGGATACGTCCCTATGTTTCTCCTTCTTTTCTAACTACTGGGATACGTCCCTAACCTCTGGGATACGTCCCTAACCTCTGGAATACGTCCCTAAAATCCTAGGATACGTCCCTAAACACCGGGATACGTCCCTAAACACCGGGATACGTCTCCATGTTTCTTTGCATGATCATGAGTTACCTCCGGCTCTGTGCCTATCGCTTTGCATTTTGCCCCCTTTGCCTGTGGGCATGCCTGCGGGCACATCTCTGTTTATCTTGTACGTTTGTCTAAGTCTTCGGCCTTGTCAAAAATGGGTCGTCTCCGGGCTTTGACATTCACTCCCGTCACTTGTGACTTCCGAGTTCTGTCAAAGAGGGGCAACTGTAGACACCCCATTTTTGACCGACCTTGAGACTCAGACGTCACTAGTTAAGCGCTTGGTGATATTGCATATCATGCTCGTTCAGAAGTTTCAGAGTCTCGGCTGCGAGCCCTGCCTCCGGATTTTCGAACCCTCTTTTGTGCCTTGCCTCGGTTTGCGAACCAGGCTCGATTTTCTCTGTTTCTTTTCCTGAGGGGAGGGAGAGGTCCCGTGGACCATCTCTCAGTGGCCGTGGGCTACATTTTGTGGCTGTAGGCCATTTTGCCCATTTCGGAGCCCGGTTCCCGATTTTCGGAGCCGTCAGGCCGTGTGCCTCGGTTCGGGACCACTTAATCACCTCCATTTGCTCCAGTTTTTGGCGTGCATCTTATTTACTCCCTTTTGAGGGACACTGAGGTCTGACAGACCCACTTCGTGGTCGAGTGCCACTTTCGGTGCTTAACAGGCAGTTTTCGAGGCCCCGAACTGCGCGTTTTGGCACCCGAACATTCGTTTTGCATCGGTTTTCGTTCATTTTTGGCAGGTACCTCTGTTTCATCACCAAGAAGGCCGTAGAAGGGTGGGAGGCCAGCAATTGTTTCAGCAACTAGTTATATATCCTCCGGCGCCCTCTTACGCCCGTTTTTCTCACTTCCGAGCCAATGTTGAACACCCTTGGGCCATTTTCTTGAACTTCTAACCATATATTTGTGATGTACACACATGGGAGGAAACCAAAAGTTGGTGGCCGGCCACTAATTCCATCTGACCCTTTTAAACCCTTCCTCAAAATGGCCTATTCTCTCTCCTGTTTTACAGTTTGCAATTTTGAACCATAGGGTTGTGATGAGGGAACCTGGGAGGACAGCAATTTGTGGTGGCCGGCCACTAATTCACCGTGACCCTTTTGACCCTTGGCCAGCCGGCTAGAGGGGGTGACTGGCCGGCCATCTGCAACTCCAAAAAGTGGCCGGCCATAATCCTCAGGTTGTGTACATTACAGCTATGCACTTTTTTCCCCCCAAAAATCTGTATCCTGGGGACAACCCTTTTGGGGGGAAACTTGGCTTGTTTTCCCCCCACTTTTTCCCACCATTTCTCCTTCTCTTTGGTCTATATACCTGGCCTCCAGCATTGATGAAGAGGGTTGGAAGAATTGCCTTGAGCTTGGACATACATATCTCCCTCCATCTCTCTCATTTCCTTGAAGAAACACCAAAATCCTACCTCATTTCCTCATCAAACCATAGCACCACTCCACCACTTCCATTTCCAGCAGCTTGGGGAGCTTTCCAGTAGCTTGGAGGCACCAATTCTCAAGCCAAGAAGCAACCAAAGTTTGATCTTCAAAGGTGAGCATCAATTCCCTCTTTTTGAGCTTAACTTTGCAACATTTTTCTAGTTATTTTTATTGCTGTTTTGAGCTCCGACCAAAACTGAAAGTACCCTTTATTTGAGCTCTATTTCATGTTTCATTAAGGGAATTTTGTCATTTGAGGTCCCCATCTTGCACCTCCTTCTTTATCCCTCTTGTATGCCATAATCTTGCATAGTATTTTTGGCCTATGTGTGATCTGTTTTGGAGCATGGTGTAAACTGTAGATAGGCTTATTTTGAGCCCCTCTTCAATATTGAAGAGGGATCATCACTGTTTGGGACCTCCATGTGCCACTTGTCATTATATCCCTCTTTGGTCCCCATTTTTGCATGATCTATTAGCCTGTTATGCTTCTGTTTTTGGTCATTTTACAGAACTGAAAACAATCTTATTTTGACCCCATATTCATGTTTCATTAAGGGTCTTTGGCTGTTTGATGAATGTTTTGTATACTTTGTGTTTTGACCTCTTTTGGGCCCTATCTTGCATGGCATTTTGAGCATACTTGTGTACTGATTTAGGCTTGGCCATCAACTGTAAAATATCATATTTTTGGCCCCTCTTCAATATTGTAGAAGGCCCCTAATCTGTTTGGGGTCGGCAGCTGTGAGTTGCTTCTTTACCTCATGTTTAGGGCCATTTTTGCATGCTAGTTTTGCCCTATTTACGTTTTCTGTTTAGCCTTGCTTAAAACTGTAAACATGCTTGTTTTGGGGCTTCCTAGCTTCTGTCTTCATACTTCATGTTCAAATTATGCATGCATTGCATAGCTATAGGCCATTTCATGCGCCAAAATTCATGTTTCGGGACTCGTTCCATGCATCGGGTGTCATTTCGCCTTGTTCGGGGCTGTTTTCCCCCTCATTTTGCTACAGATTTTTGCATGTTTGCATATCATATTACATGTCTTTTCCATGTCTCATTAGAATGGCATTTCGGTGCCTGAGGGTCGGTCCTCGGTTTGCGTGCACGCGTGCACGCATTTCAAGTTGTCTTGTTGTCACGACCCGAACCCGCCCCCATGGGTTGCACGCGTGCACGCATTTCAAGTTGTCTTGTTTTCATCTGATGGCCTCCTATGTGAGTGAGGATGAGGCTCTCTCATGTTGGTGTAAGCCCATTATTGTATTGCGTATGCCATTTCATCCATAGCATTGTGTATGCTCGGTTGTGTATTACCTTATTGCATTGCGTATGTCATTTCATCCATAGCATTGTGTATGCTCGGTTGTGTATCACCTCGTTCTATAACAGACTATGTACGTACAGACATGCACTAGGTCCTTGCCAATAAGACAAAACATAGGTACATAGTGAAAGGGCAAGGATGGTCTCATGCGCGAGGCACAAGGCTGACTCTCCCAAAACTCCTGTTGTTTCTAGCAGACTTCACTGAGGCTGGGTTTGGACCTCCCTTGGCTCACCTACAAATACATGAATGAGCGTGAGCGATAGCCCAGTGAATGATATCAAATATAACAGTTGCACAACAATATGTAGAACAACATGCTCCGAACGGCCTTGGGCCCAATTCATACTTCTGTTTAACAACCAAATATATATATAACTATACGAAATGCAAGTCAAGTAACTGTAGTTCCAAACATTCTGGCCTTTGGCCCATCCGGGTTTCCATTCATGGCAAAACGGCCTTCGGCCCATTCACTTATGTCAAAACGGCCTTCGGCCCATTCATTCATGTCAAAACGGCCTTCGGCCCATTCATTCATGTCAAAACGGCCTTCGGCCCATTCATTCATGTCAAAACGGCCTTCGGCCCATTCATTCATGTCAAAACGGCCTTCGGCCCATTCATTCATGTCAAAACGGCCTTCGGCCCATTCATTCATGTCAAAACGGCCTTCGGCCCATTCATTCATGTCAAAACGGCCTTCGGCCCATTCATTCATGTCAAAACGGCCTTCGGCCCATTCATTCATGTCAAAACGGCCTTCGGCCCATTCATTCATGTCAAAACGGCCTTCGGCCCATTCATTCATGTCAAAACGGCCTTCGGCCCATTCATTCATGTCAAAACGGCCTTCGGCCCATTCATTCATGTCAAAACGGCCTTCGGCCCATTCATTCATGTCAAAACGGCCTTCGGCCCATTCATTCATGTCAAAACGGCCTTCGGCCCATTCATTCATGTCAAAACGGCCTTCGGCCCATTCATTCATGTCAAAACGGCCTTCGGCCCATTCATTCATGTCAAAACGGCCTTCGGCCCATTCATTCATGTCAAAACGGCCTTCGGCCCATTCATTCATGTCAAAACGGCCTTCGGCCCATTCATTCATGTCAAAACGGCCTTCGGCCCATTCATTCATGTCAAAACGGCCTTCGGCCCATTCATTCATGTCAAAACGGCCTTCGGCCCATTCATTCATGTCAAAACGGCCTTCGGCCCATTCATTCATGTCAAAACGGCCTTCGGCCCATTCATTCATGTCAAAACGGCCTTCGGCCCATTCATTCATGTCAAAACGGCCTTCGGCCCATTCATTCATGTCAAAACGGCCTTCGGCCCATTCATTCATGTCAAAACGGCCTTCGGCCCATTCATTCATGTCAAAACGGCCTTCGGCCCATTCATTCATGTCAAAACGGCCTTCGGCCCATTCATTCATGTCAAAACGGCCTTCGGCCCATTCATTCATGTCAAAACGGCCTTCGGCCCATTCATTCATGTCAAAACGGCCTTCGGCCCATTCATTCATGTCAAAACGGCCTTCGGCCCATTCATTCATGTCAAAACGGCCTTCGGCCCATTCATTCATGTCAAAACGGCCTTCGGCCCATTCATTCATGTCAAAACGGCCTTCGGCCCATTCATTCATGTCAAAACGGCCTTCGGCCCATTCATTCATGTCAAAACGGCCTTCGGCTGTGTCTACGGAGTTCATCCCCTATCTCCTCCCAAAACAAAATCCGGTTTAGAGGTCCATCCCCTATCTTCCCCTAAACCGTGGAGTACATCCCCTATCTCCTCCCACACAAAACAAAGTATGTAAACACATAGCATATACTTCACACAATCAATACACATAATGTCTGTATTAATTCAACAGTCAAAATTAATGACTCAACCAAAGTGATTAGTTTCAGTTATACCTAATCCACATGCATTGTCTACAACAATCACGACTATTGTCACGACCCGAACCCGCCCCCATGGGTTAGGGACGCAACCGGCCAGTAACCATGAGATTACCTACGGCCTCAAACCAAACCAATGTATTTTAACAGAGTTAATGGGGGCCAAACGGAAGCAAAATTAAAAACTTTGTCCATAGATCCGTGCTTACATGCACATCAAACAAACCATACTCAGATACGTTAATAACTCACATCAAAAGTACGGTCTCACAAAAATTCATTACAGACAGGATCGTCCAAAACGAGTCAACCTATAACAGACTACGTACGTACAGACATGCACTAGGTCCTTGCCAACAAGACAAAACATGGGTACATAGTGAAAGGGCAAGGATGGTCTCATGCGCGAGGCACAAGGCTGACTCTCCCAAAACTCCTGTTGTTTCTAGCAGACTTCACTGGGGCTGGGTTTGGGCTTCCCTTGGCTCACCTACAAATACATGAATGAGCGTGAGCGATAGCCCAGTGAATAATATCAAATATAACAGTTACATATCAATATGTAGAACAACATGCTCCAAACGGCCTTGGGCCCAATTCGTACTTCTGTTTAACAACAAAATATATACATATATAACTATACGAAATGCAAGTCAAGTAACTGTAGTTCCAAACATTCTGGCCTTTGGCCCATTCAGATTTCCATTCATGTCAAAACGGCCTTCGGCCCATTCATTCATGTCGAAACGGCCTTCGGCCCATTAATTCTTATCAAAACGGCCTTCGGCCCATTCACTCTTATCAAAACGGCCTTCGGCCCATTCATTCTTATCAAACAGCCTTCGGCCCATTCATTCTTATCAAAACGGCCTTCGGCCCATTCATTCTTATCAAAACGACCTTTGGTCCATTCCCAACTAACAATTCATAAAGTTTATAAGGGAATAACAATTGGACATTGATAAGCTTTCAAATATTGATATTACTCACAGTGATTGGCTTGTGGATTCGCCCTGGAGCTTGACCCTACACATTCCATGAATACAAAAGGGGTCATTAACAATTCAATCCGTTCCTTAATTCACATATTCCTCTTTTAGGCTTTATTCTTATCTCATTAGCTCATTTACAATGCTTAACATAAGCCTAAAAATGCTTGCAAGTGAAAGAGAACGGAAAACAGAACACAAAATGCAAAAACAGGATTTCAGAAAATAGGGTCCCCGCTCGAGCGTGGACTTCCCCGCTCGAGCGGACCCTTAGGTCTGCAAAAGTACTGGTTGCCTTCAATTCCAGCTCGAGCGTGAACTCGGCCGCTCGAGCGGACTGCCGGCCTACACAGCTTCCTGCTCGAGCGTAAACTTCCCCGCTCGAGCGAACACCACATCTGCAGAAAATGCTGGGAGCTCGATTTCTCCGCTCGAGCGTCAGGTTCCCCGCTCGAGCGGACATCAAATTTCTGGGTTTTCCAAGCTCAAACATGCAATTTCAAAGTAATTTCTTACATGCATGAGTTCTAAGACTTCAAACTCAACAAAAATCAACTTATTACATGCTCTTGATCACAAACAACCCTTGAACTTACAAGATCACAGTTTCAAACTTATGAATTCAAGACCAAAAGCTTACCTAGAGGCTCAATCTTCCAAACTATAGCAATTTCTTGAGTTTAATCTTCCAATTCTTCACAATTTTGAGCCAAACACCCAACTCTCCTCTTTTCCCTCTCTCTAGCCGACTCCCCTCTCTCTTTCTCACGTTTAATTCAGCCAAGGAGAATAATAAAGAGGGTATTTGAGTGTATAGAGCCTCACTAAGTCAATATAATGATATAGAGTAATTGGGTACTCATTTTACCAACTTAATCAACTTAATCTGGTCCAAATCAATTTTTCAATTAAATTTCACCGTAGGTTCTAAAAATTATGCCAATCACTATGGCGTAATCAATTTCAGGTTCTGTGGCCGATAAGGCCCTCAATTAAATTTCCACAGCTAATTATTCGAACAGATATTCCTACGGTGAACAGATAAAACTTCAAAGTCACATATTTTCACATAACGGCACACAGAATCATTCTAAACACATAACCATAAACAAATTAAGGACCGATTTATCATAATATAGAACAGGGGTATCACAACATATCTGCCTTCACGCAAGAAGGTCCGAATAAGTGTCCGGGTCTTTCAAACCTAATGCATGGGAAATGTTAAGTAACCATCATAATTACATATCTGCCATAATGCAAGAAGGTCCGAATAAGTATCCGAGTGTTCGAACCCTAATGCATGACAAATTGTTTGTTAACACCATAATTACATATCTGCCATCACGCAAGAGGATCCGAATAAGTGTCCGAGTCTTCAAACCCTAATGCATGAGAAATTGTATGTAAACACCACAATTACATATCTGCCTTCACGCAAGAGGGTCCGAATAAGTGTCCGGGTCTTTCAAACCTAATGCATGGGAAATGTTAAGTAACCATCATAATTACATATCTGCCATAATGCAAGAGGGTCCGAATAAATGTCTGAGTTTTCGAACCATAAGGCATGAGAAATTGTAAGTAAACACCACAATTACATATCTGCCATCATGCAAGAGGGTCCAAATAAGTGTCCGAGTATTCGAACTCTAGTGCATGAGAAATTGTATGAAAACACCATAATCAAATATCTGCCATCATGCAACAGGGTCTGAATAAATGTTCGAGTGTTCGAACCCTACTGCACGAGAAATTGTAAGTAAACACCATAATTACATATCTACTATCATGCAAGAGGGTCCGAATAAGTGTCTGAGCGTTCGAACCCTAATATGTGAGAACTTGTAAGTAAACAGCATAATTACATATCTGCCATCATACAAGAGGGTCCAAATAAGTATCCGAGTGTTCGAACCCTAATATATGATAAATTGTTTGTAAACACCATAATTACATATTTGCCATCATGCAAGAGGGTCCGAATAATTGTCCGAGTCTTCAAACCCTAATGCATGAGAAATTGTAAATAAACAGCACAATTACATATTTGCCTTCATGCAAGAGGGTCCGAATAAGTGTCCGAGTCTTTCAACCCTAAGGCATGAGAAATTGTAAGTTAGAAACATAATTACATATCTGCCATCATGCAAGAGGGTCCGAATAAGTGTCCGAGTCTTCGAACCGTAAGGCATGAGAAATTGTAAGTAAACACCACAATTTCATATATGCCATCATGCAAGAGGGTACGAATGAGTGTCCGAGTCTTCGAACACTAATGCATGAGAAATTGTGAGTAAACACCATAATTACATATCTGGCATCGTGTAACAGGGTCTGAATAAATGTCTGGGTGTTCGAACCCTACTGCACGAGAAACTGTAAGTAAAAACCATAATTACATATCTGCTATCATGCAAGAGGGTCTGAATAATTGTCCGAGCGTTCGAACCCTAATACATGAGAAGATGTAAGTAAACAGCATAATTACATATCTGCCATCATACAAGAGGGTCCAAATAAGTATCCGAGTGTTCGAACCCTAATACATGATAAATTGTTTGTAAACACCATAATTATATATTTGCCATCATGCAAGAGGGTCCGAATAAGTGTCCGAGTCTTCAAACCCAAATGCATGAGAAATTGTAAATAAATAGCACAATTACATATCTGCTTTCATGCAAGCGGGTCCGAATAAGTGTCTGAGTCTTTCAACCCTAATGCAAGAGAAATTGTAAGTTAGCAACATAATTACATATCTGCCATCATGCAAGAGGGTCCGAATAGGTGTCCGAGTCTTCGAACCGTAAGGCATGAGAAATTGTAAGTAAACACCACAATTACATATCTGCCATCATGTAAGAGGGTACGAATGAGTGTCCGAGTCTTCAAACCCTAATGCATGAGAAATTGTGAGTAAACACCATAATTACATATCTGTCATCATGCAAGAGGGTCCGAGCAAATGTTCGAGTGTTCCAACCCTAATGCCTGAAAAATTGTAAGTGAAGACCATAATTACATATCTGCCATCACGTAACAGTCTCTGAATAAGTGTCCGAGTTTTTGAACTCTAATGCATGAGAAATTGTACTTAAACACCATAATTACATATCTGTTATCGTGCGAGAGGGTTCGAACAAATGTCTGAGTGTTCCAACCCTAATGCATGAGAAATTGTAAGTAAACACCATAATTACATATCGGCCATCATGCAAAAGTGTCCGAATAAGTATCCAACTATTCAAACCCTAATCCACGAGAAATTGAAAGTAACACCTTAGTTAAATGTTTGCCATCATGCAAGAGGGTCCGAATGAGTCTCCGAGTGTTCAAAGGCAAATGCATGAGAAATTGTAAATAAACACCATAATCACATATCTGCCATCATGAAAGAGGGTTCGAATAATTGTTCGAGCCTTCGAACCCTAATGCATGAGAAATTGTAAGCAAAGGCCATAATCACATATCTGCCATCTTGGGAGAGGTTCCAAATAAGTGTCCGAGTGTTCGAACCCTAAAGCATGAGAAATTGTAAGTAAACAACATAATTACTTGTCTGTCGTCATGCCCGAGGATCCGAATAAGTATATGAGTGTTCAAAACCTAATGCATGACAAATGGTAAGTAAACACCACAATTAGATATCTGTCATCATGTAAGAGGGTCCAAATAAGTGTCTGAGTATTCCAACTCTAGTGCATGAGATATTGCATGAAAACATCGTAATTACATATCTGGCATCATGCAACAAGGTCCGAATAAATGTCTAGGTGTTCGAACCCTACTGCACGAGAAATTGTAAGTAAAAACCATATTTACATATCTGCTATCATGCAAGAGGGTCCGAATAAGTGTTTGAGCGTTCGAACCCTAATACTTGAGAAATTGTAAGTAAACACCATA
>NW_021024888.1:2192062-2226944 GCF_004153795.1 Camellia sinensis
GCGGGTATGGTGGCTGCATGACATTGTTTTGCATCATGAAGTTGACCACTGACTGTAGGTCTGCCAACTTGTTTGCCAAGTCTTTTACTTCCTCATCCGTTCGTAAGCACCTATCCCTCCAAACCTGAAGGTTATCTTCGTTGTAGTACTTGCTTTGGTTTGTCCTTTTTGAAGCGTCGTCCTCCTGGCCGACGTTTTTTTCTCCGTGGCCCTGGTCATGATTTTCTGTACTGTGGTTGTCTCCTTCAACGTCAAGGTCGATTGGTCTACCACTCCTAGTAGGAGTTTCGCCCCCAATGTTTTTCCCTTGTCCGTCACTGGCCATCTATTCTTCTAAGATTCCCACAGACGGCGCCAAATTGTGTGGGTAATTTTCTTACCACACTGCCCGCCTAGTAATCAGCTGGAGAGCACCGGCAGAATAGATGGCTCCAGTAACCTGTAACAGAAAGAAAGGGCTCCGGCGGTGGCTCTTCCACCCGGGGGCACTTCGACGATCAAGTCTTATCTCTCAAAGATAATCAAGTGCTAAACTCACAAGCTTGAGTATAAAACTGCATACCTTAGACCTATGGGGGTGCCTCTCTTTTATAGCCAACACAATCCTAGTCCCAAAAGGAGCCTGACCCTAATGGACTTAGGATTACTGCTAATCTGGGACTCCCAGTGGGATTAGGATTAACTCTCTAAGAGTCTTATCTTTATCCAAACTGAAGTCTTCTCCCAATCTAGGACTCTTGTCCATATCCAAGTTGAGTTCTCTGTTTATTCTAGGACTCTTGTCCCTTATCCGCTTATCTCGGATTCCGATATCTTCGGAGATAACCTCGGCCTAGCTGAGATGACCTCGGCACAACGACCAAGACACGTGGCACCTCGGCTGACACGTCGGCGCCACTTTGCCACGTGTTGGTACTTAGAAAATGTATCCCCACAACAGAGTTAACAATCTAATATTAAAACTCAAATGTAATTAGGGGGTTCATTAACTGATAATTTGTAAACATTTTCATGTGATCCTATACGTGCACAAAATTTTATAGTTGATTGTATTATTAAAAAAGAACAATATGTTACTACTCGTGAATATCCCAATTTTTTAGAAATGATTTACGAAGGTTTTGTATTGCAATATCAAGATTTTTCAAGAAATATTACTAGAAACAGAATTTAAAAAAAAAATGAGGATATTAAAGGGGGATTATTTGATATTTTTAAAAATTTGAATAGAAAAGTTTGTTTAACATCTAATTTGTGGTCAAATAATAGTTTAGAATATCAATGTATCACTACACATTTTATTTATAATGATTGGAAATTAAATAAAAGAATCATTTCATTTAAATTAGTTGAACTTTTAGACACTAGTCATTCACTTAGAGTAAAAATAAGAAATGTATTATATGAGTGGACTTTGCAAAATAAAATATTTACTATTAATTTAGATAATACAACATATAATTAGACTGTAACCCATTTGAAATCAACTTTACAATTACTTGTTAGTGGTGATTTATTTCATGTTCGTTGTTGTATTCATATTTAAATTTGATTGTTAAAGAAGTTATGCATGTGTATGAGACTTCTGTACTAGTAATAAAACATGTGGTTGTTACTATTATGTCTTATGTTAATCGAATTTTAAAATATAAAAAAATTTGTCAACGCGAAGGTATATCATTTAAAAAATTAATTTTAAATATAGACAACAAGTGCAATTCAACATATAATATGTTAAAGAGAGCTTGCAAATAAAGAAAAATAATAGATTTATTTTTTGTAACAACTTCAATAGGAGAAGTACTGACTCCTATAGTACTTAATTACCGCCAAGTAGCCTTATATATAGATTAAAAAAAAAAAATTGATACTGCAACAAAATTATTTTCTTATATATATATATATATTCCTACTTCATCATTTGTTTTACATATGTTAGCAAAAATAATGAAAATTTTCACAAAATATATGGGTAATGAAGATTATATAACTATTATTACCGCAATAAAAGAAATGTTTGATAAATATTTTGATTTATTGCCTCATATTTTAGGTTTAGCCATCGTAATTTATCCTATGTGTAAAAAAATTGGTTTACAAGAATATTTAGATTGCATTTTTGTGGATAAAAAACAACTTGTCCCTATTATGAAAACATGCACAATATTATTTAAAAAATATAGGGAAGTTGTATTTGCAAATATACCTACATACACTACACCAGTCTCATCTCGAGGTGGAATATTAAGTATTTTTTCAGTAATAAAAAGTAGAAGAATATCTCAACACACAAGTGTATATAGTTCTAAATTACAATGTTATTTGGATAGTCCATTAGTGGATGATAACAATTATTTTGATATGTTGGGTTGGTAAAAACAAAATCAACCTATGTGGCATGTGCTTTCACAGACGACTCGTGATATACTAATTATTCCTATTTTTACAGTTATTTCTGAAACAACTTTTAATATAAGTGGACGAGTATTGAGCAATTATCGCAGCAGACTTTTACCCTAAATGGTTGAGGTACTGATGATATCGAGCGATCATATGAATGCGCTTACGAGAAGACAAAATTATAGTGAAAATGAGACAATTTAAAGTGATTTGAATGATATATCTTAAGACAACGCGAGTGAATGTTTGTCTTCTACGATAATTGATCAACAATTTTTGTAATGTATGTGTTACATTATTGAGATGTATGTGTTACATTATTGAGATGGAGTATAATTCAAATGATTAGTAGGGTAGGAGGTGCCAACCTAATTGAGATGTACCTGACTTATAGCTATGCAATTTCTCTACTATCATCAATAATTTATATCTATTTTATTTAATGATATACATTTTTGTAATATTGAAATAAAAATTATTCATTAAATAAATGTTATGCATTTAATTTAATAATTGTAATATTTCGTTTCATTTTGATATAATTATTCATTTTAAAAGAAGGAAATTACATAATTTCATAGTTTTTTTTTCATAATAAAAAAACATAAATCATACATAATTAAATACCACCACATAAAATATAGCCAAACATTGTATTAATCTTAACTAAAATACTCTAGTACAATTTTTCTTTTATTTATTTTTTTGTCCCTCATAAATAATTTATATATATAATATATCTATATTTATTTTTTGCAAAAAAAAAAGAAAAAAAGACCAGCCAACCTTAATTTGAGTGGGTCTGGCCTTGGGTTGAACTTTTCAGTTCATAGACCGGCTCGGCCATGTTTAAAAAAAAGCGAGAGCTCGCAAGGTCCGAAGGAGGATCGATCCAATCAGGATTCAAGCGGGCTGGACCGCGATGGGTCCAAATTATAACCCTGGTCTTACCTAACTTAATTAGCTCTTGCTGAAGATTTGTTAATGTAAAACACATCTTATCCAAATCAACAACTTTAGAATTATACTAAGGCCTCGTTTGGGAATAAGATTTTTTAGTAACTTTTTGGTTTTTTGACTAAAATGTGATGTAAAAAAAAATTAGTATGTTTGTGATATTTTTTGATTTTTTACGAAAAGATGTGCAAAAAATAGAGAGAAAAAGAAATCTTTGAATTTTTGATATCAATTTTTGACTTTTTGATTTATTTAATAATTTTTTGACTAAAAGAGACACTTGCCAAATAAGACCTAAATAGAGAGAAGCTTGAGGACCGAAGAAATTGGGTGAGAGCCGAATGGGTTTTCTTTTCCATAGCAAAGTTGTCTCTGTTAGGTCTTTGAGTTGAGGGTTAGGGAAAAGAAGTGATTGGGAAAAAAGAAATGGAAAGAAAAGAAAAGAAAATAAAAGGAATATACAACTACCATTCAAACAAACCGGCCACCACGCCACGTGCATACATGTCAGAGAGACCCTTGAAATACCATTCATAATTCAGAATGATTATGTTAGTACTTACGTTGATTGATCCTAAATAAATCAAACACTTAAAATGTTGAGAGTTAAATTGATACATTTCAAAATTAAAATGACACATGAAATATATTTTGGAGATCATTTGTGTTTTTAATCCAAATTAAAATATCTTATGCGCTCATCCCTAGGCCTTGTTTACAAATAGCTCAAAAAAATCAATTGAACATTTTTTTTTTTTTTGCTTTTTCAATTTCTTCCAAATGAGGCAGAAGGAAAACATTTAAAAAAATAAAAAATAAAAAAATAGACTCTTAAAACACCAGAAATTATCTAGTAGATTAGAAACACCACACACCTATGTGCCTAGCCAATGATGTTGTATTTTGTTCACTATCTTTTTGTTATTAGGATCATATATTTATTTAGTTCCCTCTATTAATTAGATGAGAAATACTATGGTGTGTACCATGTGCACCATATAACTAAAAAGAAAAATAGTATAATTTTAATTTTTTGAGTCATAACTAAAAAAAGAAAAAATATTGTAACTACACACAATATGAGTCATAACTAAAAAATTCATGAATCATAATTAAAATAATATCATAATTAAATAAGAAAATTAATCATAACTAAAGAAGAAAATGACATAATTAAAAGTATATATGATATACCTTTTTTAAAATGATGTATATTAGAATTTCTCTAATTTAGACACACAAAAAAAAAAAAATGAAATTCGTGAAAATAAGCTAATTACCTAGAACACAAATGGTCAAAAGGCAAAAGTTACACAGTTTTTATGGCGCCTAATGTACATTGGCACTTTTCACCCAAAAGAACAAGAATACAGACAATTATCACTGATTTACTTGTGATTTCATTTGACTTAACCAGTTGATTTTGTTTACACACTACATTCATTTTGATCGGTGTAAAATAGTAAAGTGTAAAGTCTCTTAGGTGGAGCTCTTATATTTTTAGGATATGAAATTTATATTTTTACATTAATCATATTTTATATATTGTTCATACAATAAAATAAAATACAAAGTGTAAACTAATACATTTCTAATGTTTATGGTTGTAATTTGAATATTTGTGGATCCTCCGTGAAACCTAACCATGGCATGAATGTTAAATAATAGAGACTATCACACATGGACTAATAGTTACATAGAATTAAGAGCAATTTATATCAACGATTTTTATATTTTATCTCGTGTGATTTTAGTTCATACACTTTCAATTGGCTCAATTTTGACTATTAATTTTAAATTTTATTTCAATTTAGTACAATTAATAATATTATTAGTATTTTTTAAGAAAAATTATTATTAAATTGGTTGAGGTTAACTAATTAAGTTGAGTAAGTTTATAATTTTGTCTTTAAAAATGTGTCACGTGACATTTATGTGCGTATTTTTCATAAAAAATATTAAGAGTTATAATCAATTAGACAAAATTATAAATTCAGGATCAAAATCGAACAAATTGAAAATACATGGATTACAATAGAGACTGCTCCCTAAAATTAATTTTTCAAATTGATGATACAGCGCGTTCCAGATGGAACGGGTCAGACTGATCCACACTTCTCTAACCAGTGCCTGAGGTATCAAGCTCACTAGAAGACCTGCACAAGAGTTCAACGGGGAACGAGGAGTCCTCCAGCGAACCTTCTAACGAGCAAGTTAGAAAGAGAGGTGGAATGTAGAGGTAGATTAGAGATAGAAAGCTTAACCTTCTTCTTGTCTTTGACGTCTGCTTATATCCTCTGGTAATCATTTCGTTGTCCCTTCCAACCTGTCGCCATGGCCGAAAGTCTATACTCTACCTTGTCTTGTTCATGGTGAGGCCGTTCTGTCTTGATGGGGAGGGCTTATCGCAATAAATGCTGTAAGGGCCTTCATTAATGGCTGATGTGCAGTGCAATAACTTTGCAGGATCTTTGTCTGCTTATGTGGCTTGTCCTTCTCTTACCATGTGTTTAGGTGTTATTGGTTCTTAATGCCATGTTGAGTTCCAACAACGTTGGGCCTTAATATTTGAGTTATGTATTGGGCCCTAAACGGTGGGCTATATCCTTTATGGGCTTACCCGTGTCAGTAGTCTCCCATACTCAAGTGCAGTTTTAGTCCAACGAAGGGAATAAGGAAGAAAACGATGGTTGTGAAAGACTAGCGGGGCGAAGACCGACCGAGAGGTAGGCCGACGGCGATGGGTGACTGCAAAGGGCGACCGAGTAAAGGGGCCGACCATGAGGAGGGCCGAGCATGAAAGGTGACCCAGTGGAAGGACCGACCATGAGGTGGGCCGACCGCGAAGGGTGACCCAGTGGAGGGACTGACCATGAGGAGGGCCGACCGCGAAGGGTGACTGAGTGGAGGGACCGACCATGAGGAGGGCCGACTGTGAAGGGTGATCGAGTAAAGGGACCGACCATGAGGATGGCCGGCCGCGAAGGGTGACCGAGTGGTGGAACCGACCATGAGGAGAGCGGACAGCAAAGGGTGACTGAGTGGTGGTGCGCGGGGCTCGAGGAGCGGCGGGGCACGTGGTGAAGGGAAGTGGAATAGACAAGGAAAGGAAAAGGGGCAGTGAATCGTGGTCGTACACGTGGCAGAATCCCGTGATGGGAAAGGTTAGGCGTTGAGCAAGAAATGAAGTGATAGGTCAATATAGGGTGCTGAAAAGACAGTTTTGGCGGATTTTCAAAAATTTTTAAATTGGCAAAATTTAATTGTGACCCTTGAAATATAGGCAAGCCTTGGGCTTTTGGTATTATCTGTTTTACCTATCTCTTTGTAAAAAACCAAAACATCCCAGAAGTAAACTCGTTTGTTGCCAATGATACGCCCCTGCAACACTTAGTGAACTTTTTTGTGCCCGCATCCGAAGCCATTCGCAGACATAGAAGAGAGATGGCCCAAAAGGAAGCAACAATCGCAAACGGTTGATCCGTTAGGTGACGACGATGCGGTGGATTTGACGGAACAATATCGTACGGAGTGTAGGGAAGGAGGGGTAGTTGGTGAGGCGGTGCGGGCTCGTCCAAGGACAATGATTGCAGCCGCGAAACCTATTATTCAAGTGGAGCCGGACCACTGGCACACCAAACCGGACAGATCCATACTTACGGCGGAGGAGTTGGAGGGAATAAGAAGGAAGTACCAAATTCCCTCGGAAATAGGGTTAAGATTGCCCACATCCAAGGAAAGGGCGTCGGATGTGCGGCTGGGCGAATTTAGCTTGTACGAGGAAGTGTTGCGAGGGGGTTTGAGGCTACCTCTCCCCCAACTAGTGATGGATGTGTTAAACAAGTTAGAAGCGGCGCCAGGGCAACTGATGCCGAACGCCTGGAAGATAGTAGTGGCCTGCGCGAGTGCCTGGCTGCAGGCAACCGGAGGGACGGCAATGACGGTAGAGGAGTTCTTCTCCTGCTACAAGGTCTCCGGTCAGCAGGAGACTTAGGTGACTCTGCAAGCAGTGACGGGGCGAGGGCTAGTGGCAGGTCTTCCATCTTCGGTAAAGGGGTGGAGGACGAGATGGTTCTTTGTGACGGAGAACGGTGGGGCTGGGGTTCGCACAACGTAGAAGGTCCCCACCAAATCATTCAAGCCCAAGTTGGATGGGGCGGTCGAAGACCAAGTGAAGAAAGTGAGGGAATGGAGGGAAGAGAAGGGGGTGAGGTGGGACGAGCTGGTCCTTCCTTCAACGTTGTTTGCCTTGAACTTGGGACCGCAACCATTGGGGGAGAATCCAGCAAGGAAGGAGTTGGAGGTGCAGAGGAGGGCGAAGGAGGAGGAGGAGGAAAGAAGACTGTTCGCCAGAGCGGACAAATATAAAGAGGCAAAGTTGGGGCCTGCTCTGAAACCGATCGCACGGGAACGAGTCTGACCGCGCCCCAAGTCGCTGGAGGAGAAGGATCTGAGTGGTTTTGAGCCACGACCACCTCTAGTCGATCCTCTGAAGGAGAAAAGCAAAAAGAAGGTGGAGGCCATAGTGAAGAAGAAGAAAAGAGTAAGGGAGAGGGAGGAGGGGCCAGCCTTGAAGAGAACGAAGGCGGTGATGGCAGTGGAGACCCTCGAAGTGGGACTGGAGGAGGCGGTGAAGGGGGTGGAGAGTGGGGTGACTACCCTTGAAAAGCGAGTGGAGGCTGGGGTGATTGGCCCTTTGGAGGGGGCAGAGCAGCAGCCCAAGGGGGGTCTTGCGCCCTAAGAAAAAGAAGAGAGGACCAGGTTGAAGACTGCCTTTTACTACGCCCCAGCAGTGTCCGGGCGATTGGAAGGAAAAGGAAGAGAAGCCAGGACTGCTGCAGATCGCCTCTTTGGAGTAGTGGAAAACGCAGCCGTGCCCTCAATGGCCAGTTTTACTAAGGCTGAGCTGCTAAGGGGGTTGTGCTCTGCCCAAATGGAGGCGACCGCTTTAGCAGGGGCCCTACTGAACAAGGCGGCGGCTGCAAAGGGCGAAGTGAGGCCACTGAAGGCAAAGTTGGAGGAGGTGGAGGCCCAACTTGAAAGTTTAAGGAGGGAGAGCGTAGGCTGGAGGAAGACCACGCGGAGTGCGTGTGTCAGGGGGCTGGAAGAGGCCCAGAAGGCCTAGAAGATGGAGGTGTTGGCAGTGGTGCAGGGTAATTCAGCCGACCGTGCCCATGCTGAGCTGCTCGCGACCAAGTTGGAGCTGAAGACGGAACGTCGCAAGGTGGTGTCGCTCGAGTTCCAGCTGGTTGGCGAGCAGAAGAAGCTGGAAGAGGCCCAGAAATCCTGCACCGTCGCCAACGAACGGTGGGATGAGGCCATGACCTGTAACGAAGATCTGCATGCTCAGTCGATCAAAGAAAAAGAAGAAGCAGATGTGAAGATTGCTGAGTTGGAGAGGGCGTTGGCAGACGAGCGGGCGGAGAAGGCAGGGTTGGAGAAAGCCTTGGAAGAGGAGAAGACCAAGCCTCTGAGAGGGCAGCATACCCCGACTTATGTGTCGCAGCAGTAGAGTAGTTCAAGGGGTTCGCTGACTTCCAGATGGCTATCAATACCGCGATCGCCAGCAACTTGGCGAGAGAGAGAGAGATAGGGGGGTTGGCCCGTCGGGAGCGACCGTTGGAAGTAGGAGTGAAGAGGAAGTGATCCAGAGCTTCCAGTGGTTGGACTTCTATAAGCATGAGATAGCTGAGTTCTGGGACAGCGACTGGAAGACCTCCAAGCGTAAAGTAGAAGAGCTATTCCCAGACTTGGACTTCAACAGTGTGAGTATAGACGAGGACGACGAGGCTCAGACCCTCCTAGACGAAGGTGTTGATGAAGAAGACCTTGCGTCGAGCGAGGATGAGTGATGGGTGCAAATAAAATGTGTGAAAATTTGTGTTGTTTTTGTCTGTTGTTTTGTTTGTTTGTTTGTTTGTTTGTTTTTTTTGTTGGTCATGTAATGCTTGTAGCGAATTTATATGTAAGTTTGTGAATAAATAAAATGACGAGTTATGTTTTTCATACTGTTTCCTTTATTTTTTGTAAATTTGAAAGGAATGAGAATGGTCATTTCAAATAAGGCGTGTGTATAAATTGTAGTGAGAGTTGAGAAGTGGGGAGCCAATCTAACTTGTGAGAAAACTATGACGCAAAGACTGTTAATCAATAAAAACGTTGAAATGTGAAGGTCTTAAAATGTGAGAGTCTTGAAGTGTTAAATCATGTGGTCAGAGTGTTGAGAAAATGTGAGAGTGAAAAGGTCTCAAAATGTGACAGTCTTGAAATGTTAAATGGTTGGAAAATGAAACTTAAAAAATTTAAAGAATGTTAAGAGGCGTAAAAACATGGACCTGGAATTTGACTAAGTATGGCAACTATGCTACAAACATGAAGTTGTGAGAATGCTTGAGCCATAATTAACACAGTCTGGGTGAGCCCTTTGTGCTCAAGCTGGCTGAGGTTTTAAGTAACTCAGTCTGACTAAGCCCTTCGTGCTCAGTCAGGCTGAGGCTTTAAGTAACTCAGTCTGGCTGAGGCTTTAAGTAACTCAGTCTGGCTGAGCCCTTCGTGCTCGGTCGGGCTGAGGCTCTAAGTAACTCAGTCTGGCTGAGCCCTTCATGCTCCATCTGACTGAGGCTTTTAAGTAACTCAGTCTGGCTGAGCCCTTGGTGCTCCGTCTGGCTGAGGCTTTTAAGTAACTCAGTCTGGCTGAGCCCTTGGTGCTCAGTCGGGCTGAGGCTTTAAGTAACTCAGTCTAGTTGAGCCCTTCGTGCTCAGTCGGGCTGAGGCTTTAAGCTGCTCAGTCGGGCTGAGGCTTTAAGTAAATCAGTCTGGCTGAGGCTGCAAACAGGGTGTTATTGAAGTACCACGCAGAAAACTGAGATATAAGAGTGTTGTCATTTAAAGCGTAGCCCATTGATCACAAATTTACACCATGCGAAAAAGGACAAAAACATCCAAATATGTAGATTGTCAAAAAGAACATATAGCAATTGATCAATACAAAAAATACAGCTTTTATTGAAAATAACGCTTCAAGTGCTCGGCGTTTCATGGATGGGGGAGGTCTCGGCCTTCCATGTCCTGAAGACGGTATGTACCCGGATGAGGTCTGGCCTTAACAATGTAAGGTCCCTTCCACTTGGCTGCCAGCTTGCCTTCAGCCAGATTTTTGGTGGCAAGAGTTGCTTCCCGCAAAACAAGGTCCCTAACGGAGAACTCCCTCGATCGAACTTTGTGGTTGTAGTGTGTTCTCCTTTTTTATTGATATGAGGCCCGCCTGACAGCAGTGGTCTCTTGGAGCTCTTTGATCAGGTCTAGGTCTGCCTGACACAGCTCTTCAGTTAGTTCTGGATTCGGGTGCAGAACCCTTGGGGTGGGCAGACCGATTTCCACTGGGATGACCACCTCGACGCTGTATGTTAAGCGGAAGGGGGTCTCCCCAGTGGGGGTTCAGGCGGTAGTGCGGTAGGCCCAGAGTACGTTTGATAATTTCTTAGCCCAGAGTCCCTTAGCAGCTTCCAACTTAGTTTTGATGATCTTCAGAAGAGAATAGTTGGTAACCTCAACTTGGCCATTGGCTTGGGGATGACCTGGGGAGGAGAAGTATGGCTGGATTTGAAGCTCTGCACAGAATTTTTTGAACTTGGCATTGTCGAATTGTTTTCTATTGTCGGAGACGATGGCTTGAAGGATGCCAAATCGGCACACGATCGACTGCCAGATGAATCTGGTTGTGTTCCGCTCGGTGATAGTGGCGAGGGGTTTCGCCTCCACCTATTTAGTGAAGTAATTAATGGCGACGATTGCGAATTTGGTTTGGCCTCGGCCGGTGGGCAATGGGCCAACTAAGTCGATCCCCCATTTGGCGAACGGGTAAGGACTGCAGAGTGTAATCAGTTCGGTAGGAGGAGCATGAGGGATGTTGGCAAAGCGTTGGCACTTATCACATTTAAGTACGAATTCAGTGGCATCTTGATTGAGAGTAGGCCAGAAGTAACCGGTGTGAAGTATTTTGTGGGCTAGTGACCTGGCCCCGAATGATTACCACATATACCCTCATGGACCTCCCTCATTACGTAGGTCGCTTGAGCAGAATTAAGGCATCGCAAGTATGGACGTGAAAAGCCACGCTTGTACAAGAGACCTTTGATGAAGATGTAGTTGGATGACTAGGCCTTGACTTTGGCGGCCTACTGTTTGTCGGATGGCAGTTCCCCCTTTGTCAAAAATAGAAAGATGTCGACTGCCCATGGAATAGGTTCATTTTGGAGGAAGTGGACTCGCTGCTGGTTTGGGAAAATAGCAGGGTGGGCCAGGTATTCAGGGCGGACACCATGGCTGAGGTCAGACTGGTCTGTAGAGGCTAATTGAGCCATCTCATCTGCCTTGGAGTTTTCCGCCCGAAGGATGTGCTTGATGTGGAAATATTGAAGAGACAGGCAAGGGGGAGTGCAATATCCCTGTAAGCTCGCATTGTGTCTTTCTTGGCATCGAACCCCCTCGTAATTTGTCCGACAATAAGCTGGGAATCGCTGAACGCTCGGATATGGCTGACACCAATGTCTCTGGTTAGGCAGAGACCCGCTATCAATGCCTCATATTTGGCCTCATTATTGCTTGCGTCGAACAAGAAGCTGAGAGCACACTTGAAATAACCACCCTCGGGGGCGGTGATGATGAGACTAGCCCCACTATCTTCTTTGCGGGAGGATTCGTCGACGTTGAGGGTCCAAGAATGGGGGTCTTCTACTTCAGCGTGGGATTGCGGGGGTAGCGAGGCCGTGGTTGGAGTGGGATTGGTGAATTCCAGGATGAAATCGGCAACAGCCTGACCTCTGATCGCCGTTCGAGGTCAGTATGAGATATCAAATTGGCTGAGCTCGACCGACCATTGCATGAGTCTGCCAGACAGCTCGGGCTATTGCATTATTTTCTTCAAAGGTTGATCAGTGAGGACCACTATAGAGTGGGCTTGGAAGTAAGGACAGAGTCGTCTTGAGGCGGTGACCAAGGCCAAGGATATTTTTTTCTAGCAATGGGTAGTTCTGTTTGGTGCCTCTAAGAGCCCGACTAATGTAATAAATCGGGCGCTGTACTGAACCGTCCTCCCTAATGAGGGTTGCACTGACTGCGGTGCTCGAGACGGCTAGATAGAGAAAAAGAGGCTCACCCGTGAGTGCCTGGGAGAGTAAGGGGGGTTGGCCATACATCGCTTCAGCTGTTGGAAAGCCTCTTCGGATTCGGTCGTCCACTCAAAAGTCTGCCGAAGAACTTTGAAGAAAGGGAGACACTTGTCCATTGCACGGGAAATGAAGCGGTTGAGGGCGGCGACTTTGCCGGTAAACCTCTGAACTTCCTTAATTGTTCTAGGTGACTGCATTTCTATCAAGGCCTTGATCTTTTTGGGGTTAGCTTCGATTCCTCGCTGACTAACCATGAAATCCAAGAACTTCCCAGATCCTACGCCGAATGCACATTTCTCCGGATTGAGCTTCATTTGATACTTTCGTAGGGTGCCGAAGGTCTCTCGCAGGTCGGCCAGATGATCAGTGGAGAGGTTGCTCTTGACTAGCATGCCATCGACATATACTTTCATGTTCCTGCCTATCTGATGATGAAAGACGGCGTTGACCAACCGTTGGTAAGTGGCTCCGACATTTTTCAACCCAAATGGCATGACACGATAATGGTAGGTTCCCCGGTCGGTGATGAAGGAGGTGTGTTCCTGGTCAGACGGGTGCATTAGAATTTGGTTGTACCCAGAGAAAGCATCCATGAAGCTGAGCATTTAATGTCCAGCCATGGCATCGACAAGTAGATCTATGCGAGGAAGGGGATAGCTATCTTTGGGGCAAGCTCGGTTAAGATCGGAGTAGTCGACACAGAGTCGCCACTTACCATTATTTTTACGGACTAGGACCACATTCGACAGCCACCTGGAGTAGTCCACGTTTTTGATGAACTGTGCCTCAAGGAGCTTGTCTACTTCAAAAGTAATTTGGGTATTGCGTTCCGGGTGAAAGATGCACTGCTTTTGGCAAAAGGGTCAGAAATGGGACTCAATGCTGAGACGATGAGTGATGAAGGAGGGATCAATGCCCGGTATGTCGGAGTGGGTCCAGGCA
Source organism: Camellia sinensis (assembly GCF_004153795.1). NCBI lineage: Eukaryota > Viridiplantae > Streptophyta > Magnoliopsida > Ericales > Theaceae > Camellia > Camellia sinensis. Next base: position 2,205,532 of record NW_021024888.1, read on the forward strand.
AACACATCTTTGTGTTCAGTTAGGAGGGTCGTAAGGTCGGCCTTGGCTTGTGGGGATAGTTGGCTGCCAATCTTGGCCGTTTTTGTCGGGTTGGTGGGGTCGATGGGGACCTCGACAAGCTCTTCCACCGGTTCCCCTCTGACCAGCTCGTCTTCGTCTTTGACGTCGAGTCCTTCAATGGTCATAACCTCCTTTAGCTTGACCTCTTTAAGTGAAGCCACATAACACTCTCTGGCCACGGTCTGCCCTCCCCTCACCGCGTCGACCCCAAGGTCGGTGGGGAATTTGACGGCAAGATGGAAAGTGGAAGTCACAGCTCGGAAGGCATTCAGGGCGGTGCGGCCGAGGATAATGTTGTAAGCAGAAGGACAGTCGACGACGAGGAAGGTGAGCAACTTTGTGGTTTGCTGCGAGTATTCTCCGATTGTGATGGGAAGATCGATGGAGCCGATGGAGGTCACCCGATCTCCAGTAAAGCCTACTAGTGGGGTTTGGAGAGGGGACAGACTTTCTTCCCCAACCTTGAGCTGGCGAAAGGCATTGAGGAAGATAATGTCTGAAAAACTGCCGTTGTCGACGAGAACCCGTCTGACTTTGTAATTGGAGAGGAGAGCAGAGATGATGAGGGGGTTGTCATAGGGGTAACAGATGCATGTGCAGTCGGCTTCCGTAAAGGTGATGGGTTCCATCCACTGCTTGGGCTGTTTAGAAGGGCGGTCCAGTGTGGCAATTTCTTTATCTGAGCCTTACCTTATTTTTCTGAGTTCTGTCCGCTAGGTCGAGTGGGATGGTCCTCCACAAGCGAGCCTGCCAGCAATAACTCTGATCTCTCCGACAGGGGAGGCAGGATTGTTTTGCGCCCGGGGTTGCTGCGGAGGTCTATCATGACCTTGGTTAGGTTGGGCAAGTTGTCGAGGAGGGGTGCGTCAGCGGTTGTTTATGATAAGTTTAGTCCTTTACCTTTGCTGAGGGTGGGCTGCTGTGAATCGACTGAGATGTCCCCGACGTATCAAACCCTCAACCTGGTCTTTGAGGTTAACACACTCCTTGGTATTATGGCCGTGGTCCTGATGAAAGCGGCAATATTTGGACTGGTCTCGCCGATTGGAAGGAGACCGTGATGGTTGGGGCCATTTTAGGGGATAGCCTCGTTGGATCTAGTTGAGGACTTGTTCTATGGGGGAATTGAGGGGTGTGTATCGCTCGAACCGGCTGGGCGATCAAGCTGGCGGTGACGGGTCGGCTCGGGGTGGTTGGTCGGGATACTGAAGTGTTGGGTGAGTGTACTGGGTGTTTCTGGTTTCGGAGTCCTTTCTTTTCTCTCTGGGGGTCGGGTTTTTGGCTGTATGCTCTTGTCGGGCGGCTAGGGAATCTTCTGCGTTCATGTATTTTTGGGCTTTGAAAAGTAAGGTTTCCATGGAGGTTGGGGGGTTTTTAGAGAGGGAGAAGAGGAAGTCAGATGATCATAGACCTGCCATGAAAGCCGTGAGGATGACCTTGTCGTCGTTTTTTGCTACCTGCAGGGCTTCGGTGTTGAAGCGAGTGACGAAGCTGCGCAGCGACTCCCCCTCGGTCTGACGGATATTGAGGAGTTAGGTTGCCGGACGCCGCTGGCGCTGAGCACCAATGAAATGGCTGAGAAAGGAGTCACTTAGGTGCTGGAAAGTGGAGACAGAGTCTGCTGGCAGTTGACTAAACCAGAGTCGCGCCGACCCCTTAAGAGTTACAAGGAAGGCGTGACACATGATCTTGTTAGGGAATGCATGGAGGATCATGAGGGTCCTGTAAGTTTCCAACTGGTCCACCGGGTCTGTTGTGCTGTCGAAAGAGTCAAGCGAGGGCATTTTGAATTTAGGAGGTAAGGGTTTGTCCCTGATGGAGGCAATGAACGGTGAGTTGGCTGTGGTGGATGGTTTATTCTGCATGTTCTGCATGACTCCTTGGAGCTGGAGTTTCATGGCTCGGAGTTCTGCATCCCAGAGAGGGACGTTGTCACCACCGGAATGCAGCGGAGGCTGGACACTACTGGCCTCCCCCTCGGGGGTGGGTGCCTGGACCGACGGGTGAGGGGCCCGGAGAGGCGGGTTCATATTTGGGGGAGGGGGTTGCAAACCCTCCAAGTTGGGCGGGTTGGGCAGTTGGATGGGAAGACTCAGGGCTTATTCTTGGTTGGGTGGTATATCTGGAGGTGGTGGAGGAGGCATAGGAAGATTTCTTTGGAGTAGAGCATTAATCAGGACTTGGTTTTGCTCGGCGAGGCGATTAATGCTATTGGTGACTCGGTGAAGTACTATGGTGGGTTGTTTGGGTTGGGAGGGTCGGCTTGGTGGTCGGCAACATTGTGGTGAGAAGTCATGGATCTAGTTGTGACCATCCACCTTAGTGGGTGGCAGGAACGGATTATCACGAAAGGGTCTCCGGTGACAATGAGCACAACTGGTGCGCGGAGCAAAAAAAGATTCCCACAGACGGCGCCAACTGATGATACAACGTGTTCTAGATGGAACGGGTCGGACTGATCCACACTTCTCTAATCAGTGCCCGAGGTACCAAGCCCACCAGAAGACCTGCATAAGAGTTCAACGGGGTACAAGGAGTCCCCCAGCGAACCCTCCGACGAGCAAGTTAGAGAGAGAGGTGGAATGTAGAGATAGATTATAGATAGAAAGCTTAACCTTCTTCTTGTCTTTGACGTCTGCTTATATCCTCTGGTAATCATTTCGTTGTCCTTTCCAACCTGTCGCCATGGCCGAAAGTCTATGCTCTAGCTTGCCTTGTTCATGGTGAAGCGTTCTGTCTCGACGGGGAGGGCTTATCGCAATAAATGCTGTAAGGGCCTTCATTAATGGCTGATGTGCAGTGCAATAACTTTGCAGGATTTTTGTCTGCTTATGTGGCTTGTCCTTCCCTTGCCACTTGTTTAGGTGTTATTGATTCTTAATGCCATATTGAGCTTCAGCAACGTTGGGCCTTAATATTTAAGTTATGTATTGTCACGACCCAAACCCGCCCCTATGGGTTTAGCACCGTAACCGGCCAGTAATCCGAGATTACTGAAGGCCTGCTTAACAGTAATATAGTAATACAGAGTACAGGGGCACGACAGAAGCCAAAACAGTAAGTAAACAGTGTCCAATGAGCTGTGACAGTCTGTATGCAAAAAGACTTTTCATACATATATACAATTAGTGCAAAACAGTTTGTACAACATTTACAATCATCCAGGTCAGGGACTTCATCCCTATTAAGACAGTACAGTATAGTGTTATCAGTCTATACAATAATACAAAACAGATACAGAGACAGACGGGGGAAATTAAAACACCCCTAAGCCATAGCTTGGTAGGCTCGGAACCTCGCAGTGAGGCACAGTGGTTGGCTTGACAAAAAGGGGAGTCTAACCCACGCTCCTAGCTCCGGTCTGGTGCCTGAACACCTACATATATATATAAACAGTGAGCTAAAGCCCAGCGTATAACATAGTGCGTAAAGAGGTCAAGAATGAATGTCCTTTAAGTATTGAAAACAGTCAATTGATTCAGTATAACAGTCATTCAGTCGTAACAGTCATACGTAGTACATCGATTAGCAGAAACAGTACAGTAAACAGTAGGTCTTGAGAGACCGAACAGTCAATGATGGCCATCAGTAATGGTTCCAATCATGGAAACCAACAAAGATCTCTGTAACAGTAGCAGCAACAGTAACAGTAACAGAAGTTGCTAAGGATGCCATAATATAGTTCAGAATAGAGGACAAACATTCATTCTGTTAACAGTAAACAGTTCAGAAAACAGTTCAATTGATCATTCAGAAAATATTCACTTTCGAACATATCTTTACAACATTGTTACTCACAGAGTTCTGGGCTACAGTTAAGCTAGAGCGCGTCTCCAGATGCCAACCCTACACAGTTACAGAGTGAACACACACTAAGCTATATAGTTGGGAAAATATAACTTAATCTCTATCTTGACTCAGCGTGGTTCTACATCAATATCCTCATTAAGATGTCTTAAACTAGGCCTAAGAATGCCTAGGATGAAATGAGGATGCAAAGATGCACTTTAAAAACATTTTCAGAATTTTCAGAATTTTCAGAAAATAGGGGTCCCGCTCGAGCGTCGATTACTCCGCTCGAGCGGACATGCAGGCAAAGATTTCCGCTCGAGCGCAGACTTACCCGCTCGAGCGTACTACAAAATAGTCAAAAGTGCTGGATAGGTGAAATTCACGCTCGATTAGGCGCTCGACACCCGCTCGAGCGTAAGACACAATGTCCCGCTCGAGCGTAAATTACCCCGCTCGAGCGGACTGCAAAACACAACAAAATGCTGGGAGCACGATTTTCACGCTCCAGCGCTAGTCACCTCGCTCGAGCGTGAGTTCAAAATCTGGAATTCCCAGATTTGAACCTCAAGCTCAAATTCAACTTCAAATGAATCAAATTCGATTCCTTTGGGCCCATTTCCTGGAAAAACACTTGTGAATACATAGTATGACATGATTTAAAGTTCAATTTGTAAAATCATGGCCCAAAGGTGAGGGAATTAAACCCAATTTCAAACCAATTTTCAAGAACATGATTTCAATTGAACATGCAAGACTTTAAGCAACTTTCAAGATTCAAATAATTGTTCTAGTGAGCCAATCTTTACAAAATATGATAAATTCATGCACTAGAACTCTAATATGAACATGCAAGTAACAATCTTTTCCATGAAAACAACCTCAATATGCTAGAACATGTACATGCATGCATGGATTAAGCTTCAATCCAACATATTGGGACCAATTCTAGACTTAAATCACTAAAGGCTCATGAACCATGCAAGAATCAACTCAAATACACAATTAAGAAGGTAATTACTCTACCTTAAGTCTTGTATTCAAGTGTAGAAACTCAATTTGCACAAATCCTCTACAATTCCTTCAAGTTCCAAGCAAATATGGGATGAAATCACTCTTTTCCTCTCTAGTCGGCTAGCTCTCAAGAAAAAGGCTGATGAAATGTTTTGTGGTCAAGTGTAATAAGGCTCAACATGTTTTGTATGAGGTGGTCTACTAGGATGGCATGGTGGTAATTAAATCGACTATTGCAATTTATCCTTATTTAACCTAATTAAATCATACCAAATCACATTTCAGATAAATACACCATAAAATCATATTAATTCTAATTATCATAAATCATCAATCAATTTCAGATTCGGCTGCCGATAAGGCCTTCAATTTGCAGTTTAAACATAAAACATGAACAGATAATTAAACAGCCAAACAGATAGACATGCATTTAAACTAGTACATTCAATCAATCAGTTCAGTATTTCAATCAGTTCAATTACTAATAATGTTCAGTTTCAGTTTAGCAGTAATCAGTAGCGTTATCAGTGATCAGTGGTGAGGGTTATTACAGTCTTCCCTCCTTATAAAGAGTTTGGTCCTCCAAACTCGAATTACCTTCGTTTTGGAAGAAAACAGGATTCAGTGGAAACAAGTCAGGATATCTCTTGGCCATGTCATCTTTCCTTTCCCAAGTGGCATACACGCCACCATGGTTTTGCCAGTCGACTTTTACTAACGGAATCTCTTTGTTTCTTAACTTCTTGATTCGTCTGTTCACAATCTGTATAGGCTGTTCCTCATAAGTGTAGTCATCACTCAGCACTACACGAGTTGGCTCTATCAGATGGAAAGGATCCCGGAGGTAGTCCCTCAACATAGAAATGTGGAACACGTTATGCATATGCTCCATTTTAGGAGGAAGCGTTACTTGATACGCCACCGGATTGATTTTCTCAATAATCTCATACGGTCCGACATATCTCGGCGCCAGTTTGCCCTTGACTCCAAAACGAGTTTGGCCTTTCATCGGTGTCACTTTCACAAAAACGTGATCACCCACTTCATACTCTCTGTCTCGCCTTCGGACATCTGCATAACTTTTCTGTCTGCTCTGTGCAGTTTTGAGTCTCTGTTTTATCAGTTTTACTTTCTCAGTCGTTTCATATACAATCTCGGGCCCAAGCAAAGGCCCATCTCCAACTTCTGCCCAGCAAATCAGAGATCGACATTTCCGGCCATACAAAGCCTCGAAAGGCGCCACACCAATACTTGAGTGATAACTGCTGTTGTAGGCGAATTCAGCCAATGGCAAATGACTTTCCCAATTTCCTTGAAAATCAAGAACACACATTCTCAGTAAATCCTCTAGAGTCTAGATGGTCCTTTTTGACTGGCCATCTGTCTGAGGATGATAAGCACTACTCAGTCTCAGTTCAGTACCCAATGCAGTCTGTAGGCTTTGCTAGAATCTCGATGTAAATTTCGAGTCCCTATCAGAAACAATGGACACAGGCACTCCATGCAATCTAACAATCTCATCAATATAGAGTATAGCCAATTTGTCCGCATTATAGATTGTTTTGACAGGTAAGAAGTGAGCAGATTTAGTCAGTCTATCAACAATAACCCAAATAGTCCATACCTTACTGGAGCGAGGTAAACCAACAATGAAATCCATGGTGATATGTTCCCATTTCCACTCCGGTATAGGTAAGGGCTGCAGTAAGCCTGCGGGTCGTTGATGTTTAGCTTTGACTTGTGGCAAGACATTTTTTACTCATCATAGCAATTTCTTTCTTCATTCCCGGCCACCAGAAATTCAGTTTCAAATCTTGATACATTTTTGTATTCCCTGGATGGATAGACAGTTTTGAATTGTGGCCCTCTTGCAGAATTCTTCTTTTCAGTTCAGAATCATTCGGTACACACAGTTTTCCTTGGAATTTCAATACATTATTTTCAAATTTGAAGTCCGGTTTCGGTTTAGATTCCCGCTTTTCGATGATCTTCTTCAAGAAGTCATCTTGTTGTTGTTTCTCTTTAATCTCTTCAATCAGTGCCGGTTGAGCAGAAATAGCAGCTATTGTTCCACCTTGTTCTCGCAAAACAATCTCAATTTCATACTTTTCAAGGTCACAAAGCAACTCTTTCTGTTCGGTGCGTAAACAGGCTAAGTTCCCGATCAATTTCCGACTCAGTGCATCGGCAACAGTGTTGGCTTTCCCCGGATGGTACACAATCTGTAGGTCATAGTCTTTAATCAATTCTAGCCATCTCCGCTGTCTCATGTTTAGTTCTTTCTGTGTGAAGAAATATTTCAAACTCTTGTGGTCGGTATATACTTCACATGTCGCCCCATAAAGGTAGTGACGCCAGATTTTCAATGCAAATACTACTGTAGCAAGTTCTAGATCATGGGTCAGGTAGTTCTTTTCATGCGGTCTCAGTTGTCGACAAGCATAGGCAATAACTCTCCCATTCTGCATTAAAACACATCCTAAACCCTTATGAGAAGCATCACTAAAAATGGTAAAACCATCCGTACCTGAAGGTAGGGTAAGAACCGGCGCAGTCACAAGTCGAGTTTTTAACTCTTAGAAAGCTGATTCCCTTTGGTCCGTCCAGTCAAATGATGTCCCCTTTTGAGTCAATTGAGTCAACAGCAAGGCAATTTTGGAGAAATCTTTGACAAATCTTCTGTAATATCCAGCGAATCCTAAAAAGCTTCGGACTTCTGTAACATTTGTTGGTCTAGGCCAATTTACCACTGCTTTAACTTTTTGTGGATCAACTGAAATTTCATCCCTACTAATAACATGTCCCAAAAACATAACATGATCAAGCCAAAACTCACATTTAGACAGTTTAGCAAAAAGTTTATGTTCTCTTGGGGTCTGTAAGGCAAGTCTCAGATGATGTTCATGTTCTTCTATACTCTTGGAATAAATCAGAATGTCATTAATGAATACAACAATAATGTCATCGAGGAATGGTTTAAAGATTCTATTCATGAGGTCCATAAATGTAGCAGGTGCATTGGTAACTCCGAAAGGCATAGCTAAAAATTCGTAATATCCATACCTCATTCGAAAAACAGTTTTATCAATGTCTTCTGGTTTAACTTTCAGCTGATGATATCCAGATCTGAGATCAATCTTAGAGAAAAATTAAGCACCCTGTAACTGATCAAATAAGTCATCAATACGCGGCAATGGATATTTATTTTTCACAGTTACCTTGTTCAATTCACGGTAGTCGATACAGAGTCTCAGTGAGTCGTCTTTCTTTTTCACAAATAAGACAAGTGCGTCCCACGGTGAAGTACTAGGCCTGATGAACTTTTTGTCTAACAGTTCTTGCAGCTGAACTTTTAGTTCTTTCAATTCGGTAGGTGCCATTCTGTATGGAGCATTAGATACTGGCTGTGTACCCGGAATTACATCAACAGTGAACTCAATCTCCCTATCAATCAAATCCCCTGGTAGACTATCTGGGAAAACATCTGGGAATTCTCTGACTATAGGAATACTGTTCACATTAGCATTGTCATCAGTAGGTACAGTCAATACATAACACAGATACCCTTTACACCCCTTCTTAATCAATTTACAGGCTTTCATGGATGAAATCAGATACGGGGGAGGTACTGCTCCAACCCCATTAAACACAAATTCGGGTAAGCCAGGTGGACGGAAAATCACTTGTTTAGTTACACAGTCAATAGTAGCATGATATTTTTGTAACTAGTCCATCCCCAATATTACATCAAAATGGTCAATATTCAATGGCAGTAACTCAATATACAGATGCATATCCCCAACAATAATTTCACATGCAGGGTACATATAAGTACAAGTCATAGATCCCCCAACAGGTAAAGATACAGCTAATAGATAATTCATGGGTTCTAATGGTCTATTCAATTTTCACGAAAAGGCATGCGACACGTATGAATGTGTAGACCCCGAATCAATCAGTACATAAGCATTTTGGGTACAAATAGAGAGGATACCTGACACGATGGTCTCGGTATTTTGTACGTCTCCCGGTACGAGTGCGAACACTCGGCCTTGCCTCATAGGCTCTTTCCCAGTAGCTTTAGGGTTGGGTTTTGGTGAAGTAGTTGATGCTGCGCCGTTGGCTGCAGCTTTACTATTGCCTTGAGAAGCAAAGGGGCAATCTTTTACCATGTGGCCCACCTTGCCATACCTGTAACAAGCACCAGATAATTTATAACAAACCCTTTTGTGTTTCTTACCACATTCAGAATAGGGCGGTATGAAACCACTTTCCTGACTAGAGCTGGTGGTTGACCCTGAGTTTTGCTTTTTGTTCAGTGGGTTGTTCCTGCCTTTCTTGAATTTAAAACCCCATTTCTTCCCGCGCCACTCAGTTGCGGGTGTTTCAACCTGTTTCAAAGCTTCGATATTTGCTTTGGCCATGATGGCTCTGTCAAGAACATCTGCATATTTTAACAGTTTCGGTACGTTTATTCTGTCAAGAATTTCCATATTCAGGCCGCCTTCAAACTTCCTGACCTTTTTGTAATCTGTATCAACCATGTGTGGTGCATATCTAACAAGTTCGGTGAACTTTGTTTCATACTCTCCTAGGGACATGGTAGCTTGATTCAGCTGTTCAAATTCAGTCACCTTTCTGTCCCTGACACACTGAGGGAAATACTTTTCGAAGAAGGACTCCTTGAACTGAGCCCAAGTTACAACAGTGTTAGTATCACGGACTAGCATCCACCACCTTCTCGCCTCTTCTTGCAAGGTAAAGCTGGCCAACAATACTTTATGTGCTTCAGAGCACGGGAACACTTCAAATAACTTTTCTGTTTCAAGAACCCAGGCTTCAGCTTTTAATGGTTCAAGGCCTCCTTGAAAGGATGGCGGTTTCATTTTGCTGAACTTCTAGGTGAGAGCAATTATATCCCCATCATTAACATTCAATTCCGGCTATACCGGAGAAGGAGGTGGGGGCTGTTGGTTCTGTTGTTGTTCTAGTCTTGCGGTTAGTAGTTCCACTATTCTCTCCAACCTCGCCATTCTTGCCTCAGAGGATTCAGTTTCATTAGCAGTGCTTGCATTATCCATTTCACTATATGCAACATAGTAATAATAAACATAGGAAGTTGCATACTTTAAACATTTAAACATAAGCAGTTATATGTTTCAACACATGAACACATATTCATGTCATGTCCACACACACTTTTCATGCTCATGTGATGCCCTAATTGCTCTTCTAGGACACCCTATAGCTCATTTGGACACGTGTGTGCGGTATAACTCGTGGTTAAGTATCGCTCTGATACCACTCTGTCACAACCCAAACCCGCCCCTATGGGTTTAGCACCGTAACCGGCCAGTAATCCGAGATTACCGAAGGCCTGCTTAACAGTAATACAGTAATACAGAGTACAGGGGCATAGCGGAAGCCAAAACAGTAAGTAAACAGTGTCCAATGAGCTGTGACAGTCTGTATGCAAAAAGACTTTTCATACATATATACAATCAGTGCAAAATAGTTTGTACAATATTTACAATCATCCAGGTCAGGGACTTAATCCCTATTAAGACAGTAAAGTACAGTGTTATCAGTCTATACAATAATACAAAATAGATACAGAGACAGACGGGGGAAATTAAAACACCCCTAAGCCATAGCTTGGCAGGCTCAAAACCTTGCAGTGAGGCACAGTGGTTGGCTTGACAAAAAAGGGAGTCTAACCCACGCTCTTAGCTCCGGTCTGGTGCCTGAACACCTACATATATAATATATATATATATATATAAACAGTGAGCTAAAGCCCAGTGAATAACATAATGCGTAAAGAGGTTAAGAATGAATGTCCTTTTAGTATTGAAAACAGTCAATTGATTCAGTATAGCAGTCATTCAGTCGTAACAGTCATATGTGGTACATCCATTAGCAGAAACAGTACAGTAAACAGTAGGTCTTGAGAGACTGAACAGCCAATGATGGCCATCAGTAATGGTTACCAACATGGGAACCGACAGAGATCTCTGTAACGGTAGCAGTAACAGTAACAGTAGCAATAGTTGCTAAGGATGCCACAATACAGTTCAGAATAGAGGACAAACATTCATTCAGTTAACAGTAAACAGTTCAGAAAACAGTTCAATTGATCATTCAGAGAATATTTACTTTCGAACATATCTTTACAACATTGTTACTCACAGAGTTCTGGGCTACAGTTAAGCTAGAGCGCGTCTCCGGATGCCAACCCTACACAGTTACAGAGTGAACACACACTAAGCTATACAGTTGGGAAAAAATAACTTAATCCCTATCTTAACTCGGTGTGGTTCTACATCAATATCCTCATTAAGATGCCTTAAACTAGGCCTAAGAATGCCTAGAATGAAATGAGGATGCAAAGATGCACTTTAAAAGCATTTTCAGAATTTTCAGAAAATAGGGGTCCCGCTCGAGCGTCGATTACTCCGCTCGAGCGGACATGCAGGCAAAGATTTCCGCTCGAGCGCAGACTTACCTGCTTGAGCGTACTGCAAAACAGTCAAAAGTGCTGGATAGGTGAAATTCATGCTCGATTAGGCACTCGACACCCGCTCGAGCGTAAGACACAATGTCCCGCTCGAGCGTAAATTACCCCGCTCGAGCGGACTGCAAAACACAACAAAATGCTGGGAGCACGATTTTCACGCTCGAGCGCCAGTCACCCCGCTCGAGCGTGAGTTCAAAATCTGGAATTCCCAGATTTGAACCTCAAGCTCAAATTCAACTTCAAATGAATCAAATTCGATTCCTTTGGGCCCATTTCCTGGAAAACATTTGTAAATACATAGTATGACATGATTTAAAGCTCAATTTGTAAAATCAATGCCCGAAGGTGAGGGAATTAAATCCAATTTCAAACCAATTTTGAAGAACATGATTTCAATTGAACATGCACGACTTTAAACAACTTTCAAGATTCAAATAATTGTTCTAGTGAGCCAATCTTTACAAAATATGATAAATTCATGCACTAGAACTCGAATATGAACATGCAAGTAACAATCTTCCATGAAAACAACTTCAAACTCATCAATATAGGCATGCATGCATGGAATGAGCTTCAATTCAACAATATAAGGCTCAATTCTAGGCTTAAATCACTAGAGGCTCAAGAACCATGCAAGAATCAACTTAAATACACAATAAGAAGGTAATTACTCTACCTTAAGTCTTGTATTCAAGTGTAGAAACTCAATTTGCACAAATCCTCTACAATTCCTTCAAGTTCCAAGCAATATGGGATGAAATCACTCTTTTCCTCTCTAGTCGGCTAGCTCTCAAGAAAAAGGCTGATGAAATGTTTTGTGGTCAAGTGTAATAAGTCTCAACATGTTTTGTATGAGGTGGTCCACTAGGATGGCATGGTGGTAATTAAATTGACTATTGCAATTTATCCTTATTTAACCTAATTAAATCATACCTAATCACATTTCAGATAAATACACCATAAAATCATATTAATTTTAATTATCATAAATCATCAATCAATTTCAGATTCGGCCGCCGATAAGGTCTTCAATTTGCAGTTTAAACATAAAATCAAGTGTAATAAGGCTCAACATGTTTTGTATGAGGTGGTCCACTAGGATGGCATGGTGGTAATTAAATCGACTATTGCAATTTATCCTTATTTAACCTAATTAAATCATACCAAATCACATTTCAGATAAATACACCATAAAATCATATTAATTATAATTATCATAAATCATCAATCAATTTCAGATTCGGCCACCGATAAGGCCTTCAATTTTGCAGTTTAAACATAAAACATGAACAGATAATTAAACAGTCAAATAGATAGACATGCATTTAAACTAGTACATTCAATCAATCAGTTCAGTATTTCAGTCAGTTCAATTACTAATAATGTTCAGTTTCAGTTTAGCAGTAATCAGTAGCGTTATCAGTGATCAGTGATGAGGGTTATTACATGTATTGGGCCCTAAACGATGGGTTATATCTTTTATGAGCTTACCCGTGTCACAAATAAACAATATTACAAGATAGATAGGACTACTTTTAACTGAAATTTTAAAAATAAATAATATGGCAGAGGAATAAAGCACTAAGAGATTCAAATTTTACATTTTAGAGCAAGGTATATGTACTCTTCACCTTAGTTTGGTCAATTAACCTTTGCTTTTAGAGAGGGAAAAGTTTTGTCTTGGTGAGATTCATTGGAGAAAATAAAAAAGACAAAACCTCTCTTAAAGAACTTTTTTCTAAAAAAACTCTAATTTCTGTGAACTGACATTGCGATTAAACTCTTCGCTTGAACTATATATCGGTAGATTATTAATTAAGACTATTTTGATAGTGATTTTAAGATGCCCATTTGGCATTTGGTATTGGGATACTTCAAAAACTATCTGTTTCATTTAGTTTTTCAAATGAGTTTTGAGTTGTATTTTAAAAGATAAGTTGTTAAAAATTTATTTTGAAAGTTGAAAATTGGTTTGGTTATAAGTTTTGAAAATAATTTTTGAATAATTTGTTATTTTTTTTAATTGAATAGATACGTATGAAAAAAATTTGATTGATTAATTGATGTATATAATGTGAGAGAATGAGAGGCGAGCGAAAAACTAATTAATTGATTTATTAATAATAATAATAAATAAAAAAAAGAGAAGTAGAGAAGAGAGAAAATTGAGTTTTGAATTTTATTTTTTAAATTTGTTAACTAAACATATTTTTTATTTTTTATTTTATCCAAATCATATTTTAAAAATCAAACCAAAACATTCCCCACCAAAATGACATTTAGGACATTGATTGGCATGCAACTGTTGCCTGTGTTTGGTTATAATTATATGATTGTTTCTCTACCTCATCATTTTTAATTGTACCTCTAATGAGGTAGTAAATAATTTTGAAAGGAGAGTGAAAAGTTTGGAGAGAATTGATTGATTAGTATTATTTATTAACTTATTAGAGATACAATTAAAGGTGATGACATGAGGAATGTGATATTTCTCAAAATTAAAAAGTAAAAGTGACTGTCACTTTACTCCATTCAATTAAAAATTATTATATTGTGCTACCTTCTTAATGTTCTAATTTCTTTCAGTCTCAATATTTTATTAATATTTTGTTGTGAACATGAAAGTAGCATATGAGCTGTATATGCTAATTTTTATGCCAAAAATATTTATTTCAAAGGTAATTTATATACATAAAAAAGTTAATTGGTGAAAACTTCAAATCTATGGGCCCATGTGTTATTTGATATAATATTTAATTTTTTTTTGTGATAAGGACACGTACTAAAAATCACTGGTGGCTAGCAATGGTGAAGTGAATAGACAGGCTAGTAAATAGGTGGTATTTAGATAAATAATTAGATAAATAGATGACACGTGTATAGAAATATTAACATTTGGACATGTACATTATATTTAAACATATAGACAAATGACTAAGGTTTTGGATATACAGGTATCCTTTTAAGTTTAGGCCGGTTGGCCCAATAGTTTCAAAATTGAATCTTTGATTTGATTGCCCTATGTAATCAACTATTGAATGAACATTGTTCATTGCAAAACTGATATAGACAACTCATATGCTATTTTTCATTAATGTTAATAGAAAGTTTAAATTTAACAAAACAAAGCAGCAAAGAATTTTTGAAAAATAATGTTATGAAATGAGTTATTGTCGGCAGGACGAGTTTGGTTCTCCCTCCCCCGTCTTGTGCAAGGTAGGGTGGAGGATATAAGGGTGGAGGAATGAAGAAATTAGGAGAAATTACACATTAGTGAGATTTTTACAAAATATTTACAGATTAATGAAAAAAATTATTAATCTTTTAAAAACTATTTATTAATTTGATTTTTTTTTTTTGAAATTTTTTTTGGGACACTCGGTCTATAAATCTAAATTTAGATTTTGTTTGGTCAAAATTTCACACTCTAAACACTTTGCCTATAAGGATATGCTTAGACAAAATAACTAAAATATCTATCTATATATATTAAGAACACCTGTAGCCAAATACACAAAACTCCTTATTTCACCTAAACCCTGCCTGTCTCTTTACTCTCCTGCTCACTCTCTCTCTCTCTCTCTTATTATAGCGATTCTAGTTTAGACCCGACCCATTGATGTTTTGGATCCATGTTTCATTGTCTTATACGATTATTCATGTCTTATTTCTCCTTATTCCTCATTGAGTTTGGTTATTAGAGTGTCTCGGTTGTATTTGGAATAGGTTGGTAACTTGTTTTTCTAAATTGTTGTTACCCAAAATTTTGTTCCTTCGCTCGAACGGTGATTCTTGTGCTTGAGCGGTTTTTGTGAACTCTCAGTACTTTTGCAAGTCTGCAGAGATACTGGGAAATGATATTCTTCACTCGAGCAGTCTTTTTTGTGCTTGAACAACCCTTCCTGAGTTCGAACGGTGGTCTTCTGTTTGTAAAACTTTTGAGAGATTGTATTCTATGCTTAAGCAGTCACTTCTAGTGCTCGAACAGTAACACTTTTTGTGTCTGGCTACTCGAGTGACACTTCTTGCGCTTGAGCGGTCTACGCATATATCAGATCGTAAAATCACATTTTTGAGTCACTTTTTCATCTCTTTCTCTCTCAAAACATTTAAAAATCCTATTTTCTCTCTCTCTCTCGCTCTACAACTCACATTCTCTCTATAAATACACCTAGATCCATTGATTTCTCCACTCATGTACCTTTGATAAAACGATAGAGCACGACGAAGGCTTCGTTCTAATTGGAGCAAAGTTGGATTTCGGCTTCGTTGTGGTTTCTTCTCTCTCTCCTTAGTCTTCTAGCTTTGAGGTAAGGATTCTTCGCACTTTCTTATGATTTTTAACTTAGTTATTTGCTATTTCTAAAACAATATTGTGATTTGGAATTTTTGGACAAGTCTAGAGTTTTGGGTTAAAAACCAAAAGAGAAGCTTTCAAATGCATTTTTGAAAATGGTTGTGGGATTGGAAATGAGGTTAAGTTGTAATGAAAATGGTTGGTTTTGATATTTGGAATTGATTTTGGAAGAAAATGGAATTTTGCTCTAAATATCTCAAATGTTGATTTTGTATAAATAAATGAAATTGATGTTGGAATTATGAAATTGGATTGATGTTGATGAGGATGGTGGAGTTGAGTATGTATTACCACTCACATCTTGGAATTTAGAAAGTTAATCTTTATAGAAATTAATTATCTGTTTAGAGATATCTATTTTGGGCTATTGGTGAACGATAGTTATGATTGTTGTAAAAATTATATGAGAATTAAGAGAATTAAAACTAATTTCTTATCATTTTGCATTGAGTATTGTTGCATATTTACTACATTGAAAATGTGCATTGTTTTAAGAAAAATTGGTGAATTTGGGAAGTAAGTATTGTCTCGTTGAAATAAATTGGCATGTGTGTCCATAGTGAAAGTCTTAAAAACCGCACGTTTTCATGGGTGGTGATTCCGCGGACGAAATTTTCGTAAAATAGCAATAGTAGTGATTGTATAGCCTACATTTACATGTGTGCCGGTTTACGGTTTCTTACGGACAAAATTTCCGTAAAAGGTTGTATTTGTTTTGACATTCCCGGAGATTGTGAGTCACTGTCTTGTTTCTGTTATAAAGGAAACGGTTCTACAATTGTGATAAACCTGGCATTGCACAGTTTTGGAAAAGTGATATAAAATATTTTGGCACGAGCATTGCATATGCATAACACCTTATACCTTTATTAAGATTCATAAACTGTGTTGGAATATTTTTACTGGGTTTTGGCTCACCCTATGTGGGAAAACCATATCAGATGCTGATGATATGCCTCCGCCAAGACAATAGCTTGGGAGGACTTGAAGCAAGAGTTTCATTTTGTTCATTTGTGTATTTATTTTTGTACAAACCTAAGGCTTTATTTGTATTAAGTTTAAACTCACTTTTGTTGTAACTAAGTATTGTCTTGAAAAGCTGTAAGCCTTTAGGGCATTTCTTAATTGTTTAACTTGTATTTCATATCGTTAACATGTAACACATATTATAGATTCAGGGTTAGGGCTTATGAATGTATAATTGCATGTGTTATCTTTTGTATTATGAGATCATATGAAATGGAAGGGCATTATATTCTGTCTTATATATTTATTTCATTATCATCATGAGATGGTTTCATTGTTAGTAATTTCGGGGCGTTACACTTATCATCTCTTTCTCTGTCTCTCTCTACATCTTCTCTCCATATCTGATCAAAGTTGTCGATGCAGCAGTGCCATAGGGGCAGTGTAGACGTCCCCGAACGCCCCGGGAGGAACGAGATCCCGTTCTGTTCATTTTGGGGTCACTACAGCTCGGACTCTCAAATTTGTCACGGTTCTAAGTTTGAACCAAAGAGTCCAAATCCGGCAAATCGTTTTGAGAAAAACAGATTTTTGAAAAGAAGTGCCAAACATGGACTGCTTTGCCAAATACAGAGTCGCCACCTAAATGTTTTTTAATGGAAAATTTAGGAAACCCTGACTCGGTGCCAAAGGCCACGTGTCCGTCATCACCAAAGTTGCCTCGGCTCGGGAACTTGGGTACGATTGGGGAAGGTCACTTCGTGAGCACCCCCGCTCGCCCGATCAAAGATCGGCCTCTACTAACCATGATATCTATTTTTGAAAAACATTGTGTGTTCTTATTCCGGTTATTAGCCTAGATTTACTATGTGATGCGCACAGCATACAAGTATAGACTGGATCGCCTGAATTGGAACAAAACATTTCATGTTTGTTTGTTTTGAAAATGGTTTGATGGTGCTACCCGCAAGTAGGCTAAGACGTGGATTTGCAAAAAAAAAGAAAGAAGAGGACCAAGAAAACTCGGTTTTCTCTGTTTCTATCCTGAGGGAAGGGAGAGTCCCGTAGACCATCTCTCAGTGGCTGTGGGCTACATTTCGTGGTCGTAGGCCATTTTGCCCGTTTCGGAGCCCGGTTCCCGGTTTTTCGGAGCCATCAGGCCGTGTGCCTCGATTCGGGACGCCTAACCACTTCCATTTGCTCCGGTTTTGGCATGCGTATTATTTGCTCCCTTTTGAGGGCACTCGTGTCCGAGAGAACCAACTTCGTGGTCGGACACCACTTCCGTGCCTAACAGCCCACTTTTGGGGCCCGAACTGCGTATTTTGGCTCCCGACCTTCATTTTGCATTTTTGGGCTCCGACCCGAACTTGAGATAGTCATATTTTGAGGTCCTTTTCATGTTTGATTAAGGACCTTTGTTTGTTTGAGATCTCTTCCTATCACTTGCTTCTTTAACGCTCTTTTAGGCCTATTTTGCGGCGATATTTTAGGCTTACTTGTGAGCTGTTTTAGACTTAGTCGTAACTAAAAAGTGTCTTTTTTTGAGCCCCTCTTCAACTTGTTTGAAGGCTCGTCGTCTTCTTTTGGGTCCAGCAGCTACCACTTGCCTTTATATCCCACTTTTTGGCTTTTTTTAGAGGAAACTTGGATTATTTTCCCTCTATTTTTTTCCCACCATTTTTTTCCCCCATTTTCCACCCCTTTTGCCTATATATACAGCACCCCAGGTCTGTATTAAGGGTTAGAAAAAAAAACTATTTGGAGCTCCTATATGTATCTCTATCTCTCTATAATTCTAAGCTTCAAAATCCTTAAGTTCCTACATCCAATTTCTTCACCACCACCAACCACCACCCCACAACTAATCCATTCCAGCAGATAGGAGTGGCTTTCCAGCAGCTAAGAGGCAACATTTTTCAGTCCTAGAGGCAGCAAAGGTTGGGTCTTCAAGGTGAGCAACTCTTCCCTCCTCTTTCTACTCATTTTTTGCCTCATTTTTTAGCCTCTTTGCTTGCTGTTTTGAGCTCCGACCAAAACAATAAAATGCCATTTTTTTTAGCTATATTCCAGTTTCATTAAGGGCTCAACCCTGTTTGAGCCCCCCATCTTGCACTTGCTTCAATATCTCCTTGAATGCTGTTTTCTTGCATGCTTTGGCAGCCCATTATGCTTCCATTTTTGGTCATTTTACAGAGCTAGAAATAGTCTTATTTTGGCCCATTCTTCATGTTTCATAAGGGCCTTTGGCTGTTTGATGGATATTTAGTATACTTTGTGCTTTGGCCATCTTTTGGCCCATTTCTTGCATAAGAGCTTACCCATATCTATATTTGTTTTTGGGGTTTTTACAGTTCTGTAATATGCATATTTTGGTCCCTCTTCAACGTTGTAGAAGGGAATTTTCAGTTTGGGCTTTGCAATATACACTTGCCTCTTTGGCCACCTTTTGGCCCATTTTCTTGCATAAGAGCTTAGCCATATCTATATTGTTTTTGAGTTTTTTACAGTTCTGTAAAGTGGCTTATTTTTGCCCCTCTTCAATGTGTTGAGGGCCTAACCTATTTGGAGTTATCAGCTGTGAGTTGCTTCATAACTCATGTTTAGGGCCATTTTTGCATGCCATTGTTGCCCTATCTTTGCTTGCTGTTTGGCCAGATTTGTACTGTAAAAATGCTTATTTTGAGGCTGCCTGCTTCTGTCTTTTCATCTCGTGTACCAATTATGCATGCTTTGTATAGCTGTAGTTCATTCTATGCGCCTAATTTGCATTTCGGGAGAGATTCCATGCATCGGGTGGTTTTCGCCTCATTTTGGGGCTGTTTTCCCCCAATTTCATTGCTGAAAATCCATTAGCATGCTTGCATATCATTTTCCATGCCATTGCAGCTATGCCATTGCCTCGTTTGTTTGCGTGCTCGCGTGCATGCTATTCGAGGCACTTCATTTTCATCCATCGGCCTCTGATGTGAGTGTGGCTGAGGCTCTCTCATGTTAGTATAAGTCCATGTTGCATTCTATATGTCATTTCCATGCCATTGCATTGCGTATACCATTGCCTCGGTTTGCGTGCCCGCGTGCACGCATTTCGAGGCACTTCATATCATATCGGCCTCTTATGTGAGTGTGGCTGAGGCTCTCTCATGTTAGTATAAGTCCATGTTGCATTCTATATGTCATTTCCATGCCATTGCATTGGCGTATGCCATTGCCTCGGTTTGCGTGCCCGTGTGCACGCATTTCGAGACACTTCATTTTCATCTATCGGCCTCTTATGTGAGTGTGGCTGAGGCCTTCTCATGTTAGTGTAGCCCATATCATATTTCCATGTCATTTGCATTGCGTATGTCATTTTCTCGTTTTGTGTACCCGTGTGCACGCATTTCGAGGCATCTCATTTTCATAGCATTGTGCATACTAGGTTGTATCTTAGATCGCATTTATGTATTTCCTCGGTTTGCGTGCCTGTGTGTACGCATTTCGAACATCTCATTTTCATAGCATTGTGCATGCTGGACTGTATCTTAGTTGCATTCATGCATATCATGCATTGCATCTTGTGTTCGGGATAGGAGTTAGCCGGACGGGAAACGAGATAGGTTTCGTACTCCGAGTGACGGAACGTGTCTCAATTCCCAGTCACCGACACTCCGAATCTACATGACTGGGTTAAGGTTCTTGTTGTGTATACGTGCTATCATCTATATTGAGTTTGCACTTTCGTACTCGCCTGCCATCGTGCAACTCATTGCGTGATTGGTGGCACAGAGTCGAGCGCATATATCTGTGAAAATACATTGCCATGCCCTTTCCTGCTCTCTGCTTTCATAGCAAAGATCAAAAGAATAGGTAACGACGTTTCTCGAGCATCTGACATTTCCAGAATAACTGCTACCAGAGGACATATGGGGCATCCGGTGGATTTCCCGCAAAGCAGACTAACTATATCATTCATCATCAAAGAGCGAGACAGTCCTAGCTTGCGCCAGTTTTACAGCTTTCTTAGTTAATGTTTATTAATTAGTAGGAATTTGTATATTTTTCGACTGTAATATTTGGATTACGTATATCTTTTCATTTGGGACCGTATTATTTATTCGGACCTCTGCGCGAGGGCATAATAAATAAGTGTGTGCGTGTGTGTGTTGTGTCTCCACCCCACGTCTTTCTCCGTTTTTATTTATTACCGCTTTTGATGGTTAGATTAGGGCATATTTCAATTAATACAGTATGATAGCATGTTTGCATTCATTCATCTGTTTTGCATGCACCGGGTCGCGCATCATACTAACTGCATTTGTATTTCAATTCCAAGTTGAATACATGTTAGCTGTAGCATTCCATATGCCATGTTTAGAATAGCCGAGCCCTGCTATAGTTTGCATTTTTGCCTGTGTTGCATTAGGCATTTTTGTATACTTAGGATCATGCATGATTTCTAATGTAGTTTCTATTTTGGCTTGGAGTATCGGTAAGTTCTATACTTTAGCATCCTTGCATGCGTGTGAGTGACTGCCATGAATAGCATGCTTACCATGAGGCTAATTGCTTATGTGATATAACTGTCTGAGTGCCTGTGGGTGAAGGTCAGGTTATCTGGATTGGAATAAATCATCAAATTGTGAGTTTTAAGCCCACTAGATAGTGGCAAAACCATCTTTTCCTAAGCCCACCTGCGGGTGGCAAAATCTACATTTTAAGCTACCTGCA
>NW_021024888.1:2226969-2318606 GCF_004153795.1 Camellia sinensis
CTGGCTAAAATAGCCTATTTTGTTTTTTATGGCTATTTTAGCCAAAAAAGCCGGGCTTTTCCTTCCCAACAGAGGCTCAATGTCACAATAACCACGCCATGAAAATCATGTTCGATATTATGATGATGAGTTGAAGTGAGGAGACGTAATATTTGTATGTCAATTTATAGAGCAAACTAAGAAAATTGCTTATTGTTGATAGTTGGCGCACCATTGTTTAGGGCTTAGTCCCTTTTATCGTTGTGTTGTTGTCGTCGTCGTTGTTTTTTTTTTTTTTTTTAAATTTTGTCCTTTGTGCCCCAAAAAAAAAAAATGAATGATTGTAATGAGGTGTACCAATATAGGTAATAATTTTAACTTTCATTTATAAAAATAACGTTCTAAAAATTAAAATTGAAGAAGAGAAAAAAATTTACAATTTTTTCATCTTATAAGGGCAAAAAAGACAATTATACAACAAAAACTATTTTACGACTTATTCAACCAATATTATTCTGCTGGTTAAATCATAATCGCACAGTTACACCAAATAGGTTAATAGTTTTGTTTAAAACTATAATTATAATTTATAATATGTTAAGCCTATAATTTATAATCACTTGTTCACAACTGTACCAAACAGCCCTATCATCTACTTACCCTCTCTCTCTCTCTCTCTCTCTCTCTTCAATTGGAGTTTTTGAAAATGGTGATGAGCAACAAAGATCTATTCCAAGAGAGGCAAGTCTATTGAGAGGTAGATCGGCAGCGACAGAGGTGGTGTAAGATAGGTGGCGACGAAGATGAAGAGAAGAGAAGAGATAGAAAGATAGAGACCATGGCGGACAACGAGGCAAATCAATGACGACGGAGATAAGCAAACCTGTTTAGAGACACCACGCATTCGCTGCCCCTATGGCACTGCTGCATCGACAACTTTGATCAGATATGGAGAGAAGATGTAGAGAGAGACAGAGAAAGAGATGATAAGTGTAACGCCCGAAATTACTAACAATGAAACCATCTCATGATGATAATGAAATAAATATATAAGACAGAATATAATGCCCTTCCATTTCATATGATCTCATAATACAAAAGATAACACATGCAATTATACATTCATAAGCCTAACCCTGAATCTATAATATGTTTACATGTTAACGTATGAAATAAAGTTAAACAATTAAGAAATGCCCTAAAGGCTTACAGCTTTTCAAGACAATACTTAGTTACAACAAAAGTGAGTTTAAACTTAATACAAATAAAGCCTTAGGTTTGTACAAAAATAAATACACAAATGAACAAAATGAAACTCTTGCTTCAATCCTCCCAAGCTATTGTCTTGGCGGAGGCATATCATCAGCATCTGATATGGTTTTCCCACATAGGGTGAGCCAAAACCCAGTAAAAATATTCCAACACAGTTTATGAATCATATAATGAATGCTCGTGCCAAAATATTTTATATCACTTTTCCAAAACTGTGCAATGCCAGGTTTATCACAATTGTAGAACCGTTTCCTTTATACAGAAACAAGACAGTGACTCACAATCTCCGGAATGTCAAAACAAATACAACTTTTACGGAAATTTTGTCCGTAGAAACCGTAAACCGGCAACCATGTAAAGTAGGCTATACAATCATACTATTGCTATTTTACGAAAATTTCGTCGCGCGAATCACCACCATGAAAACGTGCGGTTTTTAAGACTTTCACTATGGACACACATGCCAATTATTTCAACGAGACAATACTTACTTCCAAATTCACCAATTTTTCTTAAAACAATGCACATTTTCAATGTAGTAAATATGCAACAATACTCAATGCAAAATGATAAGAAATTAGTTTTAATTCTCTTAATTCTCATATAATTTTTACAAAATCATAACTATCGTTCACCAATAGCCCAAAATAGATATCTCTAAACAGATAATTAATTTCTATAAAGATTAACTTTCTAAATTCCAAGATGTGAGTGGTAATACATACTCAACTCCACCATCCCCATCAACATCAATCCAATTCATAATTCCAACATCAATTTCATTTATTTATACAAAATCAACATTTGAGATATTTAGAGCAAAATTCCATTTTCTTCCAAAATCAATTCCAAATATCAAAACCAACCATTTTCATTACAACTTAACCTCATTTCAATCCCACAACCATTTTCAAAAATGCATTTGAAAGCTTCTCTTTTGGTTTTTAACCCAAAACTCTAGACTTGTCCAAAAATTCCAAATCACAATATTGTTTTAGAAATAGCAAATAACTAAGTTAAAAATCATAAGAAAGTGCGAAGAATCCTTACCTCAAAGCTAGAAGACTAAGAGAGAGAGAAGAAACCACAACGAAGCCGAAATCCAACTTTGCTCCAATTAGAACGAAGCCTTCGTCGTGCTCTATCGTTTTATCAAAGGTACATGAGTGGAGAAATCAATGGATCTAGGTGTATTTATAGAGAGAATGTGAGTTGTAGAGCGAGAGAGAGAGAGAAAATAGGATTTTTAAATGTTTTGAGAGAGAAAGAGATGAAAAAGTGACTCAAAAATGTGATTTTACGATCTGATATATGCGTAGACCGCTCAAGCGCAAGAAGTGTCACTCGAGTACCAGACACAAAAAGTGTTACTGTTCGAGCACTAGAAGTGACTGCTTAAGCATAGAATACAATCTCTCAAAAGTTTTACAACAGAAGACCACCGTTCGAACTCAGGAAGGGTTGTTCAAGCACAAAAAAGACTGCTCGAGTGAGAATATCATTTCCCAGTATCTCTGAGACTTGCAAAAGTACTGAAGTTCACAAAAACCGCTCAAGCACAAGAATCACCGTGTCGAGCGAAGGAACAAAATTTGGGTAACAACAATTTAGAAAAACAAGTTACCAACCTATTCAAATACAACCGAGACACTCTAATAACCAAACTCAATGAGGAATAAGAGAAATAAGACATGAATAATCGTATAAGACAATGAAACATGGATCCAAAACATCAATGGGTCGGGTCTAAACTAGAATCGCTATAATAAGAGAGAGAGAGAGAGAGAGAGGAGAGTAAGAGGACAGGCAGGGTTTAGGTGAAATAAGGAGTTTGTTGTATTTGGCTACAGGTGTTCTTAATATATATAGATAGATATTTTAGTTATTTTGTCTAAGCATATCCTTATAGGCAAAGTGTTTAGAGTGTGAAATTTTGACCAAACAAAATCTAAATTTAGATTTATAGACCGAGTGTCCCAAAAAAAATTTCAAAAAAAAAAAATCAAATTAATAAATAGTTTTTAAAAGATTAATATTTTTTTCATTAATCTGTAAATATTTTGTAAAAATCTCACTAATGTGTAATTTCTCCTAATTTCTTCATTCCTCCACCCTTATATCCTCCACCCTACCTTGCACAAGACGGGGAGGAGAACCAAACTGTCCTGCCGACAATAACTCATTTCATAACATTATTTTTCAAAAATTCTTTGCTGCTTTGTTTTGTTAAATTTAAACTTTCTATTAACATTAATGAAAAATAGCATATGAGTTGTCTATATCAGTTTTGCAATGAACAATGTTCATTCAATAGTTGATTACATAGGGCAATCAAATCAAAGATTCAATTTGAAACTATTGGGCCAACCGGCCTAAACTTAAAAGGATACCTGTATATCCAAAACCTTAGTCATTTGTCTATATGTTTAAATATAATGTACATGTCCAAATGTTAATATTTCTATACACGTGTCATCTATTTATCTAATTATTTATCTAAATACCACCTATTTATAAGCCTTCTATCACTTCACCATTGCTAGCCACCAGTGATTTTTAGTACGTATCTCTCTCCCTCACAAAAAACAAAACATCAAATCCAACCCATAATCATTACAATCCTCTCTCACAAAAAAAGTCAAAAAAGTCAAAAAGCCAAAAAGCCCTTCCCAAACTAGGCTAAAATAGCCCAGGCTAAAATAGCTAAAAAGCCAAAAAGCCAAAAAGCCAACCCACTTCCCAAACGGAGGCTGAGCCTCCTTCATCGATAAGCACATAATTAATCACTTAATTTATCATAAGATTCAAATGAAATGTCTCATAACTTACTTCGCCCGATAAAATTGTGAATTGTCACTGTTGCACAAATAAGTTTTAATTGAGTTAGCCACTCATTATTTGATGGAATATTTTTCATCATCGGCCATTTTAATTTTTAAACTCCAAATCACTTTGCTTGGCTCTATTTTTCCAAAAACACTTTTCAGAAAATTCTACTTTCTTGTTTTTTATTTTATTTTTTGTTTTTACTGAATTTTTTTTAATATTTTAAGCAATTTTTTTTTTTTACTTTTTAGACATACCTAACATAAATATACCTAAAAAGTAAAGAAATTGTGAAAAAACCTTTTAAAAATTCACTGAATACCAAAAATACAAAAAAATACGAGAATTCAATATAATTTTTGTATTTTTATGTATTTATTAATTTTTTAAAATATTTTTTCACAAATTTTTTACTTTTTAGATACATCTAAGTAAGGTGCATCTTAAAAAATAAAAAAAAAATGTTTAAAATTTTAAAAATATTCACTAAAAATAAAAAAATACAAAAACTAAAAAAATCAATTTTCAAAAAACTTAATCCAAAACACTCAAACCAAACACACTATGTTCTTTCTGTTACACTTGTGAGTGATGAACGTACTTGGTTGAAATCTCTTCACTGTCTGATCTGATCTCCGCACTTATTCTCTTGAACATTCTAGAATAAGCTATTCTGAACACTAGCTTCTGATTATCTAAAATTTAGGCCTATTTTGAGAAGATGGTAAAAAGTAATTTTTTTACTTGTAATTAAATTTTTGACTTTTTTAGATAAATGATTTGAAAAGTTAATAAAAAATTATTTTTTACTTTTTTGATTAATATTTATTTATGATATCAAATCACAATAAAATGATCAAACTACCCCCATTAATTTAAAATATTTACAGCTTCACTCATGTAGCACATTTTGACTCATGAGGGATAGAATTATAATTTTACTAGTAGTTAAAAACCAACTTCCTAAATGAAAAAAATGTAAAAAAACCAACTTTTAACTTTTGCTACAAACCAAAAAAAAAAATTGCTAAAAGCCAACACCCAAAATAGCACTTAATCAGATGCCTTTTATTTAATAATCAGATGCCTTTTATTTAATAATAGCCCACCAGGTACAACCTACACAATTGGAAAGGTTAGATGCTAATACTAAACAAAAAAAAAACTACTGCCTTCTCCAAATTCAGATTCTGAGAAATTATGATCCTTTGCCAATAAAAAATTAAGAAAACAAAAATAAAAATTCCAATCCTGTGCACAAAATAACAAGAGAAGAAACAACTGTGCCAGGTTTGAAACCAATGTGGCCCCAAAGACAAACAATGATAATAACAATTACTAAAAACAGACAAGGGAGGACAACATTTCCAACTTGACAATTGGGACAACAGACAAACCATATGTGGGGGCTCCAATGGTGCACTTCACCAGGGTATGCCGTCATCCTCAGAGAGAGAGAGAGAGAGAGAGAGAGAGAGAGAGAGTACAACCAAGCAGGTTAGCCTCATGACTTGATACAACACATGATTGCCAACTTTACAGCTATGACAAGAAGCGATCCCACATGGGTAGTTCCTCCTGCCCAATTTAGCTCTGTAAAATGACCAAAAATGGAAGCATAATGGGCTGCCAAAGCATGCAAGAAAACAGCATTCAAGGAAGATATTGAAGCAAGTGCAAGATGGGGGGCTCAAACAGGGTTGAGCCCTTAATGAAACATGGAATATAGCTCAAAAAAATGGCATTTTATGTTTTGGTCGGAGCTCAAAACTGCAAGCAAAGTGGCTAAAAAAATGAGGCAAAAATGAGCTAGAAAGAGGGAGAAGAGTGCTCACCCTTGAAGACCCAACCTTTGCTGCCTCTAGGACTGAAAAATGTTGCCTCTTAGCTGCTGGAAAGCCACTCCTATCTGCTGGAATGGATTAGTGGTGGTGGTGGTTGGTGGTGGTGAAGAAATGGATGTAGGAACTTAAGGATTTTGAAGCTTAGAATTATAGAGAGATAGAGATACAATATAGGAGCTCCAAATAGTTTTTTTTTTCTAACCCTTAATACAGACCTGGGGTGCTGTATATATAGGCAAAAGGGGTGGAAAAATGGGGGGAAAAAATGGTGGGAAAAAAATAGAGGGAAAATAATCCAAGTTTCCCTCTAAAAAAAGCCAAAAAGTGGGATATAAAGGCAAGTGGTAGCTGCTGGACCCAAATGACCGAGAGCCCTTCAACAAAGTTGAAGAGGGGCTCAAAAAAAGACACTTTTTAGTTTACGACTAAGTCTAAAACAGCTCACAAGTAAGCCTAAAATATCGCGCAAAAATAGGCCTAAAAGAGCGTTAAAGAAGCAAGTGATAGGAAGAGATCTCAAACAACAAAAGGTCCTTAATCAAACATGAAAAGGACCTCAAAATATGACTATCTCAAGTTCGGGTCGGAGCCCAAAAATGCAAAATGAAGGTTCGGGAGCCAAAATACGCAGTTCGGGGCCCCAAAAGTGGGCTGTTAGGCACCGGAAGTGGTGTCCGACCACGAAGTTGGTCTCTCGGATCACAGTGTCCCTCAAAAGGGAGCAAATAATACGCATGCCAAAAACCGGAGCAAATGGAAGTGGTTAGGCGGTCCCGAATCGAGGCACACGGCCTGATGGCTCCGAAAACCGGGAACCGGGCTCCGAAACGGGCAAAATGGCCTACGACCACGAAATGTAGCCCACAGCCACTGAGAGATGGTCTACGGGACCTCTCCCTTCCCTCAGGAATAGAAACAGAGAAAACCGAGTCTGGTTCGCGAACCGAGGCAAGGTACAAAAGAATCCGGAAGTCCGGAGGCAAGGCTCGCAGCCGAGACTCTGAAACTTCTGAACGAGTACAATATGCAACATCACCGAGCGCTTAATCGGTGACGTCTGAGTCTTAAGGTCGGTCAAAAATGGGGTGTCTACAGGCAGCGATGCGTGGTGTCTCTAAACAGGTTTGCCTATCTCCGTCGTCATTGATTTGCCTCGTTGTCGCCCATGGGTCTCTATCTTTCTATCTCTTCTCTTCTCTTCATCTTCGTCGCCACCTATTCTTACACCACCTCTGTCGCTGCCGATCTACCTCTCAATAGACTTGCCTCTCTTTGAATAGATCTTTGTTGCTCATCACCATTTTCAAAAACTCCAATTGAAGAGAGAGAGAGAGAGAGAGAGAGAGGGTAAGTAGATGATAGGGCTGTTTGGTACAGTTGTGAACAAGTGATTATAAATTATAGCTTAACATATTATAAATTATAAATTATAGTTTTAAACAAAAACTATTAACCTATTTGGTGTAACTGTGCGATTATGAATTTAAACAGCAGAATAATATTTGGTTGAATAAGTCGTAAAATAGTTTTTTGTTGTATAATTGTCTTTTTTGCCCTTATAAGATGAAAAAATTGTAAATTTTTTTCTCTTCTTCAATTTTAATTTTTAGAACGTTATTTTATAAATGAAAGTTAATAATTATTACCTATATTGGTACACCTCATTACAATTCCATTTCATTTTTTTTTCGGGGCACAAAGGACGAAATAAAAAAAAAAAAAAAAAACAACGACAACAACAACAACAACAACAACAATAACGATAAAAGGGACTAAGCCCTAACAAATGGTGCGCCAACTATCAACAATAAGCAATTTTCTTAGTTTGCTCTATAAATTGACATACAAATATTACGTCTCCTCACTTCAACTCATCATCATAATATCGAACATGATTTTCATGGCGTGGTTATTGTGACATTGTTCAACTCATCATCATAATATCGAACATGATTTTCATGGCGTGGTTATTGTGACATTGACCCTCCTTCATCGATAAGCACATAATTAATCACGTAATTTATCATAAGATTCAAATGAAATGTCTCATAACTTACTTCGCCCGATAAAATTGTGAATTGTCACTGTTGCACATATAAGTTTTAATTGAGTTAGCCACTCATTATTTGATGGAATATTTTTCATCATCGGCCATTTTAATTTTTAAACTCCAAATCACTTTGCTTGGCTCTATTTTTCCAAAAACACTTTTCAAAAAATTCTACTTTCTTGTTTTTCATTTTTTTTTGTTTTTACTGAATTTTTTTTAATATTTTAAGCAAATTTTTTTTTTATTACTTTTTAGACATACCTAACATAAATATACCTAAAAAGTAAAAAAATTGTGAAAAAACCTTTTAAAAATTCACTGAATACCAAAAATACAAAAAAATACGAGAATTCAATATATTTTTTGTATTTTTATGTATTTATTAATTTTTTTAAATATTTTTTCACAAATTTTTTACTTTTTAGATACATCTAAGTAAGGTGCATCTTAAAAAATAAAAAAAAATGTTTAAAATTTTAAAAATATTCACTAAAAATAAAAAAATCAATTTTCAAAAAACTTAATCCAAAACACTCAAACCAAACACACTATATTCTTTCTATTACACTTGTAAGTGATGAACGTACTTGGTTGAAATCTCTTCACTGTCTGATCTGATCTCCGCACTTATTCTCTTGAACATTCTAGAATAAGCTATTCTGAACACTAGCTTCTGATTATCTAAAATTTAAGCCTATTTTGAAAAGATGGTAAAAAATATTTTTTTTGCTTGTAATTAAGTTTTTAACTTTTTTAGATAAATGATTTGAAAAGTTAGTAAAAAATTATTTTTTACTTTTTTAATTAATATTTATTTATGATATCAAATCACAATAAAATGACCAAACTACCCCCATTAATTTAAAATATTTACAACTTCACTCATGTAGCACATTTTGACTCATGAGGGACAGAATTATAATTTTACTAGTAGTTAAAAACCAACTTCCCAAATGAAAAAAATGTAAAAAAACCAACTTTTAACTTTTGCTACAAACCAAAAAAAAAAATTGCTAAAAGCCAACACCCCAAAATAGCACTTAATCAGATGCCTTTTATTTAATAATAGCCCACCAGGTACAACCTACACAATTGGAAAGGTTAGATGCTAATACTAAACAAAAAAAAAACTACTGCCTTCTCCAAATTCAGATTCTGAGAAATTATGATCCTTTGCCAATAAAAAATTAAGAAAACAAAAATAAAAATTCCAATCCTGTGCACAAAATAACAAGAGAAGAAACAACTGTGCCAGGTTTGAAACCAATGTGGCCCCAAAGACAAACAATGATAATAACAATTACTAAAAACAGACAAGGGAGGACAACATTTCCAACTTGACAATTGGGACAACAGACAAACCATATGTGGGGGCTCCAATGGTGCACTTCACCAGGGTATGCCGTCATCCTCAGAGAGAGAGAGAGAGAGAGAGAGAGAGAGAGAGAGTACAACCAAGCAGGTTAGCCTCATGACTTGATACAACACATGATTGCCAACTTTACAGCTATGACAAGAAGCGATCCCACATGGGTAGTTCCTCCTGCCCAATTTTGCCTCCATTTTGCCTTCTCAGCCTCATCTTTCCTCTTAAGAGACAACTTTGGAGACATCCCTGCTTGATCTGTTGTATTTCATGTGGCTCTTGACAAGCTGCCCAGCTGCAATGGCAGACATCAAGGAGAGCTCCCCTGCCAAAACTGAACCAGCTACTATTGTCGCCAAAAGCCTGGAGTTTGATCCTGGGTACTCTTTGCTTGCACCCTTCACACCAAGAAGGTTCAGACAAGCTGATTGAGATGCAAGTTGAGTCCCACCTCCAACTGTACCTACCTAGAAAAAACAAAAAACTAAATAAGCTTATGAGGTTATAGATAGTGATTTAAGAAACTCAATCAGTAATATAGCTGTCATTACTATTTAGATCACTAACAAAAAACTGAAAGAGAAAAAAATGCAGAATACTTCACATTTAGAGATGCAATATGAAGTGATAGACAGTTCAACAGATGAAGAACTCTAGCTGATGTACAGAGCACTGGCGCTCAGTCTCTAACAGAATGAAAATCAGCCTTAAAATGTCCTCAGATGAGACCATATACTAATCCAATGCCTTCAAAACAACGGAGAAACCAAATATCATCAGATCATATGGAATGTCAAATCACCTCAATGGAAGGCATGGTCACTGAAATGTGAAGGTCCTTCCCATCATTGACGGCTTCCATCATAGTTATGCAGTGGGAACTCTCGATATTTTGTGCTGGATCCTGACCAGTGGCTATAAAAATTGCAGAGACTATATTGGCAGCATGGGCATTGAAACCACCAAGAGCACCAGCAACAGCAGATCCAGCAAGGTTCTTAAGCATGTTCAGCTCTACGAGGGCAGGAACAGTGGTTTTCAATACCTTCCTAACTACCTCCTCGGTGATGATTGCCTCACAAACAACAGACTTTCCACGCCCTTCAATCCAATTAACTGCAGCTGGCTTCTTGTCCGAACAAAAGTTCCCTGGGTAATTGAGAAACAAATTACAAATCAATAACACTATGCATGACACATTACCAATAGCACTAAAACAATTTGCATACCAAGTCAGTAAAAAGATAGGGATACATTACACTCACCTCCGCTGAGGTTTCTAACTAATATATCCTCTCCTTGAGACTCTAGTAATTACATTGTTTGTTAATGGAGATAACAGAATAATTAAAATTACATATTCACCCTTAGTTGTTAAATTTATAAAATATTAAAAAAAAATCAAGTTATGTTAAAAAGTAAATTTCATCTCTCACCGTTGCGAACCCACCATCACCAATCCAACTTTCTCTTCCTTTCTCTCTATGGGACCACCTGTCACTGCAAGCTCTACTTCCATTACAACAGAGCAATCTGAGCTTGATCAAACCCAAAATCGACAAGAAGAGAAAGAAGACCTAAACCTACAAATCATTGACAAAAAGGAGATTGGCACCACCATCAAGAACTCAACGAGCACACAGAACAATCAGGTATGCGTCACTCTCCTCCTACATTCATCCCACCTCCTCTTCACCATTGTAATTGTTGTGTAGTTATGTGAATAAGTTTAGGATTGCAGTAAATTAGCCTGATTTGGTGTGAGCTTTCAAGTTTCCAGTGAAGAAGGATAAGGGTAATGTGTCCATGTGTATGCCAGCAAAGGAGGTAAGGTGGTGGTAAATTGGCAAACACAATGGAGATCAATGGTCCTTGCTTTTGAAACGCACGCGCACACACATAAATTAGTTGGATTTATTAAGTAATTTTCACTCTACTAGAGCAATGTGACCACTGAAAGCATCAAATACTTGTGTTCTGACATTTTGTCCAAGCAATATTTAAAATTGGGTAAAATGGTCATTTTGATGAAGTATCAAGGCTATTACTATTAGGGGAAATTGTGTCTAAACAAAGTAATTTTAAGCTGACATAAGCAATACTTGGTTAGCCTCCTCAACAGCCACTTCATAGGAAGAATTTGTTATGTTATTGCAAACCATACCATACCAAGGGATGTCAATGTAATTTAGTCAAAAGATCAAGATTAACTAAAATGGATCCAAATCAAAGTTATATATATATATATATATATAAAATAGCCTGGTGATCTAAATGAACAAATTGATTACTGAACCAAATGAACAGTTGTGTCCCAATCATTGGGCGGGCTACATGAATCCTTATCACAATGATGGAAAACAATGATTATGCAGATGCATTTGCAATCAAAGAATCAAAAAACACTCAAAATTAGATTATTGCAAAACATCAACAATATTATTGCAGACCCAAGCATATTTGTTACTGGTCACAAATTTTCAGCAACAGTAAGTTGAGAGAGAGAGAGAGATTACCAGAGATGCCGATTACATCCATGTCTGGAAAATCAATTTGAAGGGATTCCAAAACATTCTGAACACCTTTGGACACCATGTTCATCCCCATTGCGTCTCCTGTGCTGCAGCTGAATCTCATGAAAAGATTTTTCCCTGCAATGGAACATTGAATACTTTGGAGCCTTGCAAATCTGCTCGATCTGCAACCACAAAACATCAGATCCTAATCACAAAGAGTACATGGTTGTAAAAATAAACAACTAAAGCCATCAACAAATGAAAACACACGCGAAAGAGAAGTGAAACCACTGACTGTGACGGAGTGTATACAAACAAATCAAAAGCCTTAATCAAAATCTTGTAAATGTAACATACACTTAGAACTGAATAAATCCTAATCGGACTCATACTGCATTGAACATAACAAAGGAGACTTACTCGTTAAAAATCAGGGCCAATGTATCGAAATTAAGAGGATCTTCCAAGAAAAACTTCAACTCAGAGGCTCTCTTTGCCGTGGAAAACCTGACAACAGGAGCTCTAGTCATCCCATCTTTCAAAACAACGCTGGTCGCACCTCCACAAGCGTACATGGCTTTGCAACCTCGGTTCGTACTGGCAACCAAACATCCCTCAGTGGTGGCCATCGGCACAGAGTATTCGCAGGCGTTGAGCAACAAGGGTCCAGCAATCCCCACCGGAATTTGAACATAACCGACTGGCATTTCACAACACTGCCCCAAAATGGACTTGTAATCGAATCCATCCAAGGGCAAACCAAAGAGGGACCTCCCTGTAAGTCTCTGCACCGCCTCGCGTCGAATTAGGGTCGCACGATAACAGTCGCCCAGTTTTGACTCCAGCGAGTACGACGGAACGGTACCGGAAACAACCGATTTAACGATTTCTTCGTCGTCGTCTAGAAGGAGGGGGCGATCATCATCATCATCATCATCATCCAATTCGAGATCGTCGTGGGCGGCACGAGAGATGAAGGATTGGACGAAATCGATGCCGAAGAAGCCGAGGAGGTAGATGAAGGAGGCGATGAGGGAGACGATGGCGACGAGTTCGAAGAGAGTGACGACGTGGAGAGGCGTGGAGGAAAGGATCTTGTCGCGCCAGCGTTCGAGGAGGTAGTAGGAGGCGGTGAAGAAGAGGGTGAAGAAAATGCAGTTGGTTAGGTATAGGGGGAGAGGGAGGGCGTCCGACGCTTTTGGGGTCGGGCCAATGGAGGACTGACTTTTCTGCTTCTGCTGCTGGTGGTCGCCGACGACGGTAGTGGCCGGACCGGGAGCTCGCCGGCGGACGTCCATGACAGAGCTTTGTTGGTAAGCTTACTGTTGGCTTGTAAAAACTTTCACGAGCGAAAGCAATGTTAAGCGCATCTGGAGCAATCCTCACACAATTGGAGAATTTTATATTGGGCTGTTTGGTAAAGCTTAATTTCAATTTATTTTAGTTTTTAGTTTAATTTAAATTATTTTGATGTATTTAGTTTAGTTTAATAATACAGCTTATAACTTTTTGTAAGTTAGAAATCAACTTATTCTTTGAGTGGGACAGGAAAAACTTAATTTATAAGTCAGAAATCAGCTTATGTTCATAGTTATAAGTTATAAGCTGTTAAGGTATAAACTATAAGTACTTTTCCACAACTCTACCAAACAGGGCCATTATGGCCCAGTTTGGCAAGTGAGTTTTTGATTATTTTTTAATTAAAATTTATAAAATAAATAAATAAATGAAGGGTAAATTACATTGACACCCTTTGAAGTTTATATTTATTACAATTCCCCTTTAGATTTTGGAAATTACATCTCCCTCTCTAAAGTTTAAAGTTTCATTACAGATTTTTCCCTCAGCAATTTAATTTTTTAAATACCAATTTTTCCCTCACTGGGTAAATTACATTGACACCCTTCACATTTTAAAAATTACAATCCTCTCCCTAAGGTTTAAAGTAGTATTGTCAATTATCTCCTTGTTTAGTATTAGTTGCAAAAAAAAAAAAAAAATTTAATTGAAAAAAAAATTTGTTAATAAAATTTTTAAATTTTTGTTTAAAAACCAACGTAAACTCATTTTTTGAATTTATGTTTTTTTCTCAAATTTACAAACTAAGGCAACAATTTATAAACAAAAAAAAATTATCAAAAAATTTTTATGACAGTTTTTAAAATTTTTATAAATATAAATTGAAAACTGAAAACGAAATGGTTACCAAACAAGCCTCAGATAGTAAAAATGTCGTAAAATTAACAAATAATTAAATAAGTTACCAACTTAAGAAATGACTTATCAAAAGATTCTTAAACTATGTATGGTTTGATTTTTTAAATTTTTTTAAAAAATTAAAAATTAATTTGCTTAAGAAATAAAAAATAAAAAATAATTATCATTTAAGGGTAAAAAATAATTATAACAAATAATTAAATAAGTTACTAATGTAAGAAATGACTTATCAAAAGATTCTTAGGCTATGTATAGTTTGATTATTAGAATTTTTTTTTAAAAAATTAAAAATTAATTTGGTTAAGCAATAAAAAATAATTATCATTTAAGGGTAAAAAATAATTATCATTTTAACTTTTGGGCAGGTTATATACATATTTATGGTAGTTTCTATTTAATTTGTAAAAAATTATTTTTAACCACTCGAAAGATAAAAATTATATAAAAATGATAATTATTTTTTTATTTTTTATTTCTTAACCAAATTAATTTTTAATTAAAAAAACAAAATTCTAAAAATCAAACCATACATAGCTTAAGAATCTTTTGATAAGTCATTTCTTACGTTGGTAACTTATTTAATTATTTGTTAATTTTACGATATTTTTACCATCTGAAGCCTGTTTGGCAACTATCTCATATTCAATTTTCAATTTATATTTACAAAAATTTAAAAAACTGTCATAAAAACTTGTGTGATAATTTTTTTTGTTTATAAATGGTTGTCTCAATTTGTCAATTTGAGGAAAAACGTAAATTCAAAAAATAAGTTTACGTTTGTTTTTAAACAGAAATTTAAAAATTTTACTAACAAATTTTTTTTTCAATTAATTTTTGTTTCAATGAATTTTTTTTCCAACTAATACTAACCGAGAGGACAATTGGTAATGCTGCTTTAAACCTTAGGGAGGGGATTATAATTTCTAAAATGTGAGGGGTGTCAATGTAATTTACCCAATGAGGGCAAAATTGATATTTAAAAAATTAAATTGCTGAGGGGGAATCTGTAATGAAATTTTAAATCACAGGGAAGGAGATATAATTTTCAAAAAGTGAGGGGGAAACTATAATAAACATAAATCTCAGAGGGTGTCAGTGTAATTTACCCATAAGTAAATAAACTAAAATAGTTAATAAAATAAAATATTACATTAAATTTATAATTATTTTACTTTTTCTTTTAAAAATATCACATCTAACTATAAAAAAATCAATTATCTTTTTAAATATAAAAATTTTAATCTATTAAAATAATTAAAAATTAGAATAACTTACTAAGAGGATCTCCAACGGTGAATCAGATTTTTCACCAAATTTGAGTAAAAAATGACCCATTTTACCAAATTTGATACCACTTGCTCCAACGGTGCACTTTCATCAAATTTGTGCCGGGGACAACCGGTTGGTCGACCGGTTAAGCGAAATTTTTTTTTTTTTAAACTTTTTGAACCTTTTAGTGGTCGACCGGCTGGTCAACCGGCTGGTCGACCGGTAAGGCAAAAAAAAATTTTTTTTTTTTTTACTATTTGAACCTTTTCTTGGAACTTTTGAACCTTTTGGTGATCGACCGGTTGGTCAACCGGCCGGGCAACCGGCTGGTTGACCGGTTGGTCTCTCCCAACGACTAGGAACAGTGATTTGGTAAAATGCTTCGCCTGTTCTCATTTTGGTAAAAAATTTGCTAAATTCTGAATTTGATATCGATTTGGTAAAACTGTTGGAGCTCAAAAAAGTGACTCTTTCATCAAATTTTAAATTTGATACCAAATTTAATGAACCGTTGGAGATGATATAAAATAACAACTTCTCATACCCCACTATACTTCATCAAACATTTTTTTGAGCAAATGTCAAAATCAATGCGTAGTCTTTCAAATTAGGGTTATTTACGGAGAGAATTTCTAAATTATTGAAAATTATTATTTTGATCCTTTAAATTTTAAAAATGTATAAATAGATTACTTAAATTATTTAAAAATATCATTTTATTCTCTTAAATTATAAAAGAGATATTTACATATAAATTCTAATTTATGATAAATTATAAAAGAGATATTTACATATAAATTCTAATTTATGATAAATTATAAAAGAGATATTTACATATAAATTCTAATTTATGATAAATTATAAAAGAGATATTTACATATAAATTCTAATTTATGATAAATTATAAAAGAGATATTTACATATAAATTCTAATTTATGATAAATTATAAAAGAGATATTTACATATAAATTCTAATTTATGATAAATTATAAAAGAGATATTTACATATAAATTCTAATTTATGATAAATTATAAAAGAGATATTTACATATAAATTCTAATTTATGATAAATTATAAAAGAGATATTTACATATAAATTCTAATTTATGATAAATTATAAAAGAGATATTTACATATAAATTCTAATTTATGATAAATTATAAAAGAGATATTTACATATAAATTCTAATTTATGATAAATTATAAAAGAGATATTTAC
The DNA here is from genome assembly GCF_004153795.1 of Camellia sinensis. Taxonomy (NCBI): domain Eukaryota; kingdom Viridiplantae; phylum Streptophyta; class Magnoliopsida; order Ericales; family Theaceae; genus Camellia; species Camellia sinensis. The sequence continues at coordinate 2,243,530 of NW_021024888.1, forward strand.
ATATAAATTCTAATTTATGATAAATTATAAAAGAGATATTTACATATAAATTCTAACTTTTTGAACCTTTTAGTGGTCGACCGGCTGGTCGACCGGTTAGGCAAAAATTTTTTTTTTTTTTTTACTGTTTGAACCTTTTTTTCGAACCGTTTGAACCTTTAGGCGGTCGACCGGTTGGTTAACCGGCCGGGCAGCCGGCTGGTTGACCCGTTGGTCTCTCCCAACGGCTAGGAACAGTGATTTGGTAAAATGCTTCGCCTGTTCTCATTTTGGTAAAAGATTTGCTGAATTCTGGATTTGATATCGATTTGGTAAAACCGTTGGAGCTCAAAAAAGTGACTTTTTCATCAAATTTTAAATTTGATATCAGGTTTAATGAACCGTTGGAGATGATGTAAAATAACAACTTCTCATACCCCACTATACTTCATCAAACATTTTTTTGAGCAAATGTCAAAATCAATGCGGAGTCTTTCAAATTAGGGTTATTTACGGAGAGAATTTCTAAATTATTGATAATTATTATTTTGATCCTTTAAATTTTAAAAATGTATAAATAGATTACTTAAATTATTTAAAAATATCATTTTATTCTCTTAAATTATAAAAGAGATATTTACATATAAACTTTAATTTATGAATTTATAATCCATTAAGTTCTAATTAAGATTATTTAGACTTTTAAGTTGTATTAAGTTTTCAATAGTCGAAATTACCCTTCAAATAATGATTGTTTATCATTTATGATTATTTATAAATAAATATGATGATTTAACATATATTTTGATTTTCAAAACTTTAAAACATTGACTCTAAAATTGAAAAAACTAAAAAAAAAATTTTATGTGCCCAAAAAAATGTTTTTTTCTTTTTTGGAAAAAAATTGAAAATACTAATTTTTTTTTTTTTTTGTGTGTGCAAAACTGAAAATTTTGTATTTATAAAGGAACATAATGATGGAACATTAATGTGCAAAACTAAAAAAAAAAAACTTTAAAAATAAAAAAACTGATATTATTCTCAATCTTAAAACTAGAAAAAAACTGTTAATGTTCTAAGTTTTATTAGATAGTTGAATCAACTCAATAGGTAGAAAGGTAAACGTTTAATCTCTTATTCTGTTTTTTTTTATCAGTTAGTGAAATAATTATCTGGAACATTGCAAAATTGATAATGTTCTTAGTTTTAAAAATTGGAAAAAAAAAACTTATAATATTCTCAATTTTACCAAATAAGATTTATTACTTCAAAAAATCTTAAATAGGACATGCGATACCATAACATTTATAAATAGAACTTTTAGGTAATTAACTCATTATAAAAAAAAAGAAAGAGTATAAATGAACCTCCTAAACTATCAACATGTTTTCCCTTCCATTAACTGTTCAATTTATACATTGTTATAATTTATGAATATTTGTTCGCTTTTTTATAATTTTGAGGGTAAAATAACATTTCTTAATAACTCAAGGAATCTTAGTGTAAATAACCCTTAAAATTATGAAAAATTACCACCCTGTAATATTTTTATAAAATTATTACAAGTTAATGAAAAAAAATTAAGAATTTAATTACAAGTATGTATACAATTTTTTATTGATTTGTAAGGTATAATCGAATAGCTTTTGGATCATAATATAATATCATAATTAATAACACAATTAAGGATTCATTTCGGATATGGGTTGGCTTTTTGTCTATTTAGTCTGGGGTTAAAAAGTCTCATTTGGGATGAGCATTTTAGCTTTTTTGACTTTCGTAAGAGAAAAAATGAAATGATTATGATTTAAATATGATATTTTGTCTTATTGACTTCTTTTTTTTTTTTTTTTTTTTTTTTTAGCTTTCAAGGTTTTTTTTTTTTTTTTTGCGTGTGTGTGGCTATTTTAGCCAAAAAGCCCAAGCTTTTTTTCCCCAAACGAGCTCTAAGTACAACTAACACAACACTATGTCATGACTAAGGGGTGTTTTGGGAAATTGGCTTTTAACCACTTTTTTAGGGTTGTAGCAAAAACTAAAAGTTGGTTTTTTTTGTATTTTTTTCATTTGGGAAGTTGGTTTTCAGCCATTGGTGAAATTACAATTCTACCCCTCATGGGTCAAAATGTACTACATTGGTGACGTTGTAAATATTTTAAATTGAATGGGAGTAGTTTGGTCATTTTATTGTGATTTGACATCATTAACAATATTAATAAAAAAAGTTAAAAGTAACTTTTTACCAACTTCTCAAATATTTGTCTTAAAAAGCCAAAAGCTTGGTTAAAAGTGAAAATATTACTTTTTACCATCTTCTCAAAATAGGCCTAAAGACCACAAAAATTATAATTAATAGTACATATGGTACATACTCTTTTGAAGGTGTACAATATAGAATTTTCTTAAGCAAAAACATATATGATACTTGTAAACATTTAATAATTTTTTGAATTCAAGAAAAAATTTATAGATACAAAAAATTATTTATAAATAAACCTTATATTATATTTAGGATTAATTACACTTTACTTCATTATGTAGTTGGAATTTACATTACCCCTCTAAAGTTTAAAAATGTATCTTCTTGTATTTCGGAATGGGTTTGGTTCTAGCAAGGGTTTGCCATGAGGTACAATTTCTCGAGAGACAGAGAGAAACATATAAACTGAGATGATCTAATCTCTAGTAACATGTATGGGTAGAGTAAAAGGCGAGGAAGAATTAGTAGTGCTAATTAAAGGAAGATTGTGTAGAGCCACTGCCGATGGTGCATGATGGGTAAAAAAGAGAGACATGTGGTGCATGTGGCATTAGATGATGGCTACAAAATAGGGATGGCAATTTGAACTCAACCCGATGGGGACTTGACTTCCTGATCCTGATTTGAGCAGTTTTTTCCTGAAAAATACCCCTGACGGGACGGGGATGGTATTCAAAAATCAATCATCGATCAGTTTCAGGCCGGGGACAAGTATAGGTATCCAATCCTCGTCCCCAGCCCGGCCCTGCTCTCGTCCCTGCCCCAGTTTGTCCTCAAAGTGAAATTACCATTTTACGCCTCTATATATATATATATATATAAACCAAACCCTAAAACATTACACAATCACTCATACTCACACACAAAGAGATGACCACCTCGCCATCTTCTCTCTCTTGGTTTCTCTCTCTCTCTTTAAAACCCTTCCATTACTGTCGACTCTCTCCCTTCGCTGTCCTCTTCTTAATAGAGACGACCGTCTCTCATCTTCTCTCTCTCTCTCTCTCTAAAACCCTCTCATCACTGTCGACTCCCTCCCTTCGCTGTCCTCATCTCCCTTCTCCTTCGTTGTCCTCATCTCCCTCCTCCTATCATCGTCGATCTGAACAATCAAGCCTGAATTGAGATAAAAAACAATCTAAACTGAGATCTGCAACGATCGAGCCAGAACTGAGATCTAAAGGTAGATCAACACATTTGAACTCAAATTTGAAAGTAGATCAACGCATCTAGAAGTATGCTTCCCTTTGTTTATTTTTAAGTTTTATCTTTATCAAGGTATTGTCCTTTTTCACAAAGTAATTCAGATTTAATTTTTATGGTTGTTTTTTTTCCTTGTTTGAATCTGATTTAAGTTTTGATGTTCAAATTAGATTGTAAGTTAATGTTGCTCCATAAATTTAACGGCTACTTGTACTGTTCTTCATCAATCACTATATCACATATCTATTAGCAAATGTGTTCTGATATTAACTTGAGCTAGTTTATAGATAATGGTTTGTTAACCTAGCATATTTGCACATTTCACTATTTTTTTATTAGTATTGATTTTTTTTTTCCTTTTGTTATTTAACAGGAATTCAAGTTGAAGAAGACGATGAAAGTTGTGGTTATATCAGATTTTTGGAAAAACAATGTTATTTTATTGTTATAAAAGTATGTTTTTGTGGATGTTGCAAATGGTTATGCTACAATTTGATGTTATGTTATTGTGGATATGAAGGATGGATCTTATGAAATTATGCTTAGGGAATTATTTTGTTAAGTTTATGGGAATAGGTTGTTTTTATAGAAAAGACTTAATGTTAGTGAATGGTACTATATGAAATTTATTTCCTTCAAGCCAAGGCAAACACAAGCTACATTCATTACAAACTTGCATAATAACACATCAACCTACAAAATATTACATTCATTCATTAACTTCCAAATTGTTACATTCATTATGAGGCAAGGACAATAAGTTTCCCATGACCACTACCTTGTACAGCTGGAATAGAATCTAGGAACATACAATAACCAAACAAAAAAATTTCTAGCTACACAAACAAAAAAAGAGTGAGTAAATATTTCTTTATTCTCCTAGAGTTTGAAACTCCAGAGAATTTAACTACCAAACAACACCACAAATTTGTAGAGAGATGTCTCCCTAATTTTTTATTTTTTAAAAAAATTATTTTACATACACCTTGTCTTAGAGTAATTTTATTTACATACCATAAATTGTCTCAGTACACATCATTAAAATATTAAATTTATATTACAACAATATCCTCAAATAAAGACAATAATGGTGTGTATTCTACCAATCCAAAGAAAATGTACATCAAAACACAAAACACTCTTTGCATACCATCACTTATAGACATACATGTTAGACAATCTTTACTGTATTATCTAAATTTTCTTTTTGTGCACTTAACAACAAAACAAAATACAATATATTTTTTTTTTTTAATCTAAGTGAGCTATTCAATTTTAATAATAGTATAGGTAGTGGGTTTGGTAATGAGTATGGATTTGGCAATTGTAACTAGTAATGGGTTTGGCAAGGGTTCAAAAGGTTTTTCAATTTCTGAAGGGAGGATGGTGTGATGGTGGCATGGAAAAGAAAATTAAAAAGTTAATATAAATATTTTGCAAAAATAATTAACACAGTTAGACTTAGCACTTAACTTCATATTGCAAGGAGGTTAAGGCCTCGTTTGGGGAGTAACTATTTTAGTCAAAAAGTTACTATAAATTGTCACATCATTTTTTCTACTTTTTTGTATATCTTTTTGTAAAAAAGTTAAAAAGTTACTAAAATAGTTTATTTCCAAACGAGATGTAAGCGTACATTTTTAAATCTCAAGCAAGCAATGTTTTTTGGGGTTAAACTGTAAGGAGATAAAAAAGAAATTAATCCATATATTTAGTACAAAGTAGTTTAACCAAAGTAAACATCAAAAAGATATTTTTAAACTTTTAAAAAATATTTTTTCCCACCAAATCAATTTTTCATTTTTTAGAAAAAAGATTTTGAAAATAGATTTTAAAAGCCAAATTAAAAATATGTTCAAAAGTCTATCTCTAATAGTTAGCAAAATGTACTACTAAAAAATTGGCATAATCAAAATTTGACTAAAAAAAATATTCAGTTAGTAATGTACAAAAATTAACTCTATTTTTATAAGAGAGATTTTTTTCAGCGCCTTCGTTCTAAGTTTGTAAAAAAATAAGGACAACAAATTTTTAAATACTGGTCTAGGTGCTCCAAAAATGGGCTGGCCGAAAATGCCCAGCAATAACGTTTTTCACTTTTTAGCTGATTTGAAAACTTTAAAATTTAATAATCTTTTATTCATGTTTATATTTTTTGCCAGATTTATATTTTTGTAATAATCTCATCAAGATATATTGAATAAGATCTATGAACAAAGTAAAATCTTAAAAAAAAAATTAATGAAATTTCATTGGGAAAGTCAGTGAAAACATAGTCAAATTTTATTGACTTTTGCATTATGAAAATTTCATTGACCAAAATCGGAGAAATTTCTATTAAAAATTATTAATTTGAGAGTTAATTACAAAAATTAAGTCCCTAATTTCAAATTTATATATAAAAAAAAATTCAAATTGATCGTTCTAAAATAATGAATTTTAAGTACAATTTCACTTACTGGCTGAATAAAATTTCTATGTGTGAAATTTCACTGAGATAGTGAACTTTTATTGTGTGATATAGAGAGAAATAGAAAAATGACATAAAGATAACAAAGATAGAAAAAGAAGAATGAGGGAGAAATAGAAGAACAGATAAACATACACAAATCAAAGGAGGTTGTGTAAGGAATTTCGTTGTTACAAATAAACTTGATGGAGATATGAATACAATGATAGTTGAGATATGGCAGTAGTGGCAAACAGTGGCGATGGTGGTAGCTATGATCGATGATGACGATAGTAGATGGTGGAGGTGGTGGACGATGACTATAACAACAGCATATGATACTATGATTGATTATGATAATAGTGACGGTGGTAGCGATGGTGGATCTGAAGCATGCCAAAAAAAAAAGAGAGAAAAACGTAAACAGAACATTATGGGAAGAGAAAGAGTTTTGAAAAAATAAAATTTAGGATTGCAAGGTTATTATTGTCTTAAATATTTCTTTATTCTCCTAGAGTTTGAAACTCCAGAGAATTTAACTACCAAACAACACCACAAATTTGTAGAGAGATGTCTCCCTAATTTTTTATTTTTTAAAAAAATTATTTTACATACACCTTGTCTTAGAGTAATTTTATTTACATACCATAAATTGTCTCAGTACACATCATTAAAATATTAAATTTATATTACAACAATATCCTCAAATAAAGACAATAATGGTGTGTATTCTACCAATCCAAAGAAAATGTACATCAAAACACAAAACACTCTTTGCATACCATCACTTATAGACATACATGTTAGACAATCTTTACTGTATTAATAAAATTTTCTATTTGTGCACTTAACAACAAAACAAAATACAAAAAGAATAAATTTAAAACAAAGGTTTTCCAAAATCTGTTTAGTTACAGAAACCAAACAGAAATTGGATATAGAGTAGGGGGGAGGAAAAAAAATAAGAATAGGAAAATACTTACAGAAAATATTTTTTGAGAATTTTCAAATCTAGCGTTTTACACTGTCTCCTTAAGACAGATTCGTCCTCTCTCGGGTGTTAACAGATTATGGACGTCTATCTTCCAAGATGAATGATCAACGACAATTTATTAGCATCGCTACAAACCAAATGTCCAATAAACACACTTTGTGTTTATACTCTTTCTCACAAAGAATTTATGTAGCAAAATGCAGAAAATAAAAGCAGACGAGAATAACGAAAATTGAATGCAAAATTCAAATGAGAAACTGTCTATTTATGGATGAATTGGTGGCTTTTTAGAACAGGTTTCAACAAGTAAAAAACCTATTTTGGACAACGTTGAACAGGTAAAAACCTGTTCAGACAAATAGAACCTGTTTAGGTTGAAATTTGAACAGATAACGAACCTGTTTGGTTGGAAGAAAATCTGGACATGTGTGTTAGGTGTGTTGGACCAAACTACCAATGTTTCAATATGTTGGGGTCAATTCAGAATTAAGTTTGAATTTCAAACTAAAATTCAAATTCCAAACAGTAAGAATTAATTTTAGAAAAAATAAAATTCAAATGTATTTGGCTCAAAAAGATAAGTATTGGGCCGGACAAACCCAACCCAACCTCGCACCACGCACTCGACCGGATGGACGACGGCGCGTGTGTGTGTTTGTTTTGGGTCTAATGGATTTAGCCCACTTTGTCTATAACCTCACCCTTCTACAAAAGCTTGAGTACCCATTGGGGCCCTCTCCAAGTTGTAAATCCAAGGCTTATAAACCCAACAATGTTAGCCTAGCCAAGTAATGTGGGATAGGCTTTCCTTCCTTCAATTTTGGAAAACCCACCAAAACATCATTTCCATGGAGCTTACTTTGGTTTCAATTTCCTATTCACCCGATAATGGTTTTGAGCAACTAAATATAAGACGTGAATCGTTACGCGGCAAATAACCCATTGCCACATGGACTCGCCAACTTTGGCACATAAGTCCCACCTAAAAACTAGATCAAAGTTTAGGAAAAATTTGTTTTTTGCCAAACCATTTTTTCCAAACCATTTCTTACAATATAAACACTCTATTTCTTTATCATCATCCAATACTCATCATTTTTCCCATTATAGTCTAACACACTACGCTCATGATATCATTTATTATCCATTAGTTTACCTCATTCTTTTCTCTATTATAATTTAACACACTATACTCATGATATTATTCATTATCAATTAGTTCACCTCATTCTTTTCTCCACTATTCTATCCCCAACTCAAAATATTATTCATAGCTATAAAAAAAAAAAAAACCTCGAAATATTATTCAGCTTGTTTGGTTCTTATTTTCAATATTCACTTTTCAGAAAATTAAATTTTTTTATTTTTCATATATATTTTTTTGTGTTTTCACTAAATTTTTTTAATATTCTAAGCAATTTTTAAAATTTTTAGATACACCTAACATAAATACACTTAAAAAGTATAATATTTATGAAAAAAAACTTTAAAAAATTCACTAAATACCAAAAATATAAATAAAAAAATACGAGAATTCAGTACATTTTTCTTATTCTTGTTTATTTATCGATTTTTTCAAATATTTTTTTTATAAATATTTTACTTTTTAGATACATCATAATAAGGTGTATCCAACAAAGTTTTGAAAAAAATTGTTTAAAATTTAAAAAATATTCACTAAATTTTTTTTAAAAAAAATACGAAAAACAAAAAATTCAATTTTCAAAAAATTGAATTCAAAAAATTGAAACTAAATACACTGATTATCTTTGAAGATTTAGGGTTTAAAACATTGGAATCAATCGGTTTTGAAGATTTGCACACCATGGATGACACTCAGATTGTTGCTTTGGAACAATTCATCAATGAAAGTGGTAGTCTAATTCTTACAAAAGCAATTTTATTTTTTTGTTTTTCTGATTCGTAAAATCACGCTTACGAATTAACTAGAGTTGAACATTTACACAATATTCAAATATTTATATGCGAACAAAATTATTTTGTTCAAATAATTAAGATTGACCAAATATTAAATATTCATACATAAAAAATTGAATATAAAAGTCTAAATGAGTTGAGTTATCCAGTACAAAAGTATGAACTTGTTAACTTTGTTTAATAAAAATATTTCGAACATAATTAATTCAATTTTATTTTGCTATATAATAATAATATGTTCAGACAATTAGTGTTGACCCAAATTTGAAATGAAAACAATTACGGAAGATCAATTGCGAAGCAAATCAATGATGGAAAAAACTAACTTAAGTAAGGTTCAAGGGTGATAATCGTAGATTTTCAGTGATTAAAATCTAAAATCTCCAATGTCGGTGACTGTTTTGTCGCTGTCCGTACTCCTTTCGTCCAAGCTCTGAGTCTATCCAATCAACCTGAAAACACAACGGCGGTAAGCTACCTGGCGGTGTGTCGCGGAAAATCCCTCCGACGGTCTAGTTTATTGAATGAATGTTTAGGTTTCTCTCACCAAATGATGTTCCATCCAGAGCATGGGGGGCGCAGTCATGCTTATATACTTTTTGCGCTCACCTCTGCATCCATTCGTTTATTGACACATGGAGCTGCTCTCCTATCTGTCAGCGCAAATTCAGCTAAACACTACCTAATTAAACTGCCAGTCGGCATTGGCGGGAATGGGCAGCCCGACGAAATTATCTCGGCCTCCTTCGACCGAGCTACTTAACGAGCTCAACAGTGCCACTCGCCGAGCTCCATCACAACCGAGCTCAGTAGTATTCTAGTAAGGCCGAGCTCCAGACAGGTTAGGCCGGTCCAAGGGAGACCGATCTCAACGAGCAAACAACGCGAACCAAGCTAGCAGAGAAGTTATCCTGGCCAAATCGGACCTGGGCTTTAACCGAGTGCACTGCACCTGAATTATCCCAGCCTAGCTTGGTGCAAACATGCTTGGACCAATTTTAGTCCGGTCATTACCACGGCCCAAAGCCAGATTATGAAATCTCCCTCACAACCACCAACGTATAGTTATAGTGAAGGTCGGAGTGAACTCTGTATGGAAGGTGATGTATATAGTGGTGTGTGCTGAGATCTATTCTTTAGATATCTTAGGGTAAAAATGAAAATTATAGTATATTTTGAGTAAAACATCCAAAATCAAAAATATTAAAAGTATAAATTAATAATGTGGACTAGACAATTTATAGGTCCTGTTTGGTATAGCTGTTAAAACAGATTATAGATTATAACTTAACAGATTATAAATTATGACTTTAATCAGAAGTTGTTAATCTGTTTGGTATAACTGTTGGATTATAGATTTAAATTGTTGAGTAGTGTTTGTTAAATAAGCTGTGAAATAGCTTTTTCAATTAACTTTTAATTTTTGTTATTCACTATTTATCTACATTTCTCATAATAATAATATTCTATAACAACAATGATTTAGACCACTAAAAAATACACCACTAATAGCACTAATGCATTGGGATTGGTAAAAAAAAGAAAAAAAAAAAGAAACAAGGCATAGAAAGTGGGCGGGGCCCACTGTCACATCATTAATGGTCTTTCTAGTGCTTTATTTCTAGTGCTCTCAAACATTTTTCTATTCTATAATCCATTTGGGTCATTTTCTATTTTTTTAAAAATAAAAAATAAAAAAATCTAAGAGTATAATTATGAATTAACATGTTCACAGCATAAACTGATAATCAGAAGTAAGGGGAGAGCAGCTTCTCAGAATCCGTTTTTTTGACTTAAAATAAATTGTTAAAATCAGAAACTGTTTGAAATAAATTTAATTAAACAGTCCAAAATAACTTTTCAAAAATCAAAAATCAAAAATTAACTCTAAAAAGCTCAAACAAACACCCCATAATCCTCGACTTTATTGGCCAATTTTGATTCCGCGCTGTTTGACGGATTTGCCATATAATATTATTGCCATAACCGAGTGCAAGCTAGTAGCTAGCTAGAGTTTGAAAAAAGGTGTGGCAAAAGTCAAATTGTTGTTAGATTTTTCGTAATATTCGTTAAACTGCAACAACTCACCATCAATAATTTAGGTCAAGTTTGGTAAGGCTAAATAAGTATATTTTTTAATTTTTTTTGTATTATGTGTAGAAAAAATAGAGAGCAGATGTTGATTGATGTGACCAAAAAAAAAAATAAAAAGATGAAATAAATACATTTTTTTAGGTTAGCCAAACTTGACCTTACACTAATCAGTGATACATGCGATAAGTATATAATGCAAATAATTAGTAAAATAAATAAATAAATAAAAATTTAATATCATAATATATATATTACTTAAGTGATACATATATTTTTAATTAAATTTAAGGTCTTGAATTTAAAACTTTCTTACACTGTGTATAATCTATATTATTATTAAGTGAATGCCTAAATTGATTTAGTAAAACATTTTTCTCTTCATACCACGCAGTAATTTTATATATGTTAAAATAAAAAAATTATTATACACACCATAAGTAAGTTTTGACCCAAAACATTAGGTTTCATTAAGAACATACTTATCACTTAAACAACCTACATATTATAATATTAATTTTTTTTATTATTAGTTATCTAAATTGTATACATATCGCGTGTGCCAACCACTAGTAACTTTTTATTTTAGCATATATAAAGTTACCACGTGGCATGAAAAAAAAAAATTTCACTAAACCAATTTAGGCATTCACTTAATAATAATATAGATAATAAAGAATTTAATATCATAATGTGTATGTTACTGTGCGGGGAGCAAATATTCAGGCAAGTCCGCACTCCTTTCTTTCAAGCTATCACTTAAACAACCTACATATTATAATATTAATTTTTTTATTATTAGTTATCTAAATTGTATACATATCGCGTGTGCCAACCACTAGTAACTTTTTATTTTAGCATATATAAAGTTACCACGTGGCATGAAAAAAAAAAATTTCACTAAATCAATTTAGGCATTCACTTAATAATAATATAGATAATAAAGAATTTAATATCATAATGTGTATGTTACTGTGCGAAGAGTAAATATTCAGGCAAGTCCGCACTCATTTCTTCCAAGCTCCTGTCTGTCCGATCGACCTGCGAGCACAACGGCGGTGAACTACCCGACGGTGTGTGGCTGGAAAACCTCTCCGACGATCAAGTTAGACACACACACACACACAGGGATAGAGAGAGAGAGAGAGAGGATTGAGTTGTGTTTAGTGTTTATCTCACCAAAATGTCATCCGTCTCGTATGGGAGGCGCAGACTCGTTTATATACCTTCTGCGCCCCAAACCCACTCTCATTAGTCTCTCGACACGTGGTGCTGTTATCCCATCTGTTAGCACAAACCTTGCTGAACATCACCTAATCCCAACTGCCAGCCCACTGTACTGGGAGCTCGGCAGCCGGATTGCAGTATCTCGGCTTCCAACGGCCATGCTGCACTTCAAGCCCAATCGTTCCAATATCCAAGCTCATTGAGGACCGAACTCGGTTGCATCCCGGCATAGCCGAGCTCGAGACAGCTCATACTAGTTCGCCACCGGCCTTCTTGCCGAGCTAAATCATGAACCGTGGAACCTACACGCCTTCAATGGCGCCGGTCATCCCACTTCACTGGCTTCTACACCATGGAGCCACGTAGCTCAGTCCGACCACGCCTTGCCTTAACCGATCAAAACCTTTCAGGATAGGCCCGTTTCATCGCGGCCCAAACTTGTTCGGCCTAAATCTGCCCGGCCATTTCCACGGCCCAAACTAGACCATAAATCTCCCTCTCAATTGCCCCTTAATTCCGTCTGCCAAAGCGTGACTGGGATTACCTGTTATGACCGAGGTAAACAATTCTTTGGTTCTCAGTTTTACAGGAAGTCGACCGAGCTAATTTCTGCGCTCGGTTCCTTGTCTTGCTCGGTCGACGCCTCCTCTGACCTTCCTGTATCTTGACTTGTTCGGTCGACGCCTCGTTTGACCTTTCTGTGTCTTCAGCTCTGACGCTGCCATTAATGGGGACACGTGTCGTGCGCTGATTGGCCTCGAGCCGCCAACAGTCACGTCCCTTCAATTCAAATTTCCTTCCATTCTTACTGTCTCACCTCAAACCTTCAACGTTCCAGAGCTCAAGCACCCCTAGCAAGCTTCACCCCTGCCCTTTCTTGCACTCGTGTTCGAAGAAGTAATCCCTGCCCTCAACTGGTAAGTCCTTCAACTCTTCTTATTGTCATTTCGTTTGATATTACTCCTTTTAGGGCACCAAATCCGTAAGTTTTAGGACATAACCCTCTCAAAACCCACATTCGCCCCTATTCTCTTCGTTGTTCTTCAATCCCAGTGATGAACACATGAATACACGAAGAACTGGGGCGGACCTGGCTCCAGATCGCCTTTTGATCCCAAAATACAATAAGACCGAGTAATTTACTAGTTTATCAAAACCTTTAGCAGAAACCGGGGTAGGCAGGCAACTTGGCTGCTCGACCGGGCTTACATCTAGTCTGCTTGAGCGATCGAGCTCCTTGGTTCACCTTCACGACCGAGGTGGTTGGCACTCTTCATGACCGAGCTAAAGTCAAGCTCGTTTTGCGCGACCGTGCTCACACTTACAATTGCCATCCTTTTCCTATAGAGTCCAAGGGGACCACTGACCAAATATTGAGGCTCTCAAAGATCGAGCAGCCATCAAGACACCAGTCTGTGCCAAACCACCTCGGCCGAGCTAATCCAGCCGGCTACACATGGGGCGCTTTCGCTTCCTTGTTGATACTCCGGCTGCCTTGGCCGTGTTCCGGGAAGACTACGGTATCCCGGCAGACGTTCACCTAGAGCTTGCCGAAATTGAGACAACTCCTTAGGGCAGATTAGACCAATGCCCCTTCACCGTGCTTTCTATCATTGAAAGAGGCCTCCGCTTCCCGGTCAACCCTCTACTGACCGAATTCTTGAGCCGTACCGGGCTAGCACCCACACAAGTATTAACCAACACCTACCGAATAATCAACGGCATCCATGAGCTAAATAACCGACTAGGGACCAACTTAGGTTTAGCCGAGATACTGAGACAGTACACCCTTGGACACACCAGCGATGGCCTCGCCTATTACTTAAAGATTAGGCCGGGCAAAGAAAAAATAGTGACCGGTACCCCAGACAAAGACTTACACGACGACGACTTCTTCTGGGTGTTCGGCAATTATGAAACGATCGACGTACCGGGCTGGTTCATTAGCAAGAATTTCGGCGAGACATGTAAGCCGTGCTAACTGGCTCGGTTAATTGCCTTTGTTCCATATTCTATACTTTAACATTTTTCTTCTTTCCTTTGCAGGGATCCAAGCCTTACAAGCCAACTATCACTACCCCAACGAAGAAGCCATCCGGACCGTGCTCCGCTACCGTTACCGGGATTGTAACGAGCTACTCGGTTACGTCCCAACGTATAGATACTCAGCTCCGCGCCGGAGTAAGGTCACTGACTTCCTCCGTGCTCCGTCACCTCCTCCAGACCCTACACTACCTGACGTGCCCCTAATCCGGTTAACCGAAGAAGAAGAGATGGCCAAACGAAGTCGTATCAAGAACCTTCTCACAGCAACTTCCACCGAGATGCTGAGCGTCATCACCCGCTCTCCAGCTGCCGGTCAATCCAGTAGGACCGTGGTTGCGCTAGCGTCTCCTGCTGCCGGGCAAGCCAGCCAAGACAACCGCCAGGCTGGGAAACAGCCTCGTGTAGACCCCTCCGCCGAGCTAATTGAAGAGCTGACTACCGAGCAACCGGCCATCACCGTCGACCCAACACTGGCATGGCGACCACAGCTCAAACACCGGGGTAAGGAGATCCCGGCAACAGCTTCCGTGAAGGGCGACAAAGAACATCTTTTCGCCTTTGACCTCTCCAAGGCCCTTCTCCTACCGAGCGACGTGGTCGGCAGCGACCATGTTCCAGACACTCGGTTGGTGAAGTCGGTCGTGAAGTCCATGACCAGGGTAAGAGTCTCAAACTTCTACTAAAATTTTCACAAGTGTTTGCACGGCTTGCTCTCTGATCAATCTTTCTTCTTGCAGGCCATCCAGAAGCACCACTTGGTCATGTAGCGCATTCATCGACTGCGGTAGAAGGCGAATGACACAGCCAGCTCGACCGAGCTCGACCGAGCAAAGTCTTCACTACAGATAGCAAACGCAGACAACTCTCGGTTGCTCGGTCAACTAGGTGATGCCGAGAAAGAGAGGGATGCGATCCAGGCCGAGCTGGATGCACTGAAAAAGTCCAGGGAGAAGGAGCTGGAGGACGCAAATAATGCCGGCTTCAAGGAGGTCGAGGACAGCTACAAAAAACAAGTCTTTGCCACCCAAGATATATACTTCAAAGCGGGTTGGAAGTCAGCTTGCGATCAGCTCGGCCAAAGCCCTGGGACTGACGTGTTTACCTCTCCGCCGACTGTCTTCCTACCGACCTATCTCATGCCGTATGCCAACGACGTCTTCAATGCGTTGTAGGCTGAGGCCGAGGAAGGACTCGAAGGAGAAACTGAGGCAAATGCTGCGGAACAGGACCGCCAAATGGAGGAGCAGCTCGGCCAAACTGAGACTCGTGTCCAAGACCAATCACCAACGATTAACTTGGAGGCAACCGAGGATGAATTCACTAACCTTTTCCCCTTGGCTTAGTTTTCTTTTTCTTGCTTTTTGTCTGAGCATGTAACTGGGCTAAGTTCCTCACCTTTTGTACTTATTTTCACATCAATGAAAAAGCGCTAATTTCATCAAGTGTTTGCACGGTCTTAAAGTTGAGTAACTTAAACCGGACAAAATACTTCGGCAACATTAACCATCTTGCATAACTTAATTAACCGGGTTGAGAATCTCAGAGTTGAGCAAATCATCAACTCGTTCAACCAGAGTAAATCATCTTGGTTGAGAATCTCAGAGTTGAGCAAATCATCAACTCGTTCAACCAGAGTAAATCATCTTGGTTGAGAATCTCAGAGTTGAGCAAATCATCAACTCGTTCAACCAGAGTAAATCATCTTGGTTGAGAATCTCAGAGTTGAGCAAATCATCAACTCGTTCAACCAGAGTAAATCATCTTGGTTGAGAATCTCAGAGTTGAGCAAATCATCAACTCGTTCAACCAGAGTAAATCATCTTGGTTGAGAATCTCAGAGTTGAGCAAATCAACTCGTTCAACTGGAGTAAATCATCTCGGTTGAGAATCTTAGGGTTGAGCAAATCATCAAAATTCAGAGAATGGTATTTTGCAAATCACACTCCAGAAAAATTACAGGAATTTAAAAACCAATATTATAAGTTTTTAAAAGAACACCAAAAACTCCAACCTTTTCCATTATGGTATATGGAAAATGGTAATATCCAAAATTCCCAACTAAATGTCTTGGAAAATATTCAGAAAAATTGGGTCACTATTGATGGTAATATTATTACGTCAGTACACCCTCCTGCCAAATCTTTAGAATTACTTCCTAACGATTCTACTACCAGCCAACCCTTAGTTATTACTGCTTTTGTAGAACCTCATGCAAAAAGCAATATTATTTCTATTTTAAAACAGAATAATTATACTAATCTTTTCTGTCAAACTATGGGCAAACAGCTAACCAGGATTGAAGAAACAGTTGTTCATATGAAAGACACCTATCATCTTCAACCTAAAACTCCAGATATTCAACCTGTAGCATTTAAGCCTACTCCTACAGTAACAAATTTTAATTTAAAACCAAAAAAAGATAATACAGAATTTATAGATACTCTTTTGAATAAGATTAAAAATCTTCATTTAGGAGAATCCTCCCAAGTTAATATGTTATCCAAAAATCATTTCCAGGAAATAGATGACAATTACCAGAATTTGGAACCCTACAAAATATCTGAAATCCAGGCTAATTTCCAAAATGAACCCTCTTCTGTAAATAAAGTTCATTATGGAACAAACATAGACAAAACTGCTTATACTGCACCAAGCAGATATTATTATTCCAGACCTAGCCCTATGGATCTTCTTTATGAAGAAGATTTCCTCCATAGCTAGAAATCTTATCACAGTAGAACCATTTACGAATGGAATATTGATGGTATGACAGAATATCAAATATTCGAAGTTCTTCAACGTATGCTTATGTTTGCTACTGTATGCAAACAAAATGAGAATACCGACCATCAAGTTGCCCGATTTATAGTCAGCGGCTTTACCGGGTTACTAAAAGGATGGTGGGACAATATTCTCACTACAACACAAAATAATGAAATCTTAAATTCTACTCATATAAAAGCTGATCCAGACACCCGCGCTGAATCTACTGAGCAAGATACTATTTACATTTTGGTAAACACTATAGTTCTCCATTTCATTGGTGCTGTAACAGGCATTGAAGATCAAAGTCGAGAACTATTACAAAAATTGCGATGTCCATCTTTATCCCATTTTAGATGGTATAAGGATGTATTCCTGATGAAAGTTCATCGTAGAGCTGATGCTAATTCAGACCACTGGAAAGCCAAATTTATTGATGGTCTTCCCACTCTTTTTGCTGAAAGAGTTAGAAAGAAGTTAAGAGATCGCCATAATCAATTGGCTATCCCATACAGTAGATATACCTATGGTCAGCTTGTAGGATTAATAACTGATAAAGGCCTTGCTTTATGCAATGATCTTAAATTACAGCAACAAATGAAAAACCAACATCTTACAGGAAAGAAAGAATTAGGTGAGTTTTGTGAACAATTCGCCTATGACACAAAATTACAGTACCCTCACAAACTGAAAAAACATAGAATTGGAAAATCAAAGTATTATTCCAAACAATCCAGGAAACATAAATATGCTAAAAATCCAAACCGCGTTACCACATTTTGCCAGACAAACCGCTTGACGTCTTTCTCCTTAATTGTTGCCAAAGGCTCTGCTTCAACCCATTTGGTGAAGTAGTCTGTGGCCGCGATGAAGAACTTCCGGTTGCCTGGTGCAGTTGGGAGTGGCCCCACTATATCTAGCCCCCACATCGCAAAGGGCCAAGGGCTGGTGAGAGGAAAAAGTTCCCTGGCCGGCTGGTGGATCTGGCGGGCAAACTTCTGGCACTTCTGGCACTTGCGAACATACTTCTGCGCATCGGCTTGCATGCATGGCCACTAGTAGCCCTGTGAAATAGTTCGGTAGGCCAAAGATCTGCCCCCTATGTGACTGCCACAGATGCCTTCGTGAATTTCGTACAGAAAGGCTTCCACACTGCTCGGGTGCACACACTTCAGGTAGGGACCGGTGAAAGACTTCTTGTATAAAGCGCCAGATGGAGAGAGCCAAAATCGCTCTGACTTCACCTACACTTTATGTGCTTCCTTCTTGGCAGCTAGAAGGGTCCGGTCTTTGAGAAAAAGGATGATCCATCCAAGAAGGACCTAGCTCAGCGTAGAGTACTTCTGTCTGTTCAGTTTCCTTAATGGTGGGCCTCGAAAGGAATTCAATCAAAAGAGGGTTGGAAGATGAGTTGTCGACCATAGAAGCAAGACCGGCCAACTCATCTGCTCGGCCGTTTTCTTCTCGGCCGATCCGTTGGACCCTGATCGCCTTGAATTGCTTGATGTGGTCCCTGACCAGAGCTTGGTACTTCATCATTCGGTCATCATTTGCTTTGTAAATCCCAGAAACTTAGTTAACCACAAGCCGGGAATCACTGTAAACCATTAGCTCAGATGCTTGCATCTGAAGCGCGCTCTTGAGCCCGGCCAAGAGCGCCTCGTACTCAGCCTCGTTGTTGGATGCTGGAAAGCCAAGGGTGATAGAATGTTCAATAGTCAGTCCGTTTGGAGAAATCAGAACTATGCCTAACCCGGCATCGTGACGGTTCGAGGCTCCATCAACAAAAAGTTTCCACATTTCACCAACAAAGAGCTTCCAACACTCTGAGGGGTCCTCAGAAGCTTGAAGGTCGATGGGATCACGGTTGCTCGGCTGTTCGGCTTCCAGTTCCATGCTGAGCGGTTCCACTTCAGTCCCCATTGGTGATTCGGCGCCGGACTCAGCAAGTTGATTCATAATGCCTAAGTCCGCAGGCGAATCGCCAGGTTGCGGTATTATGCCGGCCGCAGGCGCTGTGTTGAGCGGTTCCATTTCTTTCCCCCTCGGTGATGCGGTACCGAACAGAGCAGGTTGGTCGGTGATACCCAACTCCGTCATCGCATTGCCGGGCTGTAGTATCATATTAACTGAAGGTACCTCGGCGGGGCGCGCAAGTTCCGCGTCGCCAACACTGCCAAGTTGTGGTATTTCGGTCAAGCTTGCATTCACCTCTTCATCTGCCGCGACAATATCGACTGGGCATACCGGATGAGTTCTGGGTGAGAATTCAGCGACGAAGTCGGCCAAAGTCTGGGCTTTAATGGCAGTGCGCTGCTGGAACTTGACGTCAAACTGTCCCAACTTGACCGCCCACTTATGACTTCGACCGGAGAAGTCCGCCCTCTCGAATAAAGCTTTGAGGGGGAACTCGGTTAGAACGATTATTGTATGCGCATGGAAATAGTGCGCTAACTTCCTCAAGGCCATCATTAATGCCAACGCAAGTTTTTCTAGCGGCAAGTATCTTGACTCTGCCAGTAGCAAGGTTTTGCTTACGTAGAAGATAGGGAGGTGCTTGATTCATTCCGACCGGACAAGCACTGCACTGACTGCATGTTGTGAAACGGCCAGACAAAGGTAAAGTTCTTCGCCGGGCTTCGGTGTTACCAACAGTGGCGCCGAAGACAGATACTCCTTGAGCTCAGCCAAAGCCTGGTCACACTCTTCATCCCACGAGAACTTTGACTTGAATGCTTGAAAGAAAAGACGACAACGATCTGATGACCGACTTATAAATTGATTAAGCGCGGCAGCCATTCCGGTCAGATGCTGCACGTCCTTAGCCGAGCTAGGCTACTCCAATTCTTGTACGGCTCTGATCTTTGTGGGGTTAGCTTCGATGCTTCGATTCGTGACTAGGAAGCCTAAGAATTTTTCGGATCCCACGCCAAGGGCACACTTAGACGCATTCAGGCGTAGCTTGTATTTTTTGAGAATGGCGAACATCTCGGCTAAGTCGGACAAGTGGTCTGCTTGATGTCGGCTTTTAACCACCATATCATCAATGTAAGCCTCCATTGTCCGGCCCAGCAAAGGAGCAAACATCTTCGTCACCATCCTTTGGAAAGTCGCCCCGACGTTCTTCAAACCAAAATGCATGACTCGATAGTAGAAGAGTCCCCTTGGTGTAGTGAATGAGGTGATCTCTCGGTCTGGGCCATGCATGGCAATCTGATGGTAGCCGCGGTAGGCATCCAAAAAACTGAGCCTGTTATGTCTAGCCGTTAAATCCACAAGTTGGTCAATTCTGGACAGAGGGAAGCTGTCTTTCGGGCAGGCTCGGTTGACGGTCTTGTAATCCACACAGACTCGCCACTTCCCATTTTTCTTGGGCACCACGACCATATTTGAAATCCACCGAGGGTAGTGCACTTCCTGAATTGCGCGTGCCTCAAGCAAATTCTTCACTTTCTCAGCAACTACCTCGGTGTGATGCAGCGCTGATCTCCTTGTTCGCTAAATAACCGGCTTGGCTCCGGGGAAGACGTTGAGGTGATGGCAAATAAAACTCGGATCGAGGCCGGGTATGTCGTAAGGCGACCATGCGAAGAATTTGATATTAGCCATCAAAAACTCAACCATCTCGGTTCTTTCTTGGATGATAAGGCTTGAGCCGAGCAAGAAGAACTAGTCCGGATTCTCTGTATCAATTCGCACTTCCACCAATTCCTCAACGGCTTTGTCCTCGGCCTTAGTACCCACATCATCAAGGACTCCCCGGTCTTCTGGTCCTTCAATCATTTGGATGAAGCCCTTGGCAGCCCGGCTCCTGTTCACTGCCACGAAGCATTGCTTCGACATGACTTGATTGCCCCAAATCTCCTCTATTGCCCCTATAGCCGAGGGGAATCTCATTACTTGGTGGTAGGTTGACGCCACGACTTGCATAGCGTGAAGCCATCCTCCTCCAAGGATCAGGTTATAAGTAGATGGCACCTGCAGCACCCAGAACTCTACCTGCTTAACCACGGATCCTGCTTTGACTGGCAGGATAATCTTTCCGAAAGGCCACTCCGGTTGTGAGTTGAAACCAACCAGTGGCGAAGTTGCCGAAGCCAAATCTGTATCCCGGAGCTTGAGCTGTTTGAACGCATTGTAATACACGATCTTGACCGAGCTTCCCTGATCGATTAAGATCCGTTTGACAACAAATTCTTTGACGTGGCGTGTAACCACTAGGGCATCGTTGTGCGGCGTCTGAATGCACTCTAGGTCCCTTGAGGAGAAACTGATCACATCTTTCACTTCGGTCTTCCCCCTCTTGATCGCAGGCTGAACTGACAAAACTTTCCTCATGTGTTCTGCCTTCTTGATCATACCGTGGAGCTCACATATACGCGCCAGTTCCACTATGCCGTGGATGACATTAACAATCCCTTGTGGAGGCACATCCCGATCATCCGGTCCCCGCGGATCAACCGGAGCTTGATTTGCCTTCACGCCTCTATCAATGTAAAGGTCCAGGTGTCCGGCTGCGACTAGCTCTTCTAAGTGTTGCCTCAAAGGCAAACAGTCCTCCGTCCGGTGGCCGCGCTCCTAGTGAAACGTGCAACGGTACCGCGGATTGAAACCCTTTTGTCCGTCGCCCAACTTAGCAGGAAATCGGACATACTCCTCGTCACGGATTTCACTAAGTATGCGATAGATTAGAATCTTAAAGACCGTGGTGATACCTGTCATGGCTTTCAACCTTCTGTTTGCATCGGCTACGTCATCCCGGGGGTAGTCATCCCAGTCATTGCGACGTCTCCTACCTCGGTTTTTGCGATTTGAGCCACGGTCCAATTCCTCAGCGCGGTCATTTGAACGGCTGGATTCTTGTCCGACCGCGTGCACTTTGCCAGCCGACCTCTTGTCCGTTGCTATCGGAGTTGCCTTCGCAGTAGATGCTGACGCATCATCCTCCACTCGGATGTGCTCATTGATACGCTGCATTAGCTGGCCCATGGATATCGGCTGGTGCATGGTAAGCGAGTCCCGCAGTCTATGTCCGACCGCGAGACCACGCTTGTATTGTGTGATTGCAAGGTTGACCGGGCAATCCAAGATCTTGTTGAAGGTCTCCCAATATCTGGAGTTGTATGCCTTCAATGTGTCGCTCGGTTCCATCTTGACACTCAGTAGGTAATCAACTTCCTTTGGTGTTTTGGTGTTGGTTTTGAAGCGCGTCACAAAGGCTTTGGCCAACTGCTGCTACCTTGCAATGCTCCCCTCCGACAGCCTTTCGAACCATTTCAAACCCAGCTCGCCCAAACTCGACGGGAAGATCAAGCACATAAGAGCGTCATTCCGCCTATGTCAGTCTATGACCTGTTGGAAATGACTTACATGCATATACGGGTCGGTTTTTCCGTCGTAGAGCGTGAATTTTGGCTGGTAGAAGCCCGCTGGAAGCAGTGCTGCCTCTATATCCACGGAGGATGGAGTGGCACTCAGCCTCGCCAAGTCGGTGTCTATAAGGAGAGGCGCGGCTGGGCGGGGTGGAGGCATTCTGACCTCCTCGCTGGCGTGAACCCCATAGGATAGCCGCTGGAACGCCGACACCCTCTGAGCCTCCTGCCGGTGAGCCCGTTCATTCAAAAATGCCCTCAAATCCTCTGATTGAGCGGAATAAGAATACCTCGACGTCGTCACCGGACGTGAGGGCTGGTAAGTGCTATCTTGCGCGCTGGATTTCTCCACATGCACGTCAGAATCTCCAACCTTGTAACTTCTGGTGATAGAAATGGAAGGAGTATGCCGCTGACTCTGACTGCCTGAACGACGGGGTTGGATGCGCTCACTGTGGTCTCCCCCTCCAGCTACATCCTTCCCTTTGACATGCCGTTTCAGCTCCTCCATCTACGCCGCCATTCGCCGGATGACGGCGTCCTGGTCCTTTAGCTTGTGTTCCAGACGTCTGGCGTGCGATTCTTTCCGCCGCCGATGACCGTCTGGACTCCGTGAATGACCATAACTTATTCCGCGCTTATCGCGCACGTCTCCTGAGTGTCCACCTAGAGAAGTCTCCAGGTTCGCCATCGGAAGAATGATGGTGGGATGTCCTTCTCTCTGTCTGCCTGACCCCAGGGTAACTTCGTCAATGGCGGACAGCGGAATCTCTTCGTTGTTCGCCATGGACGGCGATCAGATGAGCCTGGAAGACAAGGTTTTGTCTGCAAAGTTCCCACAGACGGCGCCAATTGTGCGGGGAGCAAATATTCAGGCAAGCCCGCACTCCTTTCTTCCAAGCTCCTGTCTGTCCGATTGACCTGCGAGCACAACGACGGTGAGCTACCCTGCGGTGTGTGGTCGGAAAACCCCTCCGATGATCAAGTTAGACACACACACAGGGATAGAGAAAGAGAGAGGACTGAGTTGTGTTTAGTGTTTATCTCACCAAAATGTCATCCGTCTCGTATGGGAGGCGTAGACTCACTTATATACCTTCTGCGCCCCAAACCCACTCCCATTAGTCTCTCGACACGTGGTGCTGCTATCCTATCTGTCAGCATAAATCTTGCTGAACATCACCTAATCCCAACTGCCAGCCCACTCTACTGGGAGCTCGGCAGCCGGATTGCAGTATCTCGGCTTCCAACGGCCATGCTGCACTTCAAGCCTAAGCGTTCCAATATCCAAGCTCATTGAGGACCGAGCTCGGCTACATCTTGGCATAGCCGAGCTCGGGACAGCTCATACTAGTTCGCTACTGGCCTTCCTGCCGAGCTAAATCATGAACCGTGGAACCTACACGCCTTCAATGGCGCCAGTCATCCCACTTCACTGGCTTCTACACCATGGAGCCACGTAGCTCGGTCCGACCACACCTTGCCTTAACAGATCAAAACCTTTTAGGATAGGCCCATTTCACTGCGGCCCAAACTTGTTCGGCCCAAATCTGCCCGGCTATTTCCACGGCCCAAACCAGACCATAAATCTCCCTCTCAATTAATAATAATATAGATAATAAAGAATTTAATATCATAATGTGTATGTTGCTTAAGTGATCAGTACGTTCTTAATGAATCTCTAAAGTCTTGGGTTCAAAACTTGCTTACGTTGTGTATAATAATTTTGTTTTTATTTTATTTTAGTATATATAAAGTTGTCACGTGGCGTGAGGATAAACTAGTATAGATTCACTTAATAATAGTATAGATAAATGAGTGCTAGTATACAAATAAAAATATGATAATCTGTCAGCATAAATCTTGCTGAACATCACCTAATCCCAACTGCCAGCCCACTCTACTGGGAGCTCGGCAGCCGAATTGCAGTATCTCGGCTTCCAACGGCCATGCTGCACTTCAAGCCTAAGCGTTCCAATATCCAAGCTCATTGAGGACCGAGCTCGGCTGCATCTTGCATAGCCGAGCTCGGGACAGCTCATACTAGTTCGCCACTGGCCTTCCTGCCGAGCTAAATCATGAACCGTGGAACCTACACGCCTTCAATGGCGCCGGTCATCCCACTTCACTGGCTTCTACACCATGGAACCACGTAGCTCGGTCCGACCACACCTTGCCTTAACAGATCAAAACCTTTTAGGATAGGCCCATTTCACCGAGCCCAAACTTGTTCGGCCCAAATCTGCCCGGCTATTTCCACGGCCCAAACCAGACCATAAATCTCCCTCTCAATTAATAATAATATAGATAATAAAGAATTTAATATCATAATGTGTATGTTGCTTAAGTGATCAGTACGTTCTTAATGAATCTCTAAAGTCTTGGGTTCAAAACTTGCTTACGTTGTGTATAATAATTTTGTTTTTATTTTATTTTAGTATATATAAAGTTGTCACGTGGCGTGAGGATAAACTAGTATAGATTCACTTAATAATAGTATAGATAAATGAGTGCTAGTATACAAATAAAAATATGATATAAAATTTTTATGTGACTTAATATTAATTTTTTATTTTAAAACAAAATATTTATAAAGATGACTAATATTTATAATAATATTACTATCACATTATTCTTGTGACATTTTTTTATATAAGTTTTTGGGTAAATTACAAATATAAGATTTGTTTAAAATACAATTACCTCCTGTAGTTTAGAAAATTATAAATACTCTCTTGTTAAAAAAATTTATTTAACAGAATTAACTGAAAAAATAAAATATTTAAGGAACATTTACATACAAGTCCTAATTTATGAACTTATAGTCCATTAAGTCTTAATTAAGATTTTTTAGATTTTCTAGTCTCATTAAATTTTTCATAGTCGGAATTACCCTTCAAATACTGATTATTTATCATTTATGATTATCTATATGAAACATGATAATTTGACATTTATTTTGATTTTCAAAACTTTAAAACATGATCTTTCATATTGAAAAAACTAAAAAAAAAAAAATTATATGCAAAAAAAAAAATTAAAAAAATTGATTTTTTTTTTTTTTTTTTGTGTAAAGCTGAAAATTTTGTGTCTATAATGATAATGGAATATTGATGTGCAAAACTGAAAAACAAAAGTTTTTAAAAATAAAAAATTATTGTTTTTTATTATTATAAGGACGCTTGTTAAAAGTCACTAAAAAATTATTTAGAAAGTTGTTGAAAAATCGCCAGTGGTTGGTAAATGAATAAATAAGTGACATTGAATGGATATTTGAATTGATAAGTTACACATGTATATATAAGTAAATTTTGATATTTGGATAAATATGTGACATCTGTTCAGGTAGACAAAAAGGTAAGATTTGAACAAATATGTTTCTTTTTGGGCACATCAATGTTCTTTTGACTAAAAAAGATTTAAACTTGGGTCTATTGGTCCACAAGTTTCAAAAACACTTCTGGCATAAATGTCTTTATTGTTTTGGGTGAATTGCAAATGCACTCCATGATAGTGACAGTGATTCTGAAAATTACATTCCATCTTAAAATTTATAATCACATAACAAATAACTCATTTCATTAATCAATCATTAAGTCAATTAATAATTTTTAATGATTTAAACAATATCCTTCAATTAATAGTTATGGTAATTTCATTGTTGTATAAGAAGATTAAAAGAAATTCATTTTTTCTTGTCAATTTCGCTAAATGACAAATTCTAATAAGAATGTTGAGAGGGAAGTTTTGTACTGAGATTAGTAGGCTGGGATAACATCAGTATGAGCTGTCTTTGGCTGGATAAACGGGCTAATCAACTTGAAGGCTTAGGCTAGTGTGGGGATATATTTTCTAAGTACCAACACGTGGCAAGGTGACGCCGACGTGTCAGCCGAGGTGCCACGTATCTTGGTCGTTGTGCCGAGGTTATCTCAGCTAGGCCGAGGTTATCTCCGAAGATATCGGAATCCGAGATAAGCGGATAAGGGACAGGAGTCCTAGGACAAAGAGGGGACTTAGCAGAGATAAGGATAAAGCTCTTAGGGAGTTTATCTTTATCTCTTGAGAAATCCTAAGTAAGCACTGAATTGAAGTCTATAGAAGTCATGCTTCTAGTAGGACTTAGATTGAGTTAACTATAAAAGAGAGGCACCCCCATGGGTCTAAGGTACGCAGTTTTATACTCAAGCTTGTGAGTTTAGCACTTGATTATCTTTGAGAGATATACTGACTTGATCGTCGGAGTGCCCCCGGGTGGAAGAGCCACCGCCGGAGCCCTTTCTTTCTATTACAGGTTAACGGAGCCATCTATTCTGCTGGTGCTCTCCAGCTGATTACTAGGCGGGCAGTGTGGTAAGAAAATTACCCACACAATTTGGCGCCGTTTGTGGGAATCTTAGAAGAATAGATGGCCAGTGACGGACAAGGGGAAAACATTGGGGGCGAAACTCCTGCTGGGAGTGGTAGACCAATCGACCTTGACGTTGAAGGAGACGACCACAGTACAGAAAATCATGACCAGGGCCACGAAGAAAAAGACGTCGGCCAGGAGGGCAACGCTTCAAAAAGGACAAACCAAAGCAAGTACTACAACGAAGATAACCTTCAGGTTTGGAGGGATAGGTACTTACAAAGGGATGAGGTAGTAAAAGACTTGGCAAACAAGCTGGCAGACCTACAGTCAGTGGTCAACTTCATGATGCAAAACAATGTTATGCAGCCACCATACCCGCTGCAAGATACGCCGATGCCAGCTATTAATACCCAGAAGGGAGGAAGAAAAGCAATCCCCGAAGCCCCTCAGCACACCAGGAGTGCAAGCCACTCTCACCGACGTTCTAGGGAAGTCGGACGAGAGGAACCAAGGCAAGAAGAGTCCCGAAGGACACATCCCATGAAGGATCCAGGGCCCAAAGAACATCGGCATGTTCAAGGGCAAGCGCTCTGCTTTGACACAACCCATGGAGAAAGATCGAAACGGGCCCACCACGAGGCCGAAAGTAGTGTGCCGAAAAGATTGAAGTCCAGAGATAGCCGAGCTCCAGGTAGGAGTAAGGAAGACTTGAGGGACTACTTCAAAAGGAGGCAGCAGAATGTTGAAACCGAGGTGACTTCTAAAGTTAAGCCGAGAACACCATTCTCGATGGAACTGGATAAATTTGAAGCACCAAAGAGCTTTAGTATGCCGAGGTTCCAAATTTATGATGGTAAGTCAGACCCCAACTTTTATGTTGGACTATACCTGAATTCAATGGCATTATACAGTGGGAACGAGCCATTGCTCTTGAAAGTATTTCCCTCATCCTTTGGAGAAATTGCATCCGATTGGTTCCATAAACTACCGAAGGGAAGCGTAAAGACATGGGAAGGCCTGGCCGAGATGTTTGTGGCTAGGTTTGTGACGAACAAACTACAGCCCTTGAGGGTCGACGCCCTGATGGCTTTAAGAATCACCAAGGAAAAAGGCCTTAGGGCCTACGCGAAGAGATACTACGAGGTGTTCAATCGAATACCTGAATGCAACCAAGAAGTGGCGGTCGTATCTTTCAAGAACGGCCTCAAAGATGACTGCCCACTACGGAAGTCTTTGGCAAAAACACTGCCAAAAAGCATGGAAGAACTCATGGCAAGAATTGAGAAATACGCCAGAGCCGAGGAAGATACATCGGGAAACAAAGAGATAAAGCAGGAGAAAGCAAACGGCTCGCCGAAGCGAGGCCGAGGTAACAACGGACCATCCAAACAAGAAACGGAATTGAAAGGCAAACAGGAAGTGACGACGGTGTTCCAAATCCCTATCTATAAAGTCTTGGACCAAATATGAAACCAACCCTATTTCAGAACTCCAGTAAGAACACCAGGGGAGTTCATGGGAAGAAACGTTAGTAGGCGTTGTGCTTACCACAATGAAGAAGGGCACCCAACTCAGGGTTACAGAGCCCTAAAAGCACACTTAGAAGACTTGGTAAGACAAGGCCATCTGAGGGACCTTATTGATGAAGCCAAGACAAGAGAAGAACAGGCAAGATTGCCTCAAGCACCAGCAGCTCCACCACCTCCAGCACAGCAACCACAGGCAGGAGGGCCAAGGGTGGTTAATGTGATCCACTCAAGGGTCAACGAGAATGAAGTCAGAGGAGAAACCCAGAGGGTAAGGCATTTACAGCATGTCTACCAAATCGAGGAAAAAAGACCTCGGCCTGAAGAAAGCCAAGGACCAATGATAACCTTCACTAAGACCATGGTTGCATGCGATGGGGGCAGTTCCCTCAACATTGCATCAACTACTACGGTTCCCCACAAAACATGGAATTGAAGAAGTCAGACGAGATCAATTGCAGGCAAAAAGTTGCTCCATGGCAGCAACAAAGTCCACTTGCAACATTCGAGAGCCAAAAGAGGCAGAAATTGAAAACGAGGATATGGAGGTTCTAGATGATGTCGGCAAGGAGCCAACCGAAAAAAGTGAAGAAACACTAAAGAAAATCCTAGTCCAGGAGGGCAACGAAGAACGTTTCTTTCTTCTCGGTTCAGGCTTAAGCGAAGAAGAGGAAAGAGAACTGGAAGATTTTTTGAGAGCCAACATTGAGGTGTTCGCCTGGACACCTTATGAAATGCCTGGCATTGACCCCGAGGTCACTTGCCACAGACTGAATGTCGACAAGTCGGCAAAACCTGTGATTCAACGAGCCAGAAAACCGACGTTGATACACGTCGAAGCAGTAGAAGAAGAAGTAGACAAACTTCTGGAAGCCAGGGCCATCCGAGAAGTTCACTATCCAACATGGCTGTCCAACACAGTAGTAGTGAAAAAGAAGAACGGTAAATGGAGGGTCTGTGTAGACTTTACCAGCCTCAACAAAGCCTGCCCCAAAGATAGCTTTCCACTGCCCAAGATCGACCAACTAGTAGATACAGCTTCAGGACATGAAAGGATGAGTTTTCTAGATGCATACAGGGGGTACCACTAGATTGCCATGTACCCTCCAGATGAGGAGAAGACTGCATTCATCACCCCTAAAGGCTTGTACTGTTACAAGGTAATGCCTTTTGGGTTGAAAAACACAGGAGCAACTTACCAAAGGATAGTAACAAAGATGTTTAAGCACCTGATTGGCACAACGGTAGAAGTCTACATCGATGACATGGTCGTGAAGACCAAAGAATCTAAGGGACATCTTGCCGACCTAAAAGAGATCTTTGATATACTCAAAACATACCGGCTCTGACTCAACGCATCAAAGTGCATGTTTGGAGTTGGATCAGGTAAGTTTCTAGGGTATCTGGTAACGAGAAAGGGCATAGAGGCCAGCCTAGACCAAATTAAGGCCATCCTAGAGCTGCAGAGCCCGACGTCGGCGAAACAGGTTCAGATGCTTACTGGAAGGGCCGCAGCCCTAAACAGATTCATCACCAGAAGCTCAGATAAATGCAGACCCTTCTTCAACTTGGTGAAAAAAGCCACAGACTTTCCGTGGACAGAAGAATGCGAAACCGCTCTAGCCGACCTAAAGAAGTACTTGACCACAACTTCGGTTCTTTCCAATCCAGAACCAGGGGAAGAACTGTTTTTGTACTTGGCAGTTTCAGAACACGCAGTAAGTGCAGTACTAATCCGAGAAGAAAAAGGGGAGCAAAAAGCGGTTTATTGTGTAAGTAAAACCTTGGCCGATGCAGAAACAAGGTATCTGCCGCTAGAAAAATTAATGCTGGCCTTAGTAATGGCTTCAAAGAAGTTGAACCATTATTTTCAAGCGCACAAGATTGTGGTCCTAACAGAGCACCCACTGAAGTCCTTATTACAATAAGGAGACTTAACATGAAGGATAACAAGATGGGCAGTGGCCCTGGGCCAATATGACCTGGAGTTCAGGCCGAGAACAGCAATAAAGGGCCAAGTTTTGGCCGACTTCGTAGCAGAATTCACCCCAGAAATCATGGAACATCGGGCTCCGTTGAGCCGAGATGAGCAGTATCCCAGCAAGCAAGGAGAAGCCCAGCCAAAGGCAAAAGAACAAAGGAAGGAAAAACTCAGACCCTGCAGCATCTACATCGGCGATTCATTCAGACTTTTCATCGATGGAAGTTCAAACCGTCAAGGAGCGGGGGCAGGAGTACTGCTGATATCTCCCGATGGAGAAATAATAGAACAGTCCATCCATTTGGGGTTCAAGGCCTCAAACAATGAAACGGAGTACGAAGCATTGATTGCAGGGCTAAATTTGGCAGCAGCAGCAGCAGCAGAAGCAGATGAGGTAATAGTTTTTTGTGATTCACAACTTATTGTTAACCAGTCAACAGGTGAATTTGCAGCCAGGGACGAAAGGATGTCGGCATATGCAAAAGAGGTCATTAGATTAGCAACCCTATTTCAGAACTGCCGACTGCTCCAGGTTAGCTGAGATGACAACACCCGTGCCGACGCGTTGGCTTACCTGGCAAGTTCAATTCAGACTGGAAAAACAAGAACAATTATGATCGACTACATGTCGGGCCTGAGCATAGGACCAGAAAGCACAAAGCAGCAAGCAATGTGTGTGGACACGGGGCCAAGCTGGATGGATGCAATTATCGCATTCCTGAAAGAAAAAAAATTGCTAGAAGATCGTAAGGAAGCACACAAAGTCAGATTGAAATCTGCAAGATTCTGTCTGACAGAAGATGGACATCTTTACAGAAGATCCTTCACTGGACCCCTTTTAAGGTGCGTACACCCTTTGCAGGTTGAAGATTTCCTATATGAAATTCATGAAGGAATTTGTGGAAGCCATGCTGGGGGCAGATCATTAGCCCACAAGGCCATTACCCAGGGGTATTGGTGGCCCTACATGCAAAAGGATGCTGAAGCCTACGTGAAGAAGTGTGAACAATGCCAAAGGTTTGCACCTTTGATACATCAGCCAGCTGCTGACCTAAACCCAGTGTCCAGCCCTTGGCCGTTTGCCCAATGGGGCATGGATCTGGTTGGGAAACTTCCCTAGGCAACTGGGCAGAGAAAATACTTGCTGGTGGCAACAGATTACTTTACCAAATGGATAGAGGCAGAACCTCTTGCCAAAATCCGAGATGTGGACGTCAAGAACTTTATATGGAGAAACATCATCACCAGATTTGGCATTCCAAGAATAATAGTTGCCGACAACGGAACACAGTTTGACAGCAAACTCATCAAGAACTTTTGTGCCAAATTTAAGATCAAGAACTACTTTTCAACACCAACTTTTCCCCAAAGTAATGGTCAAGCAGAAGCATCCAACAAAGTAATTTTGGATAGAATAAAGAAGAGGCTGCATGCAGCAAAAGGAAAGTGGGTAGACGAGTTGCCCAACGTGCTTTGGGCATATCAGACTACGCCGAGAAGATCAACAAGAGAATCCCCCTTTGCCATGGCTTATGGCACAGAAGCTGTCATCCCATTGGAGATTGGCATCCCAGGGATCAGGACCCAGGGAGTAGAGAATGGCACTAACGACATAGTCTTAGCCCGAGATCTGGACCTCTTGGAAGAACGAAGGGAAAAGGCTGCAATTCAGCTAGCAATATACCAGCAGCAGCTTGCTAGAGCTTACAACAAAAAGGTCAATCCAAAAGATTTTCAAGTCGGCGACCTAGTCTTGAGAAAATTCGTCGGCAACAAAAAGGATCCCAGAGAGGGCAAGCTTGGCCCAAACTGTGAAGGACCCTACAGAATTACTTCGGTATTAGGCAATGGAGCTTATCGGCTTGAAGATAACGAGGGCAAAGCACTGCCAAGACCTTGGAACACTTGTAATTTGAAATTCTTCTATCATTAGATGTGCAGTATTTTTTGCCGATGTCTTTAATAAAGTTTTTTCAAGAATTCTTTCAACACATATGACTGATAAAATTACATACTGATGTTCTCTGGAGACATGAATAATGAGAACCCAAGTAGAACTCAGGTTCACATTGGGGGCAGAAAGAAGAAGAATGCGTGTACCACTTGTTGAAATTTGTAGCAATTTACAAGTTGGTTAAACCAAGATAATGTTTAAAATTGAAATTAGACCGGGATGATGCTTAACCGAAGTTAAGCCAAGATGATTCCTTAATTCACTTGTTGAAATTTGTAGCAATTTACAAGTTGAAGTTAAGCCGAGATGGTTCCTTATCTTCACTTGTTGAAATTTGTAGCAATTTACAAGTTGAAGTTAAGCCGAGATAGTTCCTTAATTCACTTGTTGAAATTTATAGCAATTTACAAGTTAGAATTAAGCTGATTCCTTGTCTTCACTTGTTGAAATTTGTAGCAATTTACAAGTTGGAATCAAGCTGATTCCTTGTCTTCACTTGTTGAAATTTGTAGCAATTTACAAGTTGGAGTCAAACTGATTCCTTAATTAACTTGTTGAAATTTGTAGCAATTTACAAGTTGGAATTAAGCTGATTCCTTGTCTTCACTTGTTGAAATTTGTAGCAATTTACAAGTTGAAGATAAGCCGAGATTATTGTTTCTCTTCACTTGTTGAAATTTGCAGCAATTTATAAATCGAAGTAAAGCCGAGGTTATAGTTTACAACTTATAGCAATCTACAGGTTGATCCAACCAAAGAAGATGCTTAACACTTGTTGAAATTTGTAGCAATTTACAAGATAATGTTAAGCCGGCATGTGATCATCCGTTGAAATTTATAGCAATTTGCAGATTGAAGTAAAAGCTAAGTATATTGTTCAAACACTTGTTGAAATTTGCAGCAATTTACAAGTAGACCATTATTTAACACTTGTTATAACTTGCGAACAGTTTACAGTATATGTTAACACTTGTTGAAATTTGTAGCAATTTACAAGTAGGTTAGACCGAGATCACTGTTTACATACTTGTTGAAACTTGAGAAGAAATTTGCAGAGTTAATATTGAATAGTATATGTTAAACACATGTTGGAATTTGCCAAGAGCTTTCAGGTCTGTATCTTGCCGAAGTAAAGTTGGATGATTGATGTACTCGATGTGTGTAACCCCGAGGAGATTGCACAAAGGTGGAAAAATATAGAAGGCATACAACCATGCAGAAGCAAATCAAAGAGGAATTAAAAGATTGAAGCATCCATAAAAAAAAACAATTTCAGTTACATACAAAGAAAGGCACATCGGCCATAAAAGGAAGTTTACATTGTTCGGAAAACAAAACAGAGTATAAAAAGGCAAGGAAATAAAGACATTCAAATCATGATTCTTCAGCATTAACAGCTAGGGGCGCTGGGACCTCGGAAGATTCTGGTGGAACCTCCTCGGCAATCTTTTCTGCTTCAATCTCGGCGTCAATCTCTACAAGAGTTTCATCAAGACTTTTTTCGGCTGGAGGAACGTCGGAAGATGCCTGTTCAGGAGTTGCCTCCTTAATAACCTCCTCATCCTCTTCATGAGTCAAGTCTAGGATTTGATCATCTTGAGGAAAAGATTGGGTCTCATTGGCATCCTTAGGCTTCCTTACTAGAGCATCACCGTCATCCTTATCCTCATCTTCGGCTTCAGACTCAGACTCAGATTCCTCTTCAGCCTGACTTGGAGGTGGAAAAGGAGGAAATGGAAGAGGAATAGCTTCAGCCTTACGCAACGGCGAGTCATCTGGGATATTGAGTTTTTTGGCAAGGGCCATCCAACCGAGGGAGAAGCCCCTGTTGCATGCCTGCCTAACTTAAAGTTTGTATTCCTCAGTGACGTCGGCCATACCCTAGGCGTAGGCCTTCTCATCGACTTCTTTGATTTCGGCCTTTTTTGTGACCAGAGCCTCTTGAAGCTCTTTCTCAGCCTGAACCATTTTTGATTTAAACTCCTTCTTTTCAGCTTCGGCAACCTTTCTAATAGCCTCAGCAGACTCCGCTTTTTCTTCGGCCATCTGCTGGGCCTTAGTAGCGGCCTCGGCCTGATCTTCCAATTTCTTCATCTTTGATTCAAGAGATTTACTATCCTTTTTGAGGGCAGAAACCTCCCTTTTCAAGTCGACCACTCTTTGCCGATTTTCAAAAGATTGCATCGAGAACGAATGGGCGTGCTGGATGGCCTGAAAGAAAACAGAAGTGTTAGAAAATCTTCTAAGTATGAAGCAGAAAGAAAAGACAAAACAAGATACACTTACTTGAACGGAGTGCTGGAGCATTAGCGCGTAGTTTTCGTACTCGCTGTGCCCAGCATTTCGCTCCAGATCGCTTGGAAGAAGAAGAGCAGTACTGAGGGCGACACCAACGTTAATGTCGTCGGCACTCTCAGTTGACATAATTGGCCTATCCTCCAAAGTCAACTTTGGTGCCCAGGGGACATCGGGTTTCTTGGACCCCGAAGTTGTAGCTGAGGCAGACCTCGGCTTCTTTGATTGGGTGGACTCGGAGGGTTGGGTCTCGGTAGACCTTTTTGCAGGAGCAGAAGAAGTCTTCTTACTCTCATCCAGTTTTGAGATAGGCAAACTATCCTCAGCCTCAACAGCCTTGGCCTTAGGCTGGGCCTTCTTGATTCTTTTTGGCTTCGGTGGGGGCATTGGTTGGGATGGTACAGCATCAGCATCAGTCGGGAGGTCGGCAAGGAGATTTTGGGCAATTGGCTTTGCACGACCCATTTCGGCAGTTTTGACAAGGCGTCGCCGACGTTTTCTTTCTGGTATTGGGATCAAGTATGGGGCCGAAGTGGATGGTTGATTGGTTGGGTCAGATGTGGACTCTTGATCTGTTCGGGATGAAGAAGCGGTTATAGTTGTGGCAGTAGGTGGAGAGAGGCTCTTCTTCTTTTTCTTCGGGACGTCGGGCAATGTGGATTTGTATGTCGGAATAAAGTTTAGTAACAGGGGAACCTTGCGCTTGTGAATTGGAAGTTCTAGAAACTTCTTTAAATCTTTTCCAGGGAAGAAGGATTGACGGAAGTTTTTTGGGGGTTGCATGAAGATCTGCAAGACAACAAACAGACATCAGAAACAGACAAAGTATTGAAGACTTAGAGAAAAGCAACTAAGTATTGACGCTGGGCTCTTACCCTTGCCCTCTTTAACTGTCCGAGAAGAGGGTAATATGGACATCTTCATCTGGGCCGAACTCCAATTTCCCACAAGCAATAAATTTGTCATCCCCAGCCCCCTTGTTGGAGTCTGGGAGGTCGGCTACGATTTTGAACTCGGTAGACTTCGGCTTAAGGTAATAAACAAAGCCCCTTTCCTTCAGATTGAGGGGACACATTGTATAACAGTACTAGAGGTCGGCCAGGGTAATCCTAACATTCTCCTGCCTAGCTAAGGCTATGATACCATTAATCACCCTATAGGAATTGATGGTAAGTTGCATGGGGTTCAGCCTGTAGAAATGAAGAACTTCACGAAAGAAGGGATTAAGTGGAAGTCGAAGTCCACATTCAGTAAAAGCTACTATAGGAAAAGGCATCGTATGATCTGTAGGCATAATAGAATCGTCATCCCCACCTAGCCTGAGGTGAACATCAGCTGGAATTGAGAATTCTTGCCTAAAGAATTCAAGTTTAGTTGGGGTGTCTACCCGGTGTCTCCACATACCCATTATGTCGGCCTAAAACAAAGAAGGCTGTGTTTCAGAAGATAGGTGTTTCAGAAGGGTTGCTAGAACCTCGGTTTCAAAACCTGGGTAAGGACTGGTAAAGTTTGTTTTAGTTTTTCCTAAAGATTGAAGGTTCTACAGACAAATCCCAAACCTAAAATTATAAAGACGAAGATCGAGGGCACAGATTTGGTAAAAACACAAAAAATAGAGAACAAAAGCGAAGTTTCAGAAACAAGAACAGGGATGGGCTATCAAGAACACGAAGAATACAAAGGGTTAAGGGCCAAGAACAGTGGTGAAACAGTGCAAGTGTTCATAGCATGTGAAAAATCATGAAATAAGACGCATTCAGGTGAATGATTCACAAATAATGCCTAAGAAAAACAGTAATAGCGAGAAACTCCAGAACTGATCAAGAACTGAAAGAAAGGGGTTAAGGGGGGCCAGTTGCTTACCAGATAAAGTGAAGCCGGAGCAATATTCGCCGAGATCAGACGATAGTTAAAACAGTGGCAAAAGCTTCGCAGGAATGGAAGAATAAAGACGGTCGCAGAATTTGGGGCTTAGAGCAATGGCAGATTCGAAGAATGCTAAAGCTTTTAGAGAGATAAAAAGCAAGAAATCAGAATACAGAAAATAGAGAAAGGAAAAGGGAAAGAAAAGTTTTGTAAAAAACTTGAAACGACGGCAAAAGCAGGGCGTTTATTACGCCTAGAGCAACGCACACGTCAGACGGCGCAGACGAGTGAAAGACAGCTTTTAGGCGCGTCACAGACACGGGCCAATGAAGACAAAGCACGTGAAAGGAACGGTTAGATGTGCATGACAGCTCATGCGCGTGATGGAGTTCATTTGAATTCTTGTTCTCTGAAGAGAACACATCGGCGTGAAAATAAATTATTTCGGCCAAATAGTTTTTGAGCCACTATGCAGAAAGAAATATCGATGTAGGTTCCATCACCTCAGGATGCCGAGGTAATAGAACCTAGGGGACAGTTGTGGGGATATATTTTCTAAGTACCAACACGTGGCAAGGTGACGCCGACGTGTCAGCTGAGGTGCCGCATGTCTTGGTCGTTGTGCCGAGGTCATCTCAGCTAGGCCGAGGTTATCTCCGAAGATATCAGAATCCGAGATAAGCGGATAAGGGACAGGAGTCCTAGGACAAAGAGGGGACTTAGCAGAGATAAGGATAAAGCTCTTAGGGAGTTTATCTTTATCTCTTGAGAAATCCTAAGTAAGCACTGAATTGAAGTCTATAGAAGTCATGCTTCTAGTAGGACCTGGATTGAGTTAACTATAAAAGAGAGGCACCCCCATAGGTCTAAGGTACGCAGTTTTATACTCAAACTTGTGAGTTTAGCACTTGATTATCTTTGAGAGATATACTGACTTGATCGTCGGAGTGCCCCCGAGTGGAAGAGCCACCGCCGGAGCCCTTTCTTTCTATTACAGGTTACTGGAGCCATCTATTCTGCCGGTGCTCTCCAACTGATTACTAGGCGGGCAGTGTGGTAAGAAAATTATCCACAAAGCTAGATATATTATGTTCGACTGGATACTAGGCTGGACTTGGGTTTTGACCGTGCTATTTAGGTCCTTGACCGGGCAAAGTTGGGCTTAAGGTTTTGACCGGCCAGGCACTTGGGTATGGCGTTGGCCGGGCAAACTAAAAGTTAATGTTTGTTTGGTCTGTCTTGTTTAGAACTGGTTAGTCATGCGAATGGTGTATAACCTGGAAGGTGGATTGCTCATGTAGACCACCCGAACTCCGCTCCGCGCGCGAGGGCGCGAATTGTAGTTCTAGCTGTTACAGTTTGGACTCCTGTCACGATTCTGAATCTAATCTCACAAAGTGCAATGTAAGATTGATAAATCACCATAGAGTCCAAATCCGAAAATTGGTTTTGAAAAATCAATTTTGAATCAAAAACGCCAAACATGGACTGCTTTGCCAGATTTCAGAGTCGCCACCTAAATATTTTATTTTGGAAAATTTAGGAAACCCTGACTCATGTCTAAGGCCGCGTGTTTGTCATCACCAAAGTTGCCTCAGCTCGGGAACTTGGGTACGAGAGGGGAAGGTCCTGAAATGAGCACCCCTACTCTCCCGATCAAAGATTGGCCTCTACTAACATGATATGTTGTTTTTGAAAACAACTGCGTTCTTATTCCGGTTTATTAGCTAACCTTACTATGTGATGCGCACAACATGCAAGTATAGACTAAATCACTTAATTTTGAACAAAACATCTCATGTTTGTTTTTCGAAAATGGTTTGGAATTGCTACTCGCAAATAGGCTAAAACGCGGATTTGCCACCCTCAAGTGGGCTTAAAACAACATGATTTTGCCACTCCAAGTGGGCTTAAAACTCACATTTTGATGAATTGTTCCAATTCAAGCAATGAAGCCTTCATACACAGGCATTCAAGCAGTTAATCATTTAAGCACATAGCCTTATGGCAAGCATGCTATCATGGCAGTCACTTACACGCATGCAATGATGCAAAAGCATAAACACTCACAGTGTACTCCAAGCCAAAACAGAAGCTAGTTAGTAATCAATGTATGATCCTAGCTATGTCTACAATGCCTAATGCAACACATGCAAAATGCAACTAAATAGGCTCGGCTATCTAAGATGGCATATGAATGTGACACTTGATAACATGCTTTGAAACACGTATTCAAGAAAGTGTATTGAAATACAATGCAGTTTGTATGATGCGCCGAGCCCGGTGCATGCAAGACAAATGAATGATGCACGCATGCAAAGCATAAGGATGCTAATTGAAATATGCCCTAAACTAACCATCGAAAGATGATAAGTAAAAGGGAGAAAGAAATGGGCTTGGAAGACATGCACACATGCGCACACACTTATTACAATAATATGCCCTCTCGACGGCGAGTCCGAATGAAATGAAAGCTAACTAGCTATGCTTATTAAGCTAACTATTACAAATCATAACTAATTAACTAACCTAGTTAACTAATTAGTTATTACAACACAAATTGATTAGCTAAGCACGTTAACTAATTAAGTACAGAACCAAAGAATTAGCTAACTAAGCAAAGCAGTTAAAAGGAGCCTCGGGGCGAGAAATGTATGCATGCTCAGTTGCTTCCTCCTGAAATCCCGTCGCCTTGCCACTGGTTGCCTCTGTTTGCATTTGCTTTGATTCCTGAACACTGGGCCAATTCCCAGACTGCTTCTGCTCCAGAACCAGAACCACTTTGAACCACCTTCAAGCTGGTGGGCTATCGGCCACCAGGGGAGGCTGTAGGCCACTTGTCGGCCACCTGAAAGGGCTGTAGGCCACTTTCTTTGGCCGATCGACCAGTTGTTGCTGCACATTCCAGTTTTGCTGCAAACAGAGCTCAACAAGGGCAAAGCAAGGTATTTGCAGGGTATGTGTGTACAACCGCTCCCCTTATCTTTTCTCAAGCTCAAAGGGGTGCGATACTCGACTCTCAGGCCACCTATCGAGCATCACAATGCACGGTGGTCAAGAAGCCGAGTTCATACAAGTCTATGAATGCACAAATAACACATAGGACTCGATGAGGCCTCCACCCTATCATGCACAATCAAGGGGGACAACGACCAAGAAATGAGGCGCGTTTCATCACTTCAAGTCTGAAACACCCCTCGTTTCTCGTGTTTGGATTAACGTCTGATCTAAACACAATGCAATGCAACACACATGCAAACAACATGCTTATCTATCAATGCTAGAGTGGCATGCACAAGGCTCTATCATGTAAGCAATGCATGCATGGCATGTTTAGGAGTTAAGGCATCAAGGCAAGTGAAGGACATTACACATGAGGCACGTATCACCAATCCCAAATGATCAAACCAACTATGGACAGACCTACATCATGCCAAAACAGTGGCATAATCATGCTGAAAATGAAGCACCAAAAGCTACAACAACATGCTCATGCATTGGCTCGCAAGCTAGGCATTAAGCACAACTCTCAAACACAATGAAGAAGTGATAAACATGAGAGTATGGTAGAGATGTAGGCACTGAAATTGCATACCAAATGATGCTATAACATTCAAACAACACAAGTATGGCATGCTAGAGGACTCAAGCATTAAAGCTAGTGAGGTACACAACACTTAGGATTATGCAATGCTATGCACAAACAATCAAGTCAGTCCAAAACAGAGCTATATCATGGCAAATCAGTGACAAGAACATGCCCAAACTAAGGCTCAAAGGAGTAGAAAAACATGCTTCTTTGGTAATAAGGCACAAAGACACAACTCTCAAAAGCTCTCAAGGAGTGAAAGAAGTGAGAACATGACACATGTATATGCTCTGAAATTACATGCTAAATGATGCCAAAACATGCAAGCATCACAAATATAGCATGCCAAAGTACTCAAAACTCAAGACTAGCTAAGGCACTTGCACCATAGCCATATCAAGCAAGCCCCAAAGGGCCGAGATGACTCAAAATAGTCCCAAAGCAGGTCAAAACAATGCCAAAACATGCATGGAGTAGAGCTAACACATGTTAGAATGGAAGGCATAAAGCATGACGCATGCAAGGCCAATGAATGGGATTACACTACACATACCAAAACCAAGCATGAGGTGACTTCACCAACAAAAATCAGAGTTGTAATATGGAAAAATAAGACCAAAAATATGCTGAGATGGTAGCCCAAAAGCTTAGGCAAGCATGCATACATATTAGCTCATGATCAAGGCATAAGGCACAACTCTCCAAAAGCATTGAAAGAGTGAAACATGTGAGAGTATGACTACACTACATACACTGAAATCATGTGAGAAATGAGGCCAAATCATGCAAACAACTCAAGTAAAGCATGCTAGAGACTTGGAAACTCAAAGCTAGTGAGCAAGATTGCACTATGGCTATACAAAGCAAGCCTCTCATGACTTAAACCACTCAAAACAAAGTTCAAGCATGCTAAAATATGAGCAAAAACATACTGGAGTGTAATCAAAATAGGCTGGAATGATGAGCCAAAGTGGCAAGCATTCATGTAAGGATAAATGGCAAGATTACACTATAAGTGCAAAAATCATGCATAAGGTGACACAACCAGGCCAAAACAGAGTTATGCCATGCTGAAATAAGGCCAAAAATAAGCTGAGAACAAGCCAACACATGCTAGAAAACATGCTCAAACATGAGGCCATCAACACAAGCAACCAAGACACAAAAAGAGGGAATGACCCCCTCCTATTTGGGGCCTCAAAATCACCTTTCTACCACTGAAATTCCTCTGAGTTTCAGTGGTAAAAAAGCCAAAAAGAGGTGGTCCCAATAGCTTTAAAAGATAGCAAGAAGTTAAGCAAATAAGGCACAAGAGAGTGAGAGACAACCTTAACTCAAACAAGGCCTCAAACAACCTTTTAAAACACTTTAAAACAAAGGTTTTTGCAGTTGAAGGTTAAGCCAAAAGAAGCATGCAAAGGTGGCTAAGTATGCAATCAAAACAAAGCTTTAAAAGGGAGAATAGGACTCACCCTTGAAGAACAACAAGAACAGCCACTTCTGAGGCAAAACCAAGCCAAAATCACTCAAATGCAACCTCCAAGAACCTCAGCCCAAGAGT
This sequence comes from Camellia sinensis, assembly GCF_004153795.1. Classification (NCBI taxonomy): domain Eukaryota; kingdom Viridiplantae; phylum Streptophyta; class Magnoliopsida; order Ericales; family Theaceae; genus Camellia; species Camellia sinensis. The sequence goes on from NW_021024888.1 coordinate 2,284,978, forward strand.
GAAGGCGTTTCACTAGGTGTTTAGTTCAAAAGTGTGAACAAAACTCACTTTAAGGCATAAAATAGCACAAATATAGAGAGAGAGGGAGAAATCAAGAGAGAGAGAGAGAGAGAGAGAGAGATATGTTTAGCCCTAATCCAAATTTCTGAACCTTGAACAAGAGGGAGGAAGCTCCCTTATATAGAATTCATGCCTTAAGCTTGTTAGACAAGCTATAGGCTTGGTGCAATCCCTCCATACACGTGTATGGAGGATGCCTTCTGTGCCCAATAGCTGGCAACAAAAATATCTAAAAAAGTAGAAAAAAAAGGTGTAGGCCACTTCAACTAGACTACAGGCCACTTTAAGTGGCCTACAGGGGAAAAAAGTGGCCTACAATCAGCAAAAGTGGTCGACAGCCTCTCCCCTTCCTCTAGGCAAGGGTAAACAAGGTATGGTCCAAAAACACACCAAAAGGAAAGGATCCAAGAGGCCACAAGACAAGGCACTCAGCCGGAGGCCCTGAAAACTAGCCTACAGGCCACTACAAGTGGCCTACAACAGAGATAAGTAGCCTACAGCTACAAAAAGTGGCCTACAAGTCTCTCTCTCCCTCCGGGCCAAAGCACCAAGGCAATGGTTCAAAAATAAGCCAAAAGGAAGAGAGTTAAGAGGTCCCGAGACAAGGCGCTCAGCCAAAAACCCGAGAAACTCGAAATGAGCACAAACATGCGCGATCATCGCGTACACAAACGATAACGTCTGAGTCTTAAGGTCAGTCAAAAATGGGCTGTCTACAACTCGGCTTAGTGTTCGGTCAGGAAATAGGAATGTTTCACTTGACTTTAGTTATCATAGTGTTAAAGGATGGACATTATCCTTTAAGAAGATAATTCCTAGTGGGACTCTACGAATAGGAATTAGAGTCCAAATAGGATTCTAACATGCAAAATATATAAAAGGCTGCGAGATAACCTAATGAAGGTAATGTAACTTTATTCACAGAACTTAGAGCTTTTTGCATATTGATCTTAAGAGAACTGACTTAAGCATCGAAGGGATTTTCTGGCACACACGCCAGCAAGCTCACTTAAGTTGTGTTTTCAGATAGACGACATCTTTTGGAGGATTTCTAACTTGATCACAAGGAGTATGCATGCAACGAACATTTCGTGCTCGTACATACAAATATTTCTGGTGAGTCTTCGAATTTTTTGGCGACTTTCTCGAACCCCCACATACAGATACATTGAGACATTTAATTCATGTACTAGAGTCTTAAAGTTTGAATAGCCATTTGGATAAGTACAATGTGTCTTGGTATATGTGATGTGCAAGTACATGAATATATAGGTTAAGATACATGTATGATTTATAGGTCTCTATGTATCTAAGTCATATAAAGAGGCTAGTGATTATCGTAACACAACAAGAAAGAAAGGAAAGGAAGTTTGAATATATAGAGTTTTGATAAAGTTATTTGTGTCTCATTGAGAGCTTTGTACAGCTTTCAGGTCATACATCTCCACAAACTTTGTTTTATATATATGAGTAAGTTGTGTTTTATTATTGTCAATGTCTGTCATGCTTGTTAGCGTCCATAAGTCTAGTAAGAGTTGTTGTACAAATTATGTAATTAAATAAAACAAATAGATTCTTATTTAATAAATTAAATTATAGAATATGAAACATGATGAACAGAAACACATATGGAACTGTGAAGAAGTAGTTTAGAAATACTCTTTAGATTCTGGGAGACACTAGTGATCATCAGCTAGTCACCTGAAAAGATACAAACACTTCGGTCGGGGGTGCCGGAATTAGCACTCCGACGGGCAAGTCAATTCACACACTAAGGATAGCTTGTTTATGAAGTTAAGTGAAGTGATTCTTACATACCTTTCTCAATCCATTGTTCCTGTATTTATACCTGTTCCTTTTGATCCTCGGGGCCAGGGCCTACTTTTAATCATTGTCCTTTCTCTTATTCGGCTCTAAGGATCTACACTTATTCGGCACATATATTATATTCGGCTTCTCATTCTCGTAGGAAACAGCCGATTAATATCAGTCTTCTAAGGTACGCACCTTCTGATTTTGCCATTATTCGGCTCCCACAATTGCCCCCCGAACTCCCCATTGATGGTAATTAATCAGCGTGTTTGGTCTTGAATTGGAAAAGTCAAAATAGGTCAGGCGGCTTCGCGTACCCCAATACAGATGTCAGAATGTGCACACCTTTTCGGTCATCATTACACTTTCCCGCCTCATTCGTGCATCTCGCATTTATTGCGATTTGAAATTTCAGTCCTTTCGAGTGCACATTTCGTCGAGTATTCGAGACTCTTGGACCGCCAGCGGGTATCCCTTCTCTGACTCGCATTTTCTGCAACTCTTCTCCGTCTGCCCTCGTCCCCTTTGCTCTTCGTAAGTCTTCTCCCTTGCTCCTCGTAAGTCTTCTTCTCTTTTTTTTGCAATCCTACTTTCTGTTTGTTATTTTAATTTTGGCGAACCCTTGATTCCCCGCGAAAATGGCTAAACACTTGAAAGATCTCCTTTCTGAGGGTCGTGTTTCCGGATTCCGACGACACTTTTCCATCCCCGACGATGTTCATCTATCTCTAGTGACGGACAACACTCTAGATATGGAGAGAGAGGACCAAAATTCAATCGTCTTTCCTCTCCTATCCATTGCAGAGGGCGGGGTCCGTTTTCCCCTACATCCATTCCTTAGGGCCATCCTCCGCTATTGGGGTCTGATTCCTTCTCAACCCAACGTGAACTTTTTTCGAATCATAATGGGGATCGTAGAGTTGAACCGGTGCCTCAGGATCGATCTTGGCATTCTGGCCATTCGGCACTGCTATGCTTTAGCCAAATCTTTCGGTCGGCATGGGCGGTACTTTCTTAGGGCCAAGGATACTGACCATCATTTGATAACCATGCTTGCCAATTCTAGTAAGTGTGTGGACGACGTAATGGTCAATGTCTGAGGGAACTGGGAATTTGGCGAAGGCAAGGGTCGCCTAGACCTTATTCCCAGACAAAGGGGTGAACTAGGTTGCCGCGTGTCTCCTTGCGTTTATTGAACTTTTCTTTCACTCGGCCTTCTCTCCATGTTTAACCCTTTGTCTTTACAGGTAGTAAATTGAAGAAGATTTTGGTTTCTACTGACGACGCAATCCTTGTACAGATTCCGACTACATTCGGATACTTCGGCCGTCCAAACGTACAGAAGCAAGGGAGAGCGGCCCACATACTTCTTCGATACGAGCCTACTTATACTACTTTTTCAGCTGCTGACAACATTTCGATTCCATCCGGCGATCACCACCTTGCGGCTCTTATCTTCCCTAGCTTCAGGAGCCTTAGGCAAGTTGGTCTCGAAGCTTCTGATTCGGGGCAAGACGTGGAGCCGGTGGTAGAGGTAGTCATCGAACCAGCCAGAGAGTTCGCTGAGGAGGTCGAAGAGGTTGACGAGGCCCTAAACTCGGCGTTTGAGGTAGCCAGACTTAGTCAGCCTATTCGCCGTCCACTTCGGGTCGGGCGGAGTTTTCTTCTGGAGATATTTTTGGAAGTTTGGGAGACTTACCCGGCGATTTTTTTGAAAGTATGGCTGGGGAAAACCTCACGCAGATGGCTCGAAAGAAAAATGCCGAGCTAATGGCCGCCCAGAAAAAGGTCAAGGCCGCCCGTTCTGGACTTGCCTTGATTGAGTCTTTCGAACCCGTTATTGAAGAGCCGGCTCAGATTGTTGCGGCCGAAATGGCGAAAGATGTTGAACAACCGGTCATTGAAGAATGGTTGATTCTGGAAGAGCGAGGCAAGAAGCGTAGCGCTGAGGGATGGGCCAGTTCAGAAGATAGTCCTGCTGACAAAAGGCCTCGCTTAGAAGAGTCAGACGTGGTTGTTCCTTTCATTGTTCAGCCAAAGATCAGAGACACGCCGATTTCCTCTGACGCATCCATCATTATCGACCTAGCAGTAGCTTTGAGCCTGGCAGCTTCAGTCTCCCTACCAGCTGATAAGGCATCCTTTCATGCCGTGCCGGATTTGGTGGCTATAGCCCTATCTGCGCAGTCGGCCCTTTTGGTAGGTGAACTTGACTTGTTTTGATTTTGGTTGCCTATGGCATCTAACGATCCCAACTCGTTTTGTAGACGGTCAGCAGGATCGCTGACTTGGGCCGTTGCCTACACGATGCCCTTGAGAGGATTGACCGTTTGCAGTTAGAAGTGGGCGATCAAAAGAGCAGGGCCGAGTTTGAGATGATGAGAGCTGCAATGGAGACTGCGCGAACCGAAGCTGAAGTAGAAAGGGCTCGAACTGCCGATCGTCTCTGTTATGATGCCGAAGATAGGGCGATCGCGAGCAAAGAATCGCTTAGGCTAGCCGAGGAGGCGCTTAACAAGGTGGAGACTGAGTTAGCAGAGTTGAAGGAGGCCAAGGAAAAGGCAGAGTCTGAGGCTTCTGCTGCATTCGAAGCAGGAAAAGGCGTCGCCTTCGAGGAATACGTAGATGAAGTCCCCAAGTTTAAGAATCGGGGGTTCAAACATCGGTGGCTTAAGGCCCTTGATGCCGCTGGGATTACATTGGCCTTGCCAATTCCTTATGAGCAGGTGGACGTTGAGCCACTTGAGTCTGACCCCGAGGATTGATCTGGGAGTCATTCGAATTTTATGAAATGCTTTCCCTTTTGATGTATATATCTTTTTTAAGGACTTTTGTTGGTTTCAAGTAGTTTTCATGTATAAATTGGTTACTATCTGCGCTCAATTTGTTAATGAAAATTACCTTGTCGTTTCACTACTACTTATGCGCAGTTTGTGATGTTATGTTGGTGAAGAATTTTTGCCTTTCACTACTTTAGATAAAATGATTACTCTGTTGAGCTTTCTACGATTGAATATCTTGGCAATATTAACTTATCATTCGTATGCCAAATAGTTCGTGGGTATTACGCTGGTGAACTGATTCATGGGCCGGTTGGGGCACTTAATCCGAATAGATTGATTAATCTGCCCTTGCACCAGGCAGTGCATGATCATTCGGGCCTCGGATAAGAATCACTCAGGAGTTTTGAAGTCGATTCATGGGCTGACTGGATCACTTAAGCCGAATATATTCGATCACTTAAGCCGAATATATTGATAAATCTATCTGCCCTTGCCCCAGGCGGTGCATGATCACTTAGGAGTTTTGAAGTCGATTCATGGGCCTGCTGGATCACTTAAGCCGAATATATTGATAAATCTATCTGCCCTTGCCCCAGGCGGTACATGATCACTCAGGAGTTTTGAAGTCGATTCATTGGCCGGCTAGAGCACTTGAGCCGAATATATTGATAAATCTATCTGCCCTTGTCCCAGGCGAGTCGATCCAGTCGGCGCCGGGCGATTGAGGTTTTCACAATTAATGAGATTGCCTCGAGGGTGCTGCCTCTGTAAAGGATAAATGATTAAAGGTACAACTTTTATAAACACAGTAAGCAACTGACTCCAGCTTTTGAAGGTATCGTGTGAATGTCGAACAGACTCTTCTTTAACAGCAGAGGGGAAGCGAGGACGCTAGCTGAGCTGGGTGGAGACATGAATCGAGGTGGTGACCCATCGCGCACAGGGAGTAGGAGTCCAGGGATCGAGAGAGGCGTTAGTCTCCTTGACGTCGAAGCAGGTCGCCCAGGCGGGACAAGCAGTCGCAGGGCAGATCTCCTCAACCTCGAGTCGAGAGGGGATCTAACGCGAATCCGTGCCCATTAAGCTTTGCGGTATTTATGGGGAATAGACCCATGACAGAGGCGGACTCGATCGTTCGAGACCTAAATGTAGCGGTCAAGTTTGCTCGACAAATTTTTCCTCCTGAGGTTCAGCAATCGATGGTAGGTCGACAGGACTACGAAGTATTTCGTGAAGGCATTCACGGGGCGGTGAAGGGGCTTTACACTGCCTGTGAAATCGGCATGCGACTGCGCGCTGCCCGCTGAGAAATGAAGAAGAAGGAGAAATGTATTCGAAGTTTGGAGGCTCACGCGGAGGCGGCTGAGCGCGAGTTAAGGAAGATAGCCGAATATATTGATAAATCTATCTGCCCTTGCCCCAGGGAGTCGATCCAGTCGGCGCCGGGCGATTGAGGTTTTCACAATTAATGAGATTGCCTCGAGGGTGCTGCCTCTGTAAAGGATAAATGATTAAAGGTACAACTTTTATAAGCACAGTAAGCAACTGACTCTAGCTTTTGAAGGTATCGTGTGAATGTCGAACAGACTCTTCTTTAACAGCAGAGGGGAAGCGAGGACGCTAGCTGAGCTGGGTGGAGACATGAATCGAGGTGGTGACCCTTCGCGCACAGGGAGTAGGAGTTCAGGGATCGAGAGAGGCGTCAGTCTCCTTGACGTCGAAGCAGGTCGCCCAGGCGGGACAAGCAGTCGCAGGGCAGATCTCCTCAACCTCGAGTCGAGAGGGGATCTAACGCGAATCTGTGCCCATTAAGCTTTGCGGTATTTATGGGGAATAGACCCATGACAGAGGCGGACTCGATCGTTCGAGACCTAAATGTAGCGTTCAAGTTTGCTCGACAAATTTTTCCTCATGAGGTTCAGCAATCGATGGTAGGTCGACAGGACGACGAAGTATTTCGTGAAGGCATTCATGGAGCGGTGAAGGGGCTTTACACTGCCTGTGAAATCGGCATGCGACTGTGCGCTGAGAAATGAAGAAGAAGGAGAAATGTATTCGAAGTTTGGAGGCTCACGCGGAGGCGGCTGAGCGCGAGTTAAGGAAGATCAAGGCGGCTCAGGCACAACCCGCCGGGCAGGGAAACCCAATCGTGGAAGAAAGGGTTACTAGTCGGCTCATCAGTATCGCGCTCGCTGATCATGAGACGGCGAGTATGTTCGCAATGGAGACCGCGAAGGGAAGGGCCTATGAAAAAGGTTTTCATGAAGGCCGAAAAGTTGGAATCAAAAAGGCCAAGGAGAAACTTGCCGAAGACGTTTGCCGATGTGAAAATCGTGGATTTAGGCACAGTTGGATCAAGGCATCTCAAGCCGCGGAAGCTCTTCGAGTGTCGGGCATTGATTCGGCATTGCCACTCTACCACAGTAAACATTTTTCGTTTTTCACTTTTGAAGTTGAGAAGAGTAAGGATGAGGGTGACGCCGTATAAATATACCTATTGTAAGGTTGAAACGCAGATCACGTTCAAAACTATGTAATTTATTGTTTGTTTGATTTAATAGAAACGTTCTATTATAAATATTTCGTTGCAGTTCGTATTCGGCATGTACGTGTTTCGTTTTATTGTATACATGTTTGAATGAATGTATAAATGTTGATCGGTCCGAGTATTTGTTAAGTTTCCAGTGATACACCGGTTTATTCCTGAATGAGGCCATTGTAACTTGAGGAAGCCGAAAACCAGCGAGTAGAGTGGCTGCGGCAAATTTGACTCGGCTTGGGGCCTAGATTTTGGGCCAGTGCCGAATGGATAACTGGGCCGTGGCGAATGTCAACCGCTATTTGTCTCATGGAGTTTAGCGTTAATGAAATCGCCTCGGGATTGGGGCCTCGAGATCGCTGCCAGTATTGAAAATAAAAGGAGTGGGCGCTTCGCACAGATAAACAATCACTTATTATGTGAGGTGAGATAAGTGAGGATGTTAGTTAGAGAGGCTCGGAGTTCAGCCGAGCTTGGTGTTGCAATGGAGCGCGGTAGAGGACCCATCCGTATGGGAGGTAGGGCGTCCAAAAGTTGGCATGAGTCTTCAAGTCGTCGAAGCAGATCACCCTGAAAGGAAAGGCAACGACCGTTGGGTTTATCTTTCCTTGTCCTGGATCTTTGCCTTAACATTGTCAAAGGTATCAGGGGAAGTTTGGCAATGCGCAAGTCATGGGCTTGGGCACAGTTGGCTCAAGGCATTGCAAACCGTGGAGGACTTCCGGGTGACGGGAGTTGATTCGGCGCTACCGCTTTACCAATGCGTCTTTTCCCCTTTTTAGCTATTGAGGTTGAAAATGGGTATTGTAATGCTCAAATGCGGGTTGCGTCTATGTAACAACTGTTTGATCAAATAAAAAGTTTTATTTCAAACATTTGCGTCTTATTCTGAATTTTTTATATGCTTAGTTAAGCACCTTATTTTGGATGTTGGCGTGTTTTGTTTTGTTTTGTTTTGTTCGTGCCGAAGGGTACTCCGAATACAGAGACTTAATCGGCCCTAAGGTGTCATGCACCAAAGGGGGCTCCAAATCGGGAGACTTAATCGGCCCTAAGGTGTCATGCACCAAAGGGGGCTCCGAATCCGAAGACTTAATGTGGCCAATCGTGATATGCACGAAGGGCGCTCCGAATCCGGAGTCTTAATTGGCCCTAAGGTGTCATGCACCAAAGGGGGCTCCAAATCCAGAGACTTAATGTGGCCAATTGTGATATCCACGAAGGGCGCTCCGAATCTGGAGTCTTAATCGGCCCTAAGGTGTCATGCACCAAAAGGGGCTCCGAATCCGGAGACTTAATCAGCCCTAAGGTGTCATGCACCAAAGAGGGCTCCGAATCCGGAGTCTTAATCGGCCCTAAGGTGTCATGCACCAAAGGGGGCTCCCAATCGGGAGACTTAATCTGCCCTAAGGTGTCATGCATCAAAGGGGGCTCCGAATCTGTAGACTTAATCGGCCCTAAGGTGTCATGCACCAAAAGGGGCTCCAAATCGGGAGACTTAATCGGCCCTAAGGTGTCATGCACCAAAGGGGTCTCCGAATTCAGAGACTTAGGCCTCGTTTGGGAACCCTCTATTTTAGCCAAAAAGTCAAAAAGTTACTAAATTAGCCAAAAAGCCAACAACCCATACCAAAAAGTCAAAGATTCTCTTTTCTCTCAACTTTTTGCACATCTTTTCGTAAAAAGCCAAAAAGTCATCCCAAACATACTAGTTTTTTTTAGCTCATATTTTAGCCAAATAGCCAAAAAGTTACTAAATTAGCCTGTTCCCAAATGAGGCCTTAATGTGGCCAATCGTGATATCCATAAAGGGCGCTTCGAATCCGGAGTCTTAATCGACCCTAAGGTGTCATGCACTAAAGGGGGCTTTGAATTCAGAGAATTAATCGGCCCTACGGTGTCATGCACCAAAGGTGGCTCCGAATCCGGAGACTTAATGTGGCCAGTCGTGACATCCACGAAGGGCGCTCCGAATCCGGAGTCTTAATCAGCCGTAAGGTGTCATGCACCAAAGGGGGCTCCGAATTCGGAGACTTAATTGGCCCTAAGGTGTCATGCACCAAAGGGGCTTCGAATCCAGAGACTTAATGTGGCCAATCGTGATATCCACGAAGGGCACTCCGAATCTGGAGTCTTAATCGGCCCTAAGGTGCCATGCACCAAAGAGGGCTCCGAATCCGGAGACTTAATCGGCCCTAAGATGTCATGCACCAAAGGGGGCTCTGAATCCGGAGTCTTAATCGGCCCTAAGGTGTCATGCACCAAAGGGGACTCCGAATCCGGAGAGTTAATGTGGCCAATTGTGATATCCACGAAGAGCGCTCCGAATCCGGAGTCTTAATCGGCCCTAAGGTGTCATGCACCAAAGGGGGCTCCGAATCTGAAGACTTAATGTGGCCAATAGTGATATCCACAAAGGCTGCTCCAAATTCGGAGTCTTAATCGGCCCTAAGGTGTCATACACCAAAGGGGGCTCCGAATCCGGAGACTTAATGTGGCCAATCGTGATATCCACGAAGGGCGCTCCGAATCTAGAGTCTTAATGTGGCCAATCGTGATATCCTCGAAGGGCGCTCTGAATCCGGAGACTTAATGTGGCCAATCGTGATATCCACGAAGGGCGCTCCGAATCCGGAGTCTTAATCGGCCCTAAGGCGTCATGCACCAAAGGGGGCTCCGAATCCGGAGACTTCATGTGGCCAATTGTGATATCCATGAAGGGCGCTCCGAATCCAGAGTCTTAATCGGCCCTAAGGTGTCATGCACCAAAAGGGGTTCCGAATCCGGAGACTTCATCGGCCCTAAGGTGTCATGCACCAAGGGGGCTCCGAATCCGGAGACTTAATGTGGCCAATCGTGATATCCACGAAGGGCGCTCTAAATCCACAGTCTTAATCGGCCCTAAGGTGTCATGCACCAAAAGGGGCTCCGAATCCGGAGACTTCATCGGCCCTAAGGTGTCATGCACCAAAGGGGGCTCCGAATCCGGAGACTTAATGTGGCCAATCGTGATATCCACGAAGGGCGCTCCGAATCCAGAGTCTTAATCAGCCCTAAGGTGTCATGCACCAAAGAGGTCTTCGAATCCGGAGATTTAATGTGGCCAATCGTGATATCCACGAAGGGCGCTCCAAATCCGGAGTCTTAATCGGTCCCAAGGTGTCATGCACCAAAGGGGGCTCTGAATTCGGAGACTTAATGTGGCCAATCGTGATATCCACGAAGGGCGCTCCGAATCCGGAGTCTTGATCGGCCCTAAGGTGTCATGCACCAAAGGGAGGCTTTGAGAAATGAATTGAGCGACGAAGAAAAATGGTCTGCATTGCAGAAGCGATATATATACAAGTATCAAAGCCCACAGGTCGGGTCAGTGATAGGGTTTTCATAAAATCTCTGCTTGTGCGGATTGCGGGGAGCCACGGATTTCTTCAATGCCATGGGCTGTCGGGAAGCGCACAAGCTGATGATAAGTGCTTGGAACGGCCTTCATAATATGTAACCAGGTTCGCCCCATGATGACATTATACGGCGAAGGGAGCTTTACGACCAGGAATTCTACTTCGACCATTTTGAAGCCCGCTTGAACAGGTAGTATGATCTTCCCTAACGGGTACTCAGGATTCGTATTAAAGCCGAACAATGGGTGAGGTGCCGGAGATAGATCTGACTTGTTGAAGGCGAGTTTGATGAAAGTTTTGTAATACATAACCTCTGAAGTACTCCCTGGGTCTATGAGAATGCGTTCAATGGTGAACCGATTTACGTGTAATTTGATGACCAACGTATCAATGTGGGAGGCTGTTGTGCCGCTAAGATCAGAGTCATTGAAAGTAATTGTTGGAGCTTCTCTGGGCCATTCGGTCAGAATACGTTGCTTGTGGGGGATTGGATGCGATTGAATTGTGTGCACGGTTGGGGATACAGGCAGGCTGTAGATTATATGGATCACGCCAAGTGGAGGTGAGTCCTGCCTCAAGGCGAATGCCTTGATTGGCTTTCCCTTTCTCACGTATTGTTGCAGTTGGCCATCTTGCACCAGTTCTTCCAGGTGATCCTTTAATGTGTAACAACTCTCGGTTTCGTGGCCGTGATCTTTGTGATACTCGCACCGCCTATCCCTTCTTCGCGTGTCAGGTGGCCCTACCATCTTTGACGGCCATTTGAAGAATGAAAGGTGCTGGACTTTGGTCATTATTATAGTGATTGGTTCTGACAACTCTGTGTACTTCTTGTCGGCACGACTCGAACGTCTGCTGTCAACTTGCAGTTGTTCATTCATCCGGTGGGAGCATTGATCGCTTGATCGGCGAGAGTCCCGCCTTTTGTCTCGTTTAGCGCATTACCGTGGCTTAGGGCTCGGAGGTGGCACGGAACTTATTGGTTGAGCAATTTCAAGGGGGGCCGTTTTGTTGGACATTTGTCCGGATTTTATTCTCAAGGCATCATCTTCCATTTTGCAATACTCTTCAACTTTCTTCATCAACGCCCAGACTGTTTTGGGGGGTCCTCTGGTTAGGGAACTGCGGAAAGCACTGTCAGGATGTAGTCCCATATTGAAGGCGGTGATGGCCATGGAGTCGTTGCAAGCGTCGTCGACGAGGTTGAAGCACTCCCAATAGCGCGCCAAATACGCTCTGAGCGTTTCTCCTGACTGGATCTGCATAGCCCAGAGAGAGTCGGCCTATTTCGGCTGTACCTCGTTGGTGATGAACCTAGCCTTGAAGGATTTCTGTAATTGATGGAAGCTTTTGATCGAAGCCGGCTCCAGCTTGTAATACCACCTAACAGCTAATGGCCCCAGGCTGCTGGGGAATATTCGGCACATGAGGGCTTCGTTGTCTGCATGCAATGTTATGGCCCGCTTGTAGTGATGAATATGATTAGTGGGGTCTGATTTTTCGTCGTAAAGAGTGAATGACAGAGCTTTGAACTTCTTGGGCAGGGCTGTCCTTGCAATCCATCGGACAAAAGGATCGTGCTGGTCCTCTTTGTCTGAACTGCTTCTTCTGCGCTTGTTCCTTGTATGTAGGCTCTTTTCAGAGGAGCTGGAAGTTCCGGATCATCCCTTCTTGTTGAGCTCCGTGGGTAATGAGTTGGAGTCGCTATCGATATCCTTTGGTCGGGCTCGAGGTCATTGTCCACCTGCCCTCGGAGGTTGTTCAGGATCTTGGCGCACGGCTTCTCTGGATTTTGCTACTTCCAGGGCCAAATCTTCGCCGAATACGCTCTGAGCGTTTCTCCTGACTGGATCTGCATAGCCAAGAGAGAGTCGGCCTGTTTCGGTTGTACCTCGTTGGTGATGAACCTGGCCCTGAAGGATTTCTGTAATTGATGGAAGCTTTTGATCGAAGCCGGGGAATATTCCCCAACAGCTAATGGCCCCAGGCTGCTGGGGAATATTCGGCACATGAGGGCTTCGTTGTCTGCATGTAATGTCATGACCCGCTTGTAGTGATGAATATGATCAGTGGGGTCTAATTTTTCGTCGTAAAGAGTGAATGACAGAGCTTTGAACTTCTTGGGCAGGGCTGTCCTTGCAATCTGTCGGACAAAAGGATCGTGCTGGTCCTCTTTGTCTGAACTGCTTCTTCTGCGCTTGTTCCTTGTATGTAGACTCTTTTCAGAGGAGTTGGAAGTTTCGGATCGTCCCTTCTTGTTGAGCTCCGTGGGTAATGAGTTGGAGTCGCTATCGGTATCCTTTGGTCGGGCTCGAGGTCATTGTCCACCTGCCCTCGGAGGTTGTTCAGGATCTTGGCGCACGGCTTCTTTGGATTTTGCTACTTCCAGGGCCAAATCTTGACGGAGACGTTCATTTTCAGCTATCATGTTCTCCAGCCTTTGTTCATTCTGCTTTGCTTGTTCCATGATCGCTTGCTTTGTCTCTTGCGCTGAAGTCGTTGGTGAGTCGAAGTTCAAGGCGCGTCATGCAGCGATGGTTTCCTTTCCGAGCATATTTGCTGGAGTGAGTGCGTGTTTTTAAAGAATTCGGCCTGACCAATTTTTTAAAAAATGGCTCCACTTCGCACTCACATCTGGAATGAGGTCACCTCTCTGTGCGGTCTCGTCAGTGGCTATCGGAGGATCTGCAGTCACGCCTGCCATGGATGTATTTGAGTATTCCCACAGACGGCGCCAATTGTGGAGAAGTGGTTTGGAAATACTCTTCAGATCCTGGGAGACGCTAGTGATCCTCAGCTAGTCACCTGAAAAGATACAAACACTCCGGTCGGGGGTGCCGGAATTAGCACTCCGACGGACAAGTCAATTCAGACACTCAGGATAGCTTTTTTACTAAGTTAAGTGAAGTGATTCTTACATACCTTTCTCAATCCATTGTTCATGTAGTTATACCTGTTCCTTTTGATCCTCGGGGCTAGGGCCTACTTTTTAATCATTGTCCTTTCTCTTATTCGGCTCTAAGGATCTACACTTATTCGGCACATATATTATATTCGGCTTCCTATTCTCGTAGGATATAGCCGATTAATATCAGTCTTCCAAGGTACGCACCTTCTGATTTTGCCATTATTCGGCTCCCACAGGAACATAAATATTGAAAGACAAGGAATCAAACCAAAGCCTATATGGTACCACAGTCTCCTTAAAACAGATTTGTCATTTCACCGTGGGTGTTGGAGGTACGTTGGCGTCTGTCTCCCAAGATACAACGGCTTAAACTTGCTAACGCAGAAGCATCTTCTGTTAACTTTGGCGAACCGACACTAGCAATACTTTCTCACACAGGAATGAAAATTTATGGGCAGACTGACTGACTGACTATATAATATGGAGACAAAAAATCCAGTGTTGATAACCAAAGAAGTTGGTCTCTATTTATACACCATAGGGGAAAGAGGAGGAAACTCCAACTATTAAGGCTAGCAACCAATGCAGTCCATTACTCATGCAAAACTGCTAAAGTAATGCACAAAACTGATGGGGATTTAATGTGTGAGTTACACACAATATACATGTGTGTATATATATCTGCAGCCGCTTAAAAGACTTGGCCAAAAAAGATTAAGTTGGTGGACCACTAATCTGGCCCAACCCAAACCTAACCCATTCCAGTAAGCCTCAAGCCTTAAGCCCAAGCCCAAACCTAACCCATTCCGGTAAGTCTCAAGCCTCAAGTCCAAGCCTAAACCTAACCTATTCCAGTTAGCCTCAAGCCCAAGCCCAAGTCCAAGTCCAAGTCCAAGTTTCAATTTCCAAGATCTACGACCCACAGATCACGGACTATGGACCTAAACCCAGACTCGGCCCGGTCTGGGCGGGCGGGCGGCACGCACGTGCGACAATTTTTGCATAACCAACTTGGACCATAGGTTTGGCCCAAGCCCATCCTTGAAGCATTCATAACTCCTTCCTTCGAAAAATTTGGATGCCCCAAAGGGCTTATGCTCTTATCAAAATCTTAAGGTTTAAATACCCATAAAACATTTCTCTACAATCAATGTGGGATTAGTATTTATACACAATTCCCAATACTTCATTCATGAGGCCAACTTTATGAGACAATTTCTCATTCAATTTTTAATGATATTTGGTTATTCTTTTTTGTGGTGTAAAGATCATATTACAAAGAATCTAAACCCATTTAATTCAGCATCAACTAATAGTTGGGACCTACTTTAATTTCACATTAAAGTTACCATAAAACTATTTTTTCCAACAATCTCCTACATGAATAAAAATTGACCGAATAAAGAAAACGAACAACGTTTATAACAAAGACTCGGAGAGAGAGCACATAGACTAACCCTGCATCAGAAAAGGTAGTTGTTGGCTTTGAACCTTTCGTAGTGAAATCCTATCGGATTTACTGACTGACCAGTAAACGTGATGTCTTGAACTGTTCTGCCGTTTGTGTGAACCAAAACAATAGATCTCACACAGGAGTTAGTCCAACCATTGTTCTTGTTTTCACTGTGTGTCCGATATGCCCCCGGAACACTAGCCTGGTTCAGTGCGTGTTTTTAAAGAATTCGGCCTGACCAATTTTTTAAAAAATGGCTCCACTTCGCACTCACATAGGTGACCTATATAAGGTATCTCATTATACTACGGTTGATTATTCATCTCACTTAGGTCATTAAAAATATTAGCTTAACTTTTCACCCCTCACAGGGTATCACTGTACAAAGGAATGGGTAAGAGGATTTACCTCTTCAGTGACTCACTCATTACACTAAGTTAGGTTGTCCCTTTAAACCTAGATCTTGGGATCTCCAGTCAACTAGGTTGGATTTTTTGTTCTGGTAACATTACTAAAGGCCTTAACCTCATTCCTCTTGATGACGTTTCTACTAACTCTCGAGTTAATCCTTTGATTACTGGATCCACAATGTTGTCCTTAGACTTTACATAGTATAAATAGACAACTCTATCAAAGAGTAGTTGTTGTATGGAATTATGCCTATGACGGATATGGCTAGACTTTCCATTATACATATTACTCTGTGCCTGTCCAATCGCTGATTGACTATCACAATGAATACAGATAGCAGGCATAGGTTTCGGCCAACGTAAAATATCCTCAATGAACTAGCGAAGCCATTCAGCTTTTTCAGTTGCTTTATCCAAAGCAATAAACTCAGATTCCATCATTGATCTCGATATACACATTTTCTTGGAAAATTTCCAAGACATGGCTGCCCCTCCGAGGGTAAACATATAGCCACCAGTGGATTTGGAGTCCTGTATATCAGATATCTAATCAACATCATTATACCCTTTCTAGTACCGCTGGGTATCTGGTATAATGCAGCCCATAATCCTGGGTGTAGCATAGATAACCTAACACCCGCATAATGCCCTTCTAATGAGTAGTATTCAGATTATTCGTGTATCTACTAAGCCTGCTAACAGAGTAGGCTATATCTAGCCTTGTGTAACTCATTAGATACATCAAACACCCAATGACCTGAGAATATTCTAGCTGAGAGACACTCTCACCATTATTTTGGTCAAGTGTAGATTCAAGTGTACCGATGTCCTAGACACACTTGTATCTGATTTACCAAATTTCTCAAGTATTTTCTCAATATAGTGAGACTGAGAATGTACAATACCATCAGATGTTCTGGTAATCTTAATACCCATAATGACATCTGCAAAGCCCATATCTTTCATGTCAAACTTAAAGTTTAACAATCTCTTGGTAGTTCTAATCATTTCATCATTACTACCAACAATGAGTATGTCATCAACGTATAGACACAAAATCACATAGCTTCTATCTGTGTCTTTGACATATACGCATTTGTCACACTCATTGATTTTAAACCCATTTGACAACATAGTGTTGTCAAATTTCTCATGTCAATGCTTAGGAGGTTGCTTTAAACTATATAATGACTTGACAAGCTTATAGACTTTTTTATTTTTCCCTGGAGCTGAAAACCCCTCGGGTTGCTCCAATTAGATTTCTCCATCTAAATCTCCATTTAAGAAAGCTGTCTTTACATCCATTTGATGTATCTGTAGACCACGTAAAGTGACTATCGCAATCACCATACGAATGGATGTAATCATTGTCACAGGTGAATGCGTATCAAAGTAATCCAAGCCTTCTCGCTACATGTATCCTTTGATAACTAGCCTAGCTTTATACTTATTAATTGACCCATCCACTTTCATTTTTCTTCTAAAGATCCACTTACTCCCCAAGGCCTTACTACTTCGAGGTAGATCAACCAACTCCCAAGTATGGTTCTATAAGATGGAGTCAATTTCACTCTTAATTTCTTCTTTCCATAAGGGACTTTCAGGTGAAGTCATAGCTTCATGAAAAGTTCAAGGTTCTCCCTCTAACATGTAAGTCAAGAAGTCCAGACCAAAGAACTTGGCAGTCCTAGCCCTCTTACTCCTTCTTGGCTCATCTAATTCCTTATCATGATCATTTACTTGATCATCTTCAAGTTTTTTCTCAGAACTTTGATCCTCTCCTCGGGTTCAGTAGGGAAATACGTCCTAAAAGAAGGACGCATTCCTTAACTCCATTCTTGTGTATATTTGAAATATCAGACTTGTGTATAAAAAATCTGTATGCACTACTATTCTGTGCATAATCAATGAATATACAATCTACGGTTTTCGGACCTATCCTAACCCACTTGGGTGCAGGTACCACCATTTTTTCAAGACACCCCCACATTCATAGGAAATTATAAGAAGACTTGCGACCTTTCCATAATTCATATGGAATCTTGTCTACTTTCTTCCGAGGTATTCTATTTAGAATGTAATTCGTAGAGAGAATTACTTCACTACACAAGTTCTGTGGCAACCCAGAACTTATTAACATTGCATTCATCATTTTTTTTAACGTTCTATTCTTCTGCTTAGCAACACCATTTGTCTAAGGGGAATAAAATATTATAGTTTTGTGGATAATTCCAGATTGAGTATAAGTCTCAATAAACAGCGACTCATATTCTCTACCACGATCACTTCTTAAAGCCATGATCTTTCGGCTTAGTTAATTCTCAACTTCATTCTTGAAAAGAATAAACTTATCAAAAACCTCATCTTTGCTTTTAAGCAAATACACATAACAGTAATTAGTGTAATCATCAACAACAGTGATAAAGTACTTGTTGTCACCACATGATTGTATGAATTTCAAGTCACACACATCACTGTGCACTAAATCTAAAGGCTCGGTACTTCTTTTAATATAATGAAATGAAGTCTTGGTCAATTTTGCTTCTACACAAGTTTCAAACTTGTAATTTGAATTAATCTTGAAATATGGTATGTGATCTTCCTTTATTAATCTACGCAAAGAGTCAAAATTCACCCGGGAACCGGGCTCCGAAATGGGCAAAATGGCCTATAGCCACAAAATGTAGCCCACGGCCATTGAGAGATGGTCTACAAGACCCCTCCCTCCCCTCAGGAAAAGAAACAGAGAAAACAGAGTCTGGTTCGCAAACCGAGGCAAGGCACAGAAGAGGGTTCGAAAATCCGGAGGCAGGGCTCACGGCCACGACTCTGAGACTTCTGAACGAGCGCGATATGCAACATCACCAAGCGCTCAACTGGTGACGTCTGAGTCTTAAGGTTGGTCAAAAATGGGGTGTCTACAGCTCGGTACTTCTTTTAATATAATGAAATGAAGTCTTGGTCAATTTTGCTTCTACACAAGTTTCAAACTTGTAATTTGAATTAATCTTGAAATATGGTATGTGATCTTCCTTTATTAATCTACGCAAAGAGTCAAAATTCACATGACCCAGTCTATTATGCCACAATTTAGGGAACTCAAGCATATAAGCAGAAGAAGAGGATTTCTCATTTATTTTTGGGATAATACATTGAGCTTAAACATACCGAACGACATATATCCCTTCCCCACATAGACCCCCCTTTTGGTCAGCACGAACTTATCAGATTCAAACACCATGCGGAAGCCATGCTTGCTTAGGAGAGACCCCGAGACAAGGTTCTTACGAATGCCCGACACAAATAGGACATCATTCAGAGTCAGCTCTTTTCCTAAAGTCATCTTCAGGACCACCTTGCCCTTTCCCTCAATAGATGAGGTCGTAGAATTCCCCATGAACAACTTCTCACCATTCGAAATCGGTTAAAAAATTATGAACGTCTTCTTCTTCGTATAGAAGTGGCAAGTGGCCCTAGTGTCCACCTACCATTTCTTCTGGTTGGACCCCACCATGTTCACCTCTAAGATGATAACTGACAGATGCATTTGTCTACATCTTGTGACAAATCCTCCATTTCAGCTATGTGGGTGTAACAACTCCAACCTATGATTAGCCTATAATCCCTAATTACGAATGCTTAACAAGTAATTAAGATGAAATTTTGAGTTAATTGCATGTGCTATGTGTTATGTGTATTTATATTTGTCAAACGTAGGAATATCTGTCTAAAATTTTGTTTTGGTATGCGAATTGAAGGCCTTATCGGCTTCCAAACACGAAATTGAATAAGTTTATGTGTTATTTAGAATTTTTAGAATTTTATGATAAGTTTAATTGAAATTCGATTCAAAACTAAATAATTAGAATAAAGTGATTAATTTAAGCTATCTTGATTAGTTGTAATCATCCATAATTAATGTGTTAAGCAAGCTTATTTAAGGCCTATACAACTTCTAGAGGTCTCATTCTTCCCCTTTTAAGAGTAAAACGTGAGAGAGGAAGAGAAAGTCAAGGAGAGATTGAATTCAAGCTTGGTGAAGGAGAATTATAGAGAATTGAGAGGAAACTTGAGGGAATTGAGGAATTTCGCTTCAACACTTGCTAATTTAAGGCTTAAGGTAGGAATTAACTCCTTTGATTATATAATCGAGTTGTTAAGTACATGAAATCAAGTGGAATAGGTGTATTAGCATGGGAATTGATCTAAAGAATGGAATTAGGAACCAATTCAAGCATGCATGTACATATCATCGCATTTTGAAGTTGTTTTCCAAGAATTCTCACATGCATGTATTCATCTTGCCTTTGTTTTAAGAATTCGTCATGTTTTACATCATTTTGCCTTAATTGATCATGTTTTGGAAAGAAAGAACTTGTATCAATTCATGCATGAGCATAGCATGTAAAGAAGAGCATAGTTTTGCTTTGGTTTTGAAGAATTGACTTACTTTTGGGCTTTGATTTTGTGAAATGATCTTCAATTTATGATGATATACAAGTTTTCAAATGTTTTCTAAAGTTTTTGGCCCAAAAGAGCAGGTTTAAAGCTTTAAACTGATGTTTTGAAATTGGAACTGAAAGTTGGAAATTCTAGAATTCTGCATCATCGCTCCAACAACAAAACCTATGCTATCATTGCATTTTGAAGTTGTTTTCCAAGAATTCTCACATGCATGTATTCATCTTGCCTCTGTTTTAAGAATTCGTCATGTTTTACATCATTTTGCCTTAATTGATCATGTTTTGGAAAGAAAGAACTTGTATCAATTCATACATGAGCATAGCATGTAAAGAAGAGCATAGTTTTGCTTTGGTTTTGAAGAATTGACTTACTTTTGGGTTTTGATTTTGTGAAATGATCTTCAATTTATGATGATATACAAGTTTTCAAATGTTTTCTAAAGTTTTTGGCCCAAAAGAGCAGGTTTAAAGCTTTAAATTGATGTTTTGAAATTGGAACCGAAAGCTGGAAATTCCAGAATTCTGCATCATCGCTCCAACAACAAAACCTATGCTTGAGCGACCACCCTTTGTTTTGAACCCTTACTTGAGCGAACAAAAGCTGGCTCGAGCGTAAATTCAAGCTCCCAGAAGTTTTGCAGTCAATTGAACAATGGCTCGAGCGACAAAGTGTGCACTCAAGTAAACCCATTTTTACTCAATCTTTGGCTCGAGCGATCGTCGAGAGTAAAAATCAAGCGACCAATACTTTTGCAGACCTTGCAGACTGCTCGAGCGACCAAAGTTGCGCTCAAGCAAACTGCCCTATTTTTGAAAATTTAACTAAGTATTTCAACTTACATTTTGGCATCCTCATTACATCTTAGTCATTCTGAAGCCTTAATTCGGATATAATGATGAGGATAAGAATTAAAAACACACCAAGTAATAAAAATAATAAGTTAAACACCAACAAAGCGTGTGTTTCATTGTGTATATGTTACATGTTTGTGTAGGTCACGCGCCATAGTCCATTTGAACTGTCTGATCCGTCTATTCTGCATTT
The DNA here is from genome assembly GCF_004153795.1 of Camellia sinensis. Taxonomy (NCBI): domain Eukaryota; kingdom Viridiplantae; phylum Streptophyta; class Magnoliopsida; order Ericales; family Theaceae; genus Camellia; species Camellia sinensis. Next base: position 2,305,849 of record NW_021024888.1, read on the forward strand.
GGAGCTATCTGTGAGTAATAACTCTGTAAAGCTATGTTTGACTATAAGTATTTTTTGACTGATATGATATGATCTGTTTTCTGAAATATTATTTGTGAATCATGAATGAATGTCCAGTTTTCTGAAATGTATTTGTGGCATCCTTAGTTCACGTGGCGCTCGCTAGAGGGTAACAATACCGTGGCTTATGTTCATGTGGCTCTTGCCTGAGGGTAACAATACTGTGGCCAATATACATGTGGCCCTTGCCCGGGGGTAACAATACCGTGGTCTATGTTCATATGGTCCTTGTCCGGGGGTAATAATACCGAGGCTGTTGTGATGACCCCATCGCGTATAATAATTAGCGCTTAATTAATTAAAGAGATTTGAAATTTAATTGTCAATTATTCCAATTTAATCTGGGTTTTACGAAAATTATGGAATTATGGTTCTATTAAGTACTTATTTTGGAATTAGAAATTAAGGGTCCAAATGGCTTAAGAAAGTGAAATTAAGAAGTTGAATCAATTTAATCTTAATTATGGACCCATTTGGGAGTTTAATTAAATATTCGATTCAATTTAGTAAAACTGAGATTCGATTAATTAGATCATAATTGGAGTTAATTAAGTTAATTAAATTATGAAGATTGAGAATTGTAATTATTACGAATTAAATTTATTTATGGAGTGTTCAATTTGAATATGTAATTTAAGCGACGGAAATTTGGAGCCTTTTTGGGAGTTTGATTAAAATCTGATTCAGATTAGTAAATTTAAATATAATTAATTAGACGCTAAAGGAAATCAATTAGACTAATTAATTTATGTGAGATTTGTGTTTGGGCTAATTAAGATTAATTAAAATTAAATGATGTCCAATTAAATTAAATGTGAATGATATATTAATTTACTTTTAATAAATTATATATATTAGAAAGGAATGTTGGTGTGTTAAGTCTAAGGCAACAAATATATATTTACATCATCAAGTCTTGTGTGGGTGGAAAAAAAAACAGAGCACGGCTGAGAGAGAGGGAGAGCACGGCTGAGAGGGAGAGAGAGACCGAGAGGGAGGAACAAAATGGAAGAAGAAAGCCTTGTGGGATATCAAAACTTAAGCTAAAAGTTATGAAAAATTCATCCTAAGTAAGAAATTTCATCTCTTTCTAGTGTTGTTTACTTAATCTAGACAAAAATTTATTCATGGTGTATTTTGAGAAGATTAAAAATAAAGATTTGAGGATTAATCATAAATTCATAGAAATTGGATTTGTATGTTAAATCAAGTTAGGTTGAAAAACATGAGTTATGATTCTTTTAATTTGTTAAATTTGGGTTCAATTTAGAGAATTATTCTTGAATTAAGTTCTATAAATTACATGCAACAAGGGTTTATTAAAGATTTGACCCATGCAAATGAGTTAGGTTAATGATTATGGAAATCAACTTAGAAATTAATTATTTTGGGTTTGATTTTGCATATCTTATATGAAATTAAGTTCCTTTGTTACATGCATGAGGGAATTCTATGAGTATTTGAATCTATATTTACATGCATCATGGATTTTGAAGAAATTAAGCCATTTAAATTCATATTTTGAAGAGAAAAAGGAAATGCTTTATGAACATCAAGTTTATGGAAATTTAGAATTAATCCTAATGTTAGATAAAGTTTTGATTTTATAATTAGATTTTTAATCCATGCATGTAATGTAATTTAAGATTTTATTTAAATTAAGCATATTTTGAAACACCTATGGTTATGAATTAAGTTGAGGTTACAAATTAAGTTAAGTTTAAGATTATGGAAATTAGTTGGGAAAATTTATAAGAATATAAAATTAGTAATTTTGATGTCAATTTCATACAAGTGAATAATTTTATAAGGAGTTTGTGACTTTAATTTCATGTTTTGAAGGAAAATAAAAAGAGCTTGAAGTCAATTTTATGTAACTAAAGAAAATGAGAAATTGGAGCCATGTTCAATTTATGGAGATTAATTTAGAGATTAATCACTTTGGGTTTGGAATCTAGCTTGATATGGAGGAATTGAGTTAAAACTAAATTTGGACAATTGGAGCATGATTTTGAATAAATAATTTCTAATTGAGAGTGTTTACTAAATTATACATGAGTTCTCCATATTTGTGTACCACAAATACATGTTTTGAGGCTTTGAATATCAAATCTGAACTTCAATTACAATTCTGAAAATTCCAAAATTTACACTGTCCGCTCGAGCGTGAAAATTGAGCTCCCAGAAGTTTTTCAAATTTTACAGTCTGCTCGAGCGACCAAAGTGGCGCTCGAGCGAAGACCCTATTTTCAGCATATTTTGAAAAATCGCATTTAATTCACATTTTTATTCTCATCTCTTTCTAAAGCATTCTAGACATGTTTTATGGCTCTATAAGGATTAATAAGTTAACAATCAACATTAATTAGTGGATTAAAGAATAAGTCATTAACTTAATGATACTTGATTAAGAAGCCAAGTGAGGAATTGGTTTATTCGGAAAAGAATGATTTAGTAATGAAAGGATATGTGAAATAGGAATCCGATTCATTTAACTAAAGGAAGAATGCACGTAGTAGAATCTCGGACTACTTAGGCAAAAAAAGACAAGAAAAGTCAAGCTTGATCAAGGAATTGATATTGTGTTTCGATGTGTATATGTTATGTGTTTGTATAGGTCACGCGCTATTGTCTGCCTGATTTGTGATCTGTCTGATCTGCTTCTACAACTATCTGTGAGTAATAACTCTGTAAAGTTATGTTTAACTTTAATTATTTTCTGATGATATGAGATGATAAGTTTCTAAAATGCTATGTTTTGTATGAATGAATGATTGTCCAATTTTCTTTGAAACATAATTGTGGTATCCTTAGCAGAGGCCCTTGTCCAGGGGACATAATACTGTGGCTTATGGTCATGAGGCCCTAGCCCAGGGGTTCATACCGTGGCCCAAGCCCTCGCCCGAGGGAAATAGTACCGTGGCCTAGGCCCTCGCTCGGGGGAAACAATACTGTGGCACAAACCCTCACCCAGGAGAAACAATACCGTGGTCCACGTATGAGATATGTTACCCGGTACCAGAGGTTCCATTATGGAACTTGATATGCTTGAACAACATGATATGCTACGCTAAAGAAAGTACCACATTACTTGAATATGAATATGACTCTATTTCTGATACGAATACGAACATGAACATGACTACGCTTCTGATTTGATAAGAGATGTGAAATCTGATTTCTAAATTCGATATGGATATCATTCATTAAAACACTTTACTCTGTTATTATTCATTAGGCTCTAGCTCACTATATTATCTATGTATGTAGGTGAACAGACGCGTGACCAGGCTTAAAGGCATCTGCCTGGAATATGTTTTTGTCAGCCAACCTATATGCCTCCCGTGGAGGTTCCGGATATGTCAAGTGACTATGGCTACATGATTTAAAGTTTAAGTTTTGTTTTCTTGATTGGTTAGACAAGTCTTGAGTATTTTGTAAATAGGGCTATGTCCCTCTTTATCTAATCTGTGTATATATGTATATAAAGTTAATTTTTTTTTTTCTATCTCATATAAGTTTGCACAGCTCAATGGAAGTTGTTTAATTGCTATTTGCTTCCGCAGCCCCTAATTACATGTTATTCTGTTAAGAGGCCTTTGGTAATCTAAGGATTATTGATCGGTTACGACACTAAACCTATAGGGGCGGGTTTGGGTCGTGACACCTGTGTTCACGTGGCCCTCGCCTAGAGGTAACAATACCATGGCTATATGTGCACAATGATGTTGACCTTTATGGTTGTCGGTACCAACTAAGCATGTGGGTCTTATGAACAATTTGATTTGATAGCTAATGGATGTAACCATATATAACTTCTTACGAATTCAATATAAGAATATGAATCTGTTTCTGATTTGAAATCTGAATATGTATATGAATCTGTTTTTGATATGAACTCTAATCTTTGAATCTGTGATGGACATCATTCATAAATCCTTTACTCTGTTGTTATTCACTGGGCTCCAGCTCATTGTATTACGTATGTATGTAGGTGATCAGGCGCGAGACCAAGCTCAGTGAGGATTTCTTGGAGATCTATTTGTGTCAGCCAACCAATGTGCCTCTTGAGGAGGTCCCGAAATGTCTTGTGGACGAGTTTTGTGGGCATGACGCAAGTTTAAGTTTTAAGTTGTTTTCTTTTGTTTGTTTAGACGAGCTTTTGGTTTATCTGTATCTAGGACGACGTAAGGCTGATATTCTGATGACATCATATATATATATGTAAATATAAGTTTTTAAATTTTTAGTCCCATGTATGTTTACACACTCTATTGACATTATATGTTTATATTTACTTCCGCTAGCCCTATATTTTGTTTAATTTGTTCAAAGGCCTTTGGTTATCCTTGGATTATTAGCTGGTTACGATGCTAAACCTATAGGAGCGGGTTTGGGTCGTGACAGTGGGTACGAATTTTATTTTGTGAAGGGTACTTCTTGTAGGGTTTCTTCTTCTTGCGGCAGTCAACCGCCTGATGGCCGTTGCTTCCACAGTTGTAGCACTTTCCATTGAACCTAAAAGTAAATTCCTGCAACTTATAGACCGCCCTTTTGGATACTCCACCTCTAGCCCCCAACTTTGAGCTTTTGCTTCACGGTGGCTTCTTCTTTACCCCTGAGGACTGGTCATGTCCAACCACATTTGCTTTCACAGTGGAGGTATTTTCTCATTTCCTCATTTTACCTTTTTCAATCTGGAGCCTGACAACGAGCTCTTCGACCGTCATCTCCTTTCATTTATGCTTCAAGTAGTTCTTGAAGTCTTTCTAACCGTTAGATAGCTTCTCAATCAAAGCAGTTGCCAGGAATGATTCACTCAAGAACATTCTCTTTGCATGAATCTCGTACAGAATTACTTGGAAATCTTGGACTTGACTAATGACTTAAGTCCATCATTTTGGAGTCCAGAAACCAAGCAACAACAAATTTCTTTGCCCTTGCATCCTTGGGCTTATACTTCTTGTCCAAAGTATCCCACAGCTCATTTGTTGACTTCTTGGCATAAAACACGTTGAAAAGTAAATCTACCAAGCCATTCAGAATGTAGTTCCAGCAAAAGAAGTCTGATTGCTTCCAAGCATCTAGAGCCATGAGCTTCTGCTTGTCTTGCTCATTCTCGTCCACAGCTGGTGGATCCTCATTGAAAAACCTCACAAGGCTTAGAGTAGTTAGGTAGAATAGCATCTTCTACTGCCATCTCTTGAAATTCACTCCAGTGAACTTCTCTGAGCACTCATGATGGTTGAATGGGCCTCTCAGAATAGCAGGAGCAGCAACAGGGACACCCCATTTTTGACCGTCCTCAAGACTTGGACGTCATCGTTTGAACACTCGATGATCATCCATGCTCGTGTTCATTTTGGGTTCCCGAAGGTCTCGGCTGCGCGCCTTGCCTCAGGATCTCTCAACTTGTCTGTTTTGTGCTTGGTTGTGGACCAAGGACTTGTAGTTTTGCTTCTGAGGGAAAAGGGTGGCTTGTTGGCCATCCCTACAACCCATCGGCTAAGGCCTTGTGCCATCGGCCATAAGTGTTGGCCGATCGGCACTCTTTTTGGTCAATCGACACTCTTTTTGGTCGATCAGCCATATTTTCTGGCCGAGACCTTTCCATCTACTTTTGCAGATATTTTCTTGCCAGCTGTGACAACTGGTGAACACAGATCTCATCGTGTATGGAGGGATTGAATCAAGTCTCAAGCTTGCTCAACACTTGAGAATTGAATTTCTATAAGAAGGGAGACCCCTCTCCCTTTCCAGAGGGCCAAAAAAGTGGAGATACAAGTTATATATATCTCTCTCTATATATTTTACCTCTCTCTCTATATTTGCACTCATTTGTGCTCAAAAGTGTAATTTTTTCACACTTTTGTACTAAAGCACCTACTAGAACACTATCCTTTTGTTGCTGAGGTACTTAGGAGCTGGTGTTAGTGTTTTTAGATTGGTTTGAACTCAGAAAAGCTGCTAGAGTTGTGGTTTTGAAGGTGTTCTTCAAGGGTGAGTCAATTAGCCTTTAAACCCTTGTTTTGGTTTAAGCTTTTGGACCTATTTGCATGTTGATTTAAGCTTAACTTTCTACTGAAAAAAATTCCGATTTTGCATGCTTAACATGTTTGTTTAAGGTCACTTTTGTGTTGGGGGTAGTCTATCCCCTCTTAGGCTTTGTTTGGCCTTGTTCTTGTGCTATCTTTTTAAGCTATTAGGATCACCTTGTTTTGGCCTTCTCACCACTGAAACTCAGAGGAATTTCAGTGGTGGAAATGGTGTTTTAAGGTCCCAAATAGGAAAGGGTCATCCCCTCTCCTTGTGTCTTGTATGCTTGTATAGATGGCTCATCAAAGTAGCATGTTTATCTAGCATATGTTGGTCATATCTCAGCTTGTTTTTGGTGTTGTTTTGCCATTCTATACCTCTGTTTTAGGTTGGTTTGATAGCATCTTGCATGCTTCACATGCTTGTAGTGCAATCTTGCATGCTAGCATAACATGCATCATGTATTTGGACCATCATTCTTGCATGTTTTGGATCAACTCCAAGAAGCTTTTAGCCTTATTTTACAATGCTTAAGCTCTGATTTATGTATACATGCCATGCTTTGTATCGCCATAGTGCATTCTAGCTTGTTAGCTTTGAGTTTTCACGTCACTAGCATGCATTGCTTGGACCTTTTCCATGATTTGGCATCATTTCATACGTGATTTCAGTCTATTTAGTGTGGTCATACACTCACATCTTTCACTTTTTTGATGCTTTAGAGCTTTGGTTCTTTATGCTTCAAGTATGGGTCATTGTGCATGCCACCATGCTTAGGCCTTTGGGCTATCATTTCAGTGCATTTTTGGTGTTATTTTGACATGCCATAACTCTAATTTGTGTTGGTATAGTCACCACATGCTTGGTCTTGGTAGGTGTAGAGTAATCCTCCCTATTGCCCTCGCATGATCCATGTTTTAGCCTTTCATACTAGCTTATTTTGGTTGTGCTCCATGCATGTTTTAGACTCATTTTGGCATGATCTAAGACTATTTTGGTTGCCCTTGGCCCTTTGGGGCTTGATTCATGTGGCCTCGGTACAAGCTCCTTAGCTAGCCTTAAGCTTTGAACCTCCTAGCAAGCTATGCTTGTATTATGTGCATGATTTGGCATCATCCCTCACATGATTTCAGAGCTTACTTCATTGCCACACTCTCATATTTGTCACTTCATGATCGTGTTTGAGAGTTGTGCTCCTATGCCTAGTTAATGGGCCATTACATGTGCATGCATTTTTCTCACTTTTCATGCCATCATTTCATCATTTTAGCCACTGATTTGGGCATGATTGAGGTCTGTCCATTTTAGTTTAAGTCCACTTTGCATGTTGTCGCATGCTTATTGCATTGCTTGGTACATTGCATGTTGTAGCATGCTATTGCATACTTGACATATAGCATGTTGTTGTATGCTTGAGTTACATTGCATGCTTGCATGCTCATATTGCATTAGCATTGTTTGCATGCCATTAACTTTGTTAAGTTATGCATGCATTGCGTTTCATTGTGTTTGGTTTGGGTGTTAAGCCAAACACGAGGAACGAGGGGGTTTCATACTTAAAGTGATGAAACGTGCCTCAATTCTCGGTCGCCGACCCTCTTGATCATGCATGATAGAGGTTAAGGCATTTATGTGTTTTTGTGCATTCATTTGGCATTGATTTGTGCAATTCGGTCTCTTTGGCCATCATGCATCGAAATGCGTGATTGATGGCTTGAGAGCCGAGCACTACACACTATTGAGCCTTAGACACGAGAAGGGGTGTAGTTGCACACACATTTTCTTGCAAATACATTGCCATGCCTCTGTTTGTGCTTTGTTACAGCAAAAATGAGAGTTTGCAGGAAGAGATGGCCGATCGGCTATAAAGTGTGCCGATCGGTTATCAACAATTGGCCGATAGCCTCAAAATTGATCGATGACCATTATCCTCTGGCCGATGGCTACCCCTCTTGGCCGATGACCTCTCAGCATGTCCATGAGGTAGATCAGAAGTGTTTTGGAGATTGGCATAATTTTCAGAGGTGCAGAAGTGTGCAAACAGAGGCAACATGAGGCATGGTAACGAATTTCTGAGCAAGGCGACCGAGCATGCATCATTCATCATTCCGAGGCAAAGCTGTGGCAGCTTAATTCAGCTTCTTTCTTTTCTTGCTTATTTGGTTTTGTAACTTAATTAATTTTCTTAATTAGTTAAGGTTTTGTAATAATTAACTAGCGTAGCGTAGCTAGCTAGTTGATTTATTTGGACCCTCCATCGAGAGGGCCGACTGTTGTAATAAGCGTGCGTGTGTGTGATGAATGTCTTCCAACCCAACCCCACGTCTTTCTCCTTTTTACTTATCCGCTTACGATGGTTAGTTCTAGGTCATATTTTGATTAGCATCCTTATGCTTGCATATTTGCATTCATCCATCTGTCTTGCATGCACCGGGCTCGGTGCATCATACAAACCGCATTGTATTTCAATACATTTACTTGAATACGTGTTCAACAGCATGTTATCAAGTTGCATCTCATATGCCATCTTAGAATAGCCGAGCCTATTTCTAGTTGCATTAGCCATCTTAACATGAACCAGAATCATGCATAATTTCTAACTAGTTGTTGTTTTGGCTCGAAGTACACTGTAAGTGTGTATACTTTAGCATCTTGCATGAGTGTGAGTGTTGCCATGATAGCATACGTGCCATGAGGCTAACTGCTTAATTGTTTAACTGCATGAATGCCTGTGGATGAAGGCTTCATTGCTTAAATTGGGACAATTCATCGAAACACGAGTTTTAAGCCCACTTTGTGAAGTGGCAAAATCTTGTTTTCTAAGCCCACTTGAGGGTGACAAAATCCACGTCTTAGCCTACTTGCGAGTAGCACCTTCAAACCATTTTTCAAACAAACAAACATAAGATGTTTTGTTCCAACTTAAGCGATTTAGTCTATACTTGTATGTTGTGCGCATCACATAGTAATGGTAGATTAATAAACCGGAATAAGAGCACATGTGTTTTCAAAAACAATATATCATGTTAGTAAAGGTCGATCCATTGATCGGGCGAGCGGGGGTGCTCATTGCATGACCTTCGCCTCTCGTACCCAAGTTCCCGAGCCGAAGCAACTTTGGTGATGACGGACATGTGGCCTTAGGTACGAGTTAGGGTTTTCTAAATTTCTCAAAAATAAAACATTTAGGTGGCAACTCTGTATCTAGCAAAGCACTCCATGTTTGGCACTTCTTTATAAAAACCAGTTTTCCAAAACGATTTGCCGGAATTGGACTCTTTAGTGATTTATCGTTCTCACATTGCACTTTGTGAGATTAGATTCAGAACAGCAAGCTTCTCTTTGGTTTTTTCGATTCTAACTTTTCGGCCTTCATGAAAACCTTTTTCATAGGCCCTCCCCTTCGCAGACTCCATTGCAAACATACTCTCCATCTCACGATCGGCGAGCGCGGTACTGATGAGCCGACTGGTAACCCTTTCCTCCACAATTGGGTTTCCCTGCCCGGAGGGTTGTGCCTGAGCCGCCCTGGTCTTCCTTAACTCACGCTCAGCCGCCTCTGCGCGAGCTTCCAAACTTCGAATACGTTCCTCCTTCTTCTCCAATTCTCGACGGGCATCGCGCAGCCACATGCCAATTTCATAGGTAGTGTAGCCCCTTCACCGCCCCGTGAAAGCCTTCGCGAAACACTTCATAGTCCTGGTGACCTACCATTGACTGCTGCACCTCAGGAGTAAAAATTTGTCGAGCAAACTCGACCACTACATTTGGGTCCCGAACGATCGAGTCCGCTTCTGTCATGGGTCTATTCCCCACAAATACTACAAAGCATAATGGGCATAGATTCGCGTCAGATCCCCTCTCGACTCGGAGTTGCAGAGATCTACCCTGCGACTGCTTGTCCCGCCTGGGTGACCTGCTTCGACGTCGACGAGACTGACGCCTCTCTCGATCCCTAGAACTCCTACTTCCTGTGCGCGAAGGTTCGCCACCTCGATTCATGTCTCCGCCCAGCTCAGCTAGCGTCCTCGCTTCCCCTCTGCTGTTAAAGAAAAGTATGTTCGACATTCACACGATAAATCTTCCTCTAAGAGCTGGAGTCAGCTGTTTACTAAGCTCATAAAGGTTGTACCTTTGTTCATTTATCCTTTACAGAGACAGCGCCCTCGAGGCAATCTCATTAATTGAGAAAACCTCAATCGTCCGACGCCCGAATGATCATGCACCGCCTGGGGCAAAGGCAGATTCATCAATCTATTCGGCTCAACTGCCCCAGCTGGCTCATGAATCGATTCTTCAAAATTCTTAGGGTCGTCTCATCCGGCGCCCGAATGATCATGTACTGCTTGGGGCAAGGGCAGATTCATCAATCTATTCGGCTTAACTGCCCTAATCGGCTCATGAATCAATTATTCAAAATTCTTAAGATTCATCAATATATTCGGCTCAAGTGCCCCAGACTGCTCATGAATCGATTCTTTAAAATTCTTAAGGTCGTCTCATCCGGCGCCCGAATGATCAAGTATCGCCTGGGGCAAGGGCAGATTCATCAATCTATTCGGCTCAATTGCCCCAGCTGGCTCACGAATTGATTCTTCAAAATTCTTAAGGTCGTCTCATCCGGTGCCCGAATGATCATGCACCGCCTAGGGCAAGGGCAGATTCATCAATGTATTCGGCCCAACTGCCCCAGCCGGCTGATGAATCGATTCTTCAAAATTCTTAAGGTCGTTTCATTCAGCGCCCGAATGATCATGCACCACCTGGAGCAAGGGCAGATTCATCAATCTCTTCAGCTCAACTGCCCCAGCCGGCTCATGAATCGATTATTCAAAATTCTTAAGATTCATCAATATATTTGGCTCAAGTGCCCCAGACTGCTCATGAATCGATTCTTCAAAATTCTTAAGGTCGTCTCATCCGGTGCCCGAATGATCATGCACCGCTTGGGGCAAGGACAGATTCATCAATCTATCCGGCTCAACTGCCCCAGCCGGCTCATGAATGGATTATTCAAAATTCTTAAGATTCATCAATATATTCGGCTCAAGTGCCCCAGACGGCTCATGAATCGATTCTTCAAAATTCTTAAGATCATCTCATCCGGCACCCGAATAATCATGCACCGCCTGGGGCAAGGGCAGATTCATCAATATATTCGACTCAACTGCCCCAGCCGACTCATGAATCAATTATTCAAAATTCTTAAGATTCATCAATATATTCGGCTCAAGTGCCCCAGACGGCTCATGAATCGATTCTTCAAAATTCTTAAGGTCGTCTCATCCGGCGCCCGAATGATCATGCACTGCCTGGGGTAAGGGCAGATTCATCAATCTATTCGGGTCAAGTGCCCCAGACAGCTCACGAATCGATTCTTCAAAATTCTTAAGGTCGTCTCATCCGGCATCCGAACGATCATGAACCACTTGGGGCCAGGGCAATTTCACCAACCTATTCGGCTTGAATGCCCACAATACTCGGCATATGAATGATAAATCAATATTGTCATAAGATATTCAATCTCTGAAAGCTCAAACATAGCAATGATTTTATCCAAAGTAGTGAAAGGCAAAACATTCTTCATTAACAAGGAAATTTTCGTTAATAAATTGAGCGCAAATAGTAACCAATTTATACATGAAAACTACCCTGAACCAACAAAAGTCTACCGAACAAAAACTTACATCGGAATTAAAAATACTTAATAAAATTGAAATGTCTCCCAAATCAATCCTCGAGGTCAGATTCAAGGGGCTCAACGTCCACTTGCTCGTAGGGAATTGGCAAGACCAATGTAAATCCAGCGGCAGCAAGGGCTTTGAGCCACCCATGATTGAACCCCCGATTCTCAAATTTGGGGACTTCATCTACATATTTCGTGAAAGCGGCACTTTTTTCTGCCTCAAATGCCGCAGAAGCCTCAGAATCGACTTTTTCCTTAGCCGCCTTGAGCTCCTCTAACTGAACTTCTACCTCGGCAAGCGCCTCCTTGGCTAACTTGAGCGATTCTTCACTCGCATTTGCCATACTCTCAGCGTCAGAGCGGAGCTATTTAGCTGAGCGAGCCCTCTCCTCCTCTGCTTCAGCTCACGCACTCTCCATTGCGGCTCTCATCACTTCAAACTCGGCCCTACTCTTTTGACCGTCCGCCTCCGTTTGCAAATGATCAATCCTGCCAAGGGCATCATGCAGGCGGCGACCTAGGTCCGTGATCCTGCCAACCGTCTGCAAAACAAGTTGGGATCGTCAGATACCTTAATGAAAACAAATTCAAGAGAATTTGAGATGGTCACTTACTAGGAGCGCCGACTGCGCAGATAGGGCTACGGCCATAACATCCGGCATGGCGCGAAAGGCTGCATTGTCAACCGACAAGGAAATTGAAGCCGCCAGGCTCAACGCCACGGCTGGATCCTCAATGGCTGAAGCGTCAGAAAAGATCGGCGTATCTTTGATCTTTGGCCAAACAATAAAAGGAGCAACCACGTTCGACTCTTCTAAACGAGGCCGTTTGGAACCAGGGCTAATCTCCGACCCAGCCTCTCTCTCGGCACTACGCTTTTTGCCTCGCTCCTCCGGAATCAGCCGTTCGTCAATGACCTGTTGTTCAACCTCTTTCCCCGTTTCAGCCGCAGTAACCTGAGCCGTCTCTTCAATAA
>NW_021024888.1:2338596-2378720 GCF_004153795.1 Camellia sinensis
TCTTGCTTTTGCGCCCCTCTCCTCTCGCCACTTCTTTTCCCTTCATCTGGCGTTTCATAATCTCCAAGTCCGCCGCCATCCGTCGTATTAATTCGTCCTGCTCCTTTACACAGTCCTCCAAAACTTGAGGATTAATCCTTCGCCTTTGTCTATCAGGACTTTGTGAATGAGAGTGACGGGGGCTGTTAGTCCGTCTCCTCCCCCTTGCATCCCTCCTGGGATTTTGTCGTTGTGGCTCTAAGTCCGCCATGGAAGGATAGAAAGTAGGCCTCTGCGCCTTGCAACCCCCTCTGGTGTTTGTCCGTCGATGGCGGACTGCGACAAATCTTCGTTGTGCGCCATTGCTTTTAAAGAGGAAAAGCTTGATCAACAGGTTTTGTTCTAGTCTGCAATTCCCACAGACGGCGCCAATTGTACGGGAACGAAATAAACCTTCTCATATAATCCTGTTTATCAAGTTCGCGTTCCTTCAAACGTCGTTGCTTTATTCCCTGAAAACACAAACGTGAGCTAGCCGGCAGGTGTGTGCCGAAAACCCCTCCGATGCCTAAGTCAGCAAAATAGACAAGTAGACAAAAGCTCTGTGTATTCAGAAATCAAAGTTACATTACCTTTCCATAGGTGATGTTGTGAGCTTTTATAGGTTCTGTGTGGTACAATCCAAGTAGGACTCTTACTCCTCCATATAGAGTCCTCCTAGGATTCACACTCCTGAAAGATAATGCTTATCCTTCAACACCCCCCTCACTGCTTAAACCAAGTGAGATGGTTTTACCTCGGCAGGATGACCATACGACCGAGATAACTGACAGATCGGCTCTTTACTTCCTCACTTCTACCTCAGCTTTGCATGCCAAGACCGAGCTATCCGTAGAAGAGTTGGACCGAGCTAACCAAGAACAAAAGTCCCGAAGTAGGCTCCGTATATCTCGGCTAAAGATTACGACCGGGCTAACCAATTTAACCGTGGCGATCGAGATAACAACAAGGCCCTCTTGGACCGAGCTAATGAAAAAAACTATTTTACTCCGCCTTTCTTACTACGGCCCAAAGCAGCCCATTGCCCAATCTCGGCCCAATTTATTCATATAAATTACCCTCTCACACCCCAATAAGTTTTTTTTAAAAAAATCACAAATTGGTGAAATGCTTTGAAGCTAAACATGCTAGTCTTTTAAAATTTAGCCTAATTTAAAAGACAAATGTTATTATAGTAATATATCTACTGATCCCACTATATTACATTGGGACAAATGTTATAAAAATCGGATTTATTTCGAATACATCGTATTATATTAAATTTAAATTTAAAATAATAAATTTTAAAGGGGCACCAAATCGTACCAACACCAATATATAGATATCAAATAAAAAATAGTACACTAACTGATATGAAATTAACAACTTTAGTGAAACAGATTAGGTATTTTGTTCAATTGTTTGGAAAGGTCAGCCCGTTTTTCATCATTTATTTTTTTTTCACACCTCCATTATTTTTAGAATCTTGAAATTAATAATAGACAAATCTCTAGTAATTTCTTGAGATGATTCGACCTTGAGTCTATAAATTTTATCCTTAAATTTTTACTACTTATCTAACTTCTTTAGATTTCGTCACTTACTTTTTTTATTTTTATTTTATTAACCTTTCTGTAAATGGTAGAATTCTTTTTCACAGAGAAAGCGAGATGATGTGTCTCTTTCTTTACTCTGTCAAAAGAAACCAATACGTCAGTGATCACTCCCAACTAGGATTGGTCGGGAAAACCCTCCGACGGTCAAATTATAACTGTTTGACCATGAGCAATTGTATTTAAAAAAGGATTCTTGGATTACATCTAATCTGTCATCTATGCTTCACTTGTTTCGCCTTTTATAGTTTTCTTGACTTGAATCCCATTCGTTGAATCAATATTTAATTTGAGGGTTCTGCCCATTCCTGGATCTAGTCGGGCAAGTATCCAAATTTCCTTTACCTCTTATCATTGAATCGTTCTCTCATGGATGGCTCAGATCATGTCAGATGTTAGTGGCCAACTTGCCAAGTGCTATGTTCGTCCGATCAAGTTGATCGAACGGTTGTGTCATTTAGTAGGCCTGGCCTTTGTCTCTGTATTTGCTGCTTGATGTCTCCACCATTAGATAAAGATAAACCTAACAATTCCCTGGCATTCTGCTGATCTTCTTATATAAGGAGATTTTTATGCCACATGCACTCAGTCATGTGCCTTGGTTCCACCAGTTGTTTATAATGGACTTTTTAGAAATCTACCTAGGCCACTCCTTTCTTTTGGTTGCTCTCCTCAATTTCTTTTGGATTTGGTCCAACCATCCACATCTTTTACTTTTAAAAGGTGTAAAAAAAAATTGAAATAAAAGTTAAAAAACTCCACCAGAACCACCCTACTAATATATATATATATATATATTTTTGAATAATTATTGACATTCAAACACTTAAAAATAAATGATCAAATTATCAAAACTCGTGATCTCAAAAAACCTTTAAAATAAGGGTAAATTGCACTTATCTTCCTTAATATTTGAGAAAAATACAATTAGTTTACAAGTTTTAAATAATTATACTGATCTCTATTTTAATAGAGTTAAAATGATTAAAACTAATTCGAATGATGGGTAGTCAATAAAATAACTAATAATGAATATATATTTTAGTAAAAGAAATGATGATAATATTATAATTTTTTTTAACTATACCACTCACAAATTATTAATGAAAAATTACCTAAAAATTATAAGATTCAAAATTTTAAGAAAACCGATATAATTATATCAAATGTAAATAGTTAATTATATTTTCTCTAAAAATAAATAATTATTAGAGCAATAGTATCCAACATCTCACACCATAAACATTTCAAATCTCAAATCTCAAAATATCACATAAAGTAATAATGAGAAATTACAAGTTAGTGGTGATTTTATAAAATAATTATAAATTTATAAAAAAAAATTAATCTTTAATGATTAATATACATAAACTTTATAGCTAATCTAAAATTATTTTAAAAAGAAAAAGTCTAGGAATCCAGACTTAAAACCCTAGATATTTCTAGGAAGGGGATTTTGTGGTGGAAATTAAATTTGTATGGTATGAGATCCATATATAAAATAAATTTGAATCACAAAATAATAATTCTAAATAATTTATGTATAATTAAGTTTGAATTCATAGTATTGCTATTTTAAAATTTTTAAAATAAATAATAATTATTCCAAATAATAAAATGTTCGCATAACAAAGCCACTTAAGTTTTAAAGGTGAATTAAAAAACTTTTAACAATGAAAACTAAGTTAAGGCCTAGTCCGTCATAACCAAGAAAATTCTAGATTCGAGAGCATATGTACAAAAGGGTCAGGCCATTTTCATGGAAGTACCCCCTTTTGCTAAATCCGAAGATTGGCCTCCACTCAATCTCTATTTTATGATTTTAGTGGTTAATTGTTCATAAAAATTCATTTTAGACCTAATAACCCTAAAGCTACGTGATTTGAATAAAACAAGTACCATTAATTTTAGTTGCAAGAATAAAACCATATTTCGAATAAAATAAATATTTGACACCAAGAATGAATTTTCAATAAAATATGGCCATAAACTTGAACTAGAATAAACAATACTTATGAAAGCATCCAAAACAATACTTATGAAAGCATCCAAAACAAACAATTTTGCAATGGCCTACGACCACGAAATGTAGCCCACGGCCACTGAGAGATGGTCTACGGGACCTCTCCCTCCCCTCAGGAAAAGAAATAGAGAAAACCGAGTCTGGTTCGTGAACCGAGGCAAGGTACAAAAGAATCCGGAAGTCCGGAGGCAAGGCTCGCAGCCGAGACTCTGAAACTTCTGAACGAGCACAATATGCAACATCACCGAGCGCTTAATCGGTGACGTCTGAGTCTTAAGGTCGGTCAAAATTGGGGTGTCTACAGTAGGCAACTTCATTCTGAAGTCCAGCCATAAACGTTTCCAAATTAACTTTGTCCGTGTGATCATGTTGGTCATCTTTGTCTATCCTGCATTCGAGAGCTCGGTTGTGATCTCCAGTGCAGTGCTGTTCAGACTAGGGGCAACTTTCCAATTGCTAGGATCCGGGGTTGTGCATCTTAGTGATAGCTTTCAAGCGTGTCCAGTTCTGACCCATATCAAAAATGGTTTTGAAAAGTTTTAATAAAAGTTGATTTTTGCTCAAATTAATCTTTTTACAACTTAGACCATTTTTGGACCAAACGGAAAATTTTCAGTACCCACAACCTTCAATTTCATTGACTTCAATACAGAGTTCTCCTACTCATGAATACAAATTGAAGTTACTTTTTATTACATTCATAAAGAAAACTTGAAAGTACTAATTAAAGCAAATAAATTCGGGACATAGTCAGGTGTTCCTACGTCCTCTCCCAGAGCTGGTCGAAGCCTCTGATGCCAAAGTAGGCCTAACCTATGCCTCCTCATCGAGGCAAGCTATGCACTCATCAGAGAGGGTGCAACTGAAAGTGGGAGCGGGGGCTAGAAGCTCTCTCGTCCTCTATGCTGTGGCATACCGAGCTAGCTGTGCGCTTCAGACTAGAAATTTAGCAGGGTACTTTATTCCCCCTTCCGGGCAAGTCTAATCATGTCCGAACTGGCGCCAGAATCGAAAAGGGAAGTAAAAGACACAGTGTGTCAGGCCAATCAACTGAATCCCGGGCTAGCGGGTCATGCTGTAGCTCATCGCCGGTAAATTGAGCCAGGGGTAGTGCCAAACAATGTCTAGAGCAGACAAACTGCGCATCCATTCATTCCATCATTCCTCATCTGGGGCATCGACTAGACGCCGCCGGAAGAAATAGCCGCAGGCCGAATAAGCTGGGCATGTGTCCACAATCTTCAACTTATCCATCAACCATATCTGGGGAGGGATAAAAATGAGAGATTAAAGAATAGAGAGGTGTACGTTGAGAGAAAAAATGAGAAAAGGGTTTTGAGAGAAAAACCAAGCCTGAGGGCCAAGTGATATGAGAAATATATGTGATATAGGGTGGGAAACATTACCTGCAGTAGTAGTGGACTCCCCACGAATCTAATTGTCTCTCGGCGATGAAAAGCGTCCAAACCCATCAATGTCTCAGCTAGCATCATGGCGATGCAGTTTTTGCCCTCTTTCAAGCCCTCGGCAACCTCAATCAAACGGACGCTAAACCCACCGGAGCCTGGGGCAAGCAAGAAATGAGACAGCATGCATAAGCAAAGCGCATGTCGCCGATAACCCTGCCAGTCATGATCGCCGCGGTCACCGGCATCAAAAAATTGGCGAATCAAGCTCGGAATATCTAGCTCTCTGTCGTGAATCAATGACCGAGCATCATGCAAAGTAAGCCCACACATCCGTCCTAAGGCTTGGATGTAGCCAAAGCGAAATTGAGGCAAGATTTCTTCATCGCGCCCGGATTCCATTAAAGCTTGGAAGTCCTCGAAAGTGGGACACATCTCTTGTCCACCAAAGCTAAAGACGTGTGTTACCAGATTCCAAAACCTTGCCGTGACATGAAGGAACAAAAAACGCAGTGGGGTGCGACTCAACATGAATAGTGCATTTATGCCAAAGCCTTGAAAATTTAACTTTTTCGAGCCATCCAAGTTGGCAATCCAATTTGTGAGATTTTAGACAAGAAATGCTTCCATTTGGTACAAAAATTGAGCTGAAATGGAGAAATTGCGAAGCTGGGGCTTTTGAAGAAGATAAGGTGTTGAGTGGAAGACAGGTGGCAGCATTCTGGAGGTTCTTGCCATTGTTGGCCGATCGGCCAAAAATAGTGCCGACCGATCATATTTTTTGGCCGATTGGCTAGTAATGGTGGCCGATGGTCATTTCTTGTGGCTGATGGTCTCTCTCTTTGGCTGATGGCCTCTCCTTTTGTTCTCTGAGCTGTCTATGTGTTGGAGATGTTGAGAACTTGTGATTGGTTGCACTTCAAATGCCTTTCGGTGATGATTTTGCGAAGTCACGCCTGTGTTACTTCAATTTGTTTATCAAGTTATTGTACTTTTGTTTATCGAGTTGTATTTTTGTGTTCTTTAGTCCTTGTTTTGCTTATCGAGTTGTATTTACATTTGGTTAGCATGTCAGTTCTTTGTTTTGCTTATCGAGTTGTTTTGTTATCAGTTGGTTCATTACCTGATTAATGCAATTCAAGCGTTTAGTTTTCAAAACAAAGTTCAGTCTCATTTACATTGTTATGTAATGTGATGCGATGCTTAGAATGTACAAATGTAACACTTTTTAACAAAAGGAGCTGTTTCATTCCATCATATTTTCTTTTGCAAAAGTACATAGCTTTGAAGAACATAAAAACCTGTCTGAGGCAGTATAATGTGCTTAAACTACTAGCAAAAAGAAAAATAAAGCAAAAAAAAAAAAGAGAAGAAGAAGAGCAACATCTGGATCGGCGCCGGTCGCCTCAAGTGCGGGGGTCTTTCCTCGTCCTCTTCCTGGACGAAGGTCCAGGATCGTCACCATCGTCTCCGCTACCAGAGTCTGAATCTAAGCCATCTCCAGTCTCATCCTAAGATGAATCTGCATCTGCATCAGATTCGTCGTCATCTGAGATAGGCGCCCGTGAGCTGCTCCCAGAGTGAGTACGCCCGGCTCTCCTGCGGCTGCATATTGAGATCCCTCGTCCTGCTCTCCCTGTTCCTCGGGCAGGTGCTGAAGGTCCTAGGGAAGCACCCCCTGTGGCCGGTATCTGGAATGGGGCCTGAAAAGAACAAATTGGTAGATGCATCAGTTATGCTATGCAAAGTCGAGTATGGTATCGAATACAGTGTATGAATGTTGTTAAAGTGTATTAGTTCCGTGAGTGGTATGTGAGTGCAATGTATCAAGTATCGTATTGATAATGTGATGCATCAGATCAGTATGAAATAGATTATGCAAGGTTTTGGGACCGAGGTTGAAAGAACTTACCGGGATGCTGTAAATGCTGAGCAAGTCCATGCTCCTCTACAACATCTCCATCACCGAGGCTGTCAGCTCCAGTGCCTGTCTAGTGTACTCGATAGAAGCCTGCAAAAGTGTTGAAGTAATTAGTATTCTGTGGGATATCAAATGAAATGAATTGACTGTACAGAGTGATAAGTATAGCACATACTGGGGTCGAACCGCGAACTCCGACGAGCTCATGGTCAGCCAGAGGAGGAGCGATGGTTATCTGATAAGTCTCCCCACCCTGTCCTCGGCATGTCATGGTGGTGGGCAGCTCTGGCCATTCCGCTCTCCGTTCCCTCCGGGACCCACTCCTGTCACGGGCCTGAGTCGCCCTCGGTTCTCCTACTCCTTCCACAGGGGCTACAGGCCTCTCCCTCTCAACTCGGCGAGCACTGGCCAGAGGCCACATGAGATAAGTCTGGATGAAGACGGTGTAGTCGCCCTCATCTCTAAAAAAATTAGCGTCCCAGCCGATAATGAAGTCAATCATCTCCTCCAGGGTGTACCTCTATATATGCCTCATATGGGTGGGAGGTAGCCTCGGGACTATCTGCTCAGGTAAGCCAAGGGTCTGCCGCAGGAAGCGCTCTCTCAAGTACCAAGCCCAGCAGACCAGACCCTCTAGCAAGACTCAGAATCAGGCAGTCTCCCAAGCACCCATGTACTAGTCTCTCACTGCATCCGGCAATACGGCCCAGGGCTGCCAGGAAATCTGCAAATGACAGGATATACAGTTTACTATCTACTGTTGAAAGTACAATATAAAGTAAAGCTTAAATGAACTGTAATGTTTGAAATACCTCTGCAGCGGCTACGGTGTCGAAGTATCTGCAGAAGAACAGGAAAGACTCCCGCGACCTCTACTCGCACATCACATCGTATCGATGAGAATATAGTACAACGAGGGGCATCTCCACCTCCGGCTCTGGAGCAAGCCTCGGAAAGTAGGCATATACCCACAGCTACAGAGTGTAACAGGGTAAAAATGAGTATGCTTATCAGTAAGGCAGTATGTAGATAAAGCAGAAACCAGAGAATGGTCTGCAGTGTATTGTGCAGTGTGTGCAGTGTACAGCCAGTGTAAATCAGATTGCATGTATGCAGTGTGTGTGGTGTACAGATAGTGTAAGGCAAAGCTTTAAAATAAAAAGGGAAGGTGTACCTCCCAAGCTCGCCAGTAGCCTCCTAGCAGATGTTCGCTACGGCGGGATGAAGAGCTCATGTACCCGTAAAGCGTGGCCAAGCCTGCGCCACCCCAATCATAGCGTCGGATCCTGGTTACGTCCACCAATGCACTCAGCATATAGAGGGCAACCGTGTTTGCCCGGTCGGCAAAGAGGGTGGTACCTAGCAAGAACATAATGAACCCTCAGGCATACTACTCAACCTTCTCGCGAGTCATCGGTGCCTGTACTCTGAACTGGTCCTCGAACCAAGAATACCTCACGAACCTTAGCCGGGAAAGAGGTGGGTTAACGCCAAGCAAGAAGATCTGGGCAGCATCCCACTCGGCCATGTCGGTGTCGAAGGGAATCGGATCACCCCCTACTCCAATGCTAGTGCATGGAGAAGTCAAAAGGGATCATCGTCATCTCCCCTGCTATAGAAAGGTGGAATGAATCGGTGGTGTCCCACCACCTCTCCACTAGCGCGCCTAGAAGGGGCCTACTCACAGTGAGGCGCGAGAGTCCCATGTAGAATGTGCCAAAATTGGCCTGATCAACGATGTGGAGGACCTCATTAGGAAACTCCATGTACCAACCTCGGGCGATGGTATTCCCATACCCCCGAAAGACATGGGAATCTCCCCGTATTCAAGACAAACAGATGCAAAGCAGTGTCAGAAATACAGTGTTTGAATATGTTCAGAATTGATGAAAATGCAATATGTGTGCATGTGTTCGAGTTTACACAGATATCGTGTATGAGTGTGCTCACGGTGGACTAAGCATGTGATCTACAAGTGTATTTGTGATGATCAGATAAAGGGCAGTATCAACTATCCAAGATATACGATCAACATTGCAAAAAGTAAAGAAGAAGAGTATACCTCAGCGACGCCGTAAGAAAGGTGCGACTCCGGCTCACGTAGCAGGAGCTTTAATGGCGCACCTCGCGTGTAGCTCCTGAACTAGCAGATGCTATCCGGAGGCAGTACATGTATCGCGGGCCGGTATGTCGCCGGATCGAAAGGTCGAACACTAAGTGGTAAGAGCTCGACCTCGGGATCCGTATCCATCTCTAGGGGAGTCCTACCCCGTGGAATATCGTCTGTCATCTCGAGAAGAGTGCAAAAATGGTCGAAGGTATGGAAAGTGGGTAAAAATGCAAAAAGTCAACCGCAAGTCAACCCCGAGGGGTGAAAAATAGAGAAAAATGACAAGGCTCAAAAGAGGCACGAAAATCAAGGTAAACTCGGGGGAAACAAATCCCAAGTGATAGAAATCAAGAATGTGGTACCGAAACCGCATTTCGTTCGGTTCAAAGTGTTTGAAACAAAGAGGGTTTCGCGAATCAGAAGTTGCGAGAGGCTTGAAAACGGAAGAAAAGCTTGGATCGAAAGGGAGGAAAATGACCTAGAGAGAGAAGGGAATGATTTTCGGCTAAGGAGAAGTGAGGAAATAGGGTTTGGAACCCTATATTTAAAGACCCGAAGCAAATGGACAAAATTGCCCCGAATCTGCCACTTTTGGCCAATCGGCTAAATTGTTGGTCGATAGTCTCTTTTGATGGCCGATGGATGGCCGATAGCTCTCCCTTGTGGTCGATGTACCTCCAATGCCCTTGTTTGGGTCAGTTCTATTGATTGGTACCCTCATCTTTCAAGAAAGGGCAAGAAAATACACTTTTGGAGTTTAAGCGGCCTTCGTGGAGGCCCCGAACCGTGTCTTCCATGTGCGGCACTCGATACGCATGAGGTGTATCCTTTTTCGTATCCTTTTGTATATTGCAAGATTCAAGAATTGCTCGAGAATTGCTTTTGAATATCTTGCCTTATGAGTGTTTCATCATGCTTGTAAGGCGTGTATTTGTTATACGTCTTTTCGCTCTTGCATTGAGCATGCCTCATCTTGTTTTGTAGTTGCATCTCAACATCGCGAGTAACATGCCTTTACCATGCTTACATTGAGTATGTGCCTCTCATTGTTGTTACATTGCTACACACTGCTTGCGTTGTCGCGCATGCTTTACTTACATGTGTTTATGCACCTCATTGCTTGCGTTGTCGCGCATGCTATTCCTCGCATTGTTATACACATTGCTTGCGTTGTCGCGCATGCTTTACTTACATGTGTTTATGCACCCCATTGCTTGCGTTGTCGCGCATGCTTTTCCTCGCATTGTTATACACATTATTTGCGTTGTCGCGCATGCTTTACTTACATGTGTTTATGCACCCCATTGCTTGCGTTGTCGCGCATGCTTTTCCTCGCATTGTTATACACATTATTTGCGTTGTCGCGCATGCTTTACTTACATGTGTTTATGCACCCCATTGCTTGCGTTGTCGCACATGCTTTTCCTCGCATTGTTATGCACTTTGCTTGTGTTGTCGCGCATGCTTTACCTCGCATTGTTATGCACTTTGCTTGCGTTGTCGTGCATGCTTTTCCTTGCATTGTTATGTACTTTGCTTGCGTTGTCGTGCATGCTTTTCCTTGCATTGTTATGCATCCCTTTCTTGCATTGTCGCGCATGTTTTACTTGCATTGTTATGCTCGTTCTAATTGCATCGTCATGCATCTTTTCACTTGCATTGCTATGCACCTTCTCACTCGCATTGTATATGCATGCGTTTATTTCATATTGGAATTGTATCTTGACGTGACGTTGAACATGTGTTACTACTATATTGTACCTGTTTAGTTTCTTTCTTGTGCAGGCCCGATATTGTATGTATGGTTCATTTGAGGCTGGTGCAACCAGACAGTATTGTGTGTACGTTTCATTCAGAGGAAATCCAGGTAAGACCTTTCCTGTCCTTTGAGTTAGTTTTGTTTCGGTTAGGAACACCCGGGTGCGCTCGGTGTTTACGCTGTACCCTTGTTAGAAGCATTGGGACTCACTCCGATGTTTATGCAACTCCTCAGTGCTTGCACTGTTACCCTTTCCTCTCTTGCGTGTGATACGCTGAAAGATGCTTCTTTTCCTCTCTTGCGTGTGATACACTGAGAGATGTTTCATTTCCTCTCTTGTGTGTGATACGCTGAGAGATGTTTCTTTTCCTCTCTTGCGTGTGATACACTGAGAGATACTTCTTTTTCTCTCTTGTGTGTGATACGCTAAGAGATGCTTCTTTTCCTCTCTTGCATGTGATACGTTGAGAGATGTTTCTTTTCCTCTCTTGCATGTGATACACTAAGAGATGCTTCTTTTCCTCTCTTGCGTGTGATACGCTAAAAGATGCTTCTTTTCCTCTCTTGCGTGTGATACGCTAAAAGATGCTTCTTTTCCTCTCTTGCGTGTGATACACTGAGAGATGTTTCATTTCCTCTCTTGTGTGTGATACGCTGAGAGATGTTTCTTTTCCTCTCTTGCGTGTGATACACTGAGAGATGCCTTCTTTCATCTCTTGTGTGTGATACACTGAGAGATGCTACCTTTCCTCTCTTGCGTGTGACAAAAGATATGTTGACTATAAGTATTTTCTGACCAAAATGATATGATTTGTTTTCTGAAATACTATTTTATGAATCATGAATAAATGTCCATTTTTCTAAAATGTATTTGTGGCATCCTTAGTTCACGTAGCCCTTGCCTGGGGGTAACAATACCGTGACTTATGTTCATGTGGCCCTTGCCCGAGGGTAACAATACTGAGACCTATGTTCACATGGCCCTTGCCTAAGGATAATAATACCGTGGCTAATTGTGCACAAAGATGTTAAACTTTATGGTCATCGGTACCGACCTTGCATGTGGGTCTTATGACCAATCTAATCTGATAGCTAACGGATGTACCACATATAATTGATTATGAAATATGTGTAAGTATGTGAATCTGAATTTGTTTTTGATATGAACTCTGATTTCTGAAACTTGAATTGGACATCATTCATAACCCTTTACTCTGTTGTTATTCTCTGGGCTCCAGCTCACCATGTTATTTATGTATGTAGGTGATTAGGTGCGGGACTAGGCTCAGTGAGGTTCGCCTGGAGATCTGTTTGAGTTAGCCAACCAGTGTGCCTCTCAAGAAGGTTCTAAAATGTTTTGTGATTGAGTTTTGTGAACATGATGCAAGTTTAACTTATTTTCTTTCGTTTGTTTGGTCAGTTTCTTTGGGTTTATCTGTATCTATGGTGATGTAAGACTGACACTCTGATGATGTCATATATGTTTGTAAATATAAGTTTTAAATTTTCTGTCACATGTATGTCTACATAGCTCTATGGATGTTGTATGTTTGTATTTGATTCCGCTAGCCCTTGTATTTTGTTTAATTTGTTCAGAGGCCTTTAGTAATCCCAGGATTACTGGTCGGTTACGACACTAAACCTATAGGGGCGGGTTTGGGTCGTGACACCTGTGTTCACGTGGCCCTCACCTAGAGGTAACAATACCATGGCTATATGTGCACAATGATGTTGACCTTTATGGTTGTCGGTACCAACTAAGCATGTGGGTCTTATGACCAATTTGATCTGATAGCTAATGGACGTAACCATATATAACTTCTTACGAATTCAATATAAGAATATGAATCTGTTTCTGATTTGAAATCTGAATATGTATATGAATCTGTTTTTTATATGAACTCTAATCTTTGAATCTGTGATGGACATCATTCATAAATCCTTTACTCTGTTGTTATTCACTGGGCTCCAGCTCATTGTATTACGTATGTATGTAGGTGATCAGGCGCGAGACCAAGCTCAGTGAGGATTTCTTGGAGATCTATTTGTGTCAGCCAACCAATGTGCCTCTTGAGGAGGTCCCGAAATGTCTTGTGGACGAGTTTTGTGGGCATGACGCAAGTTTAAGTTTTAAGTTGTTTTCTTTTGTTTGTTTAGACGAGCTTTTGGTTTATCTGTATCTAGGACGACGTAAGGCTGATATTCTGATGACATCATATATATATGTAAATATAAGTTTTTAAATTTTTAGTCCCATGTATGTTTACACACTCTATTGACATTATATGTTTATATTTACTTCCGCTAGCCCTATATTTTGTTTAATTTGTTCAAAGGCCTTTGGTAATCCTTGGATTATTGGCCGGTTATGATGCTAAACCTATAGGAGCAGGTTTGGGTCGTGACAGTGGGTACGAATTTTATTTTGTGAAGGGTACTTCTTGTAGGGTTTCTTCTTCTTGCGGCAGTCAACCGCCTGATGGCCGTTGCTTCCACAGTTGTAGCACTTTCCATTGAACCTAAAAGTAAATTCCTGCAGCTTATAGACCGCCCTTTTGGATACTCCACCTCTAGCCCCCAACTTTGAGCTTTTGCTTCGCAATGGCTTCTTCTTTACCCCCGAGGACTGGTCATGTCCAACAACATTTGCTTTCATAGTGGAGGTATTTTCTCATTTCCTCATTTTACCTTTTTCAATCTGGAGCTTGACAACGAGCTCTTCGACCGTCATCTCCTTTCATTTATGCTTCAAGTAGTTCTTGAAGTCTTTCTAACCGTTGGATAGCTTCTCAATCAACGCAGTTGCCAGGAATGATTCACTCAAGAACATTCTCTTTGCATGAATCTCGTGCAGAATTACTTGGAAATCTTGGACTTGACTAATGACTTAAGTCCATCATTTTGGAGTCCAGAAACCAAGCAACAACAAATTTCTTTGCCCTTGCATCTTTGGGCTTATACTTCTTGTCCAAAGTATCCCACAGCTCATTTGTTGACTTCTTGGCATAAAACAAGTTGAAAAGTAAATTTGCCAAGCCATTCAGAATGTAGTTCCAGCAAAAGAAGTCTGATTGCTTCCAAGCATCTAGGGCCATGAGTTTCTGCTTGTCTTGCTCATTCTCGTCCACAGCTGGTGGATCCTCATTGAAAAACCTCATAAGGCTTAGAGTAGTTAGGTAGAATAGCATCTTCTACTGCTATCTCTTGAAATTCACTCCAGTGGACTTCTCCGAGCACTCATGATGGTTGAATGGGCCTCTCAGAATAGCAGGAGTAGCAACAGGGACACCCCATTTTTGACCGTCCTCAAGACTTGGATGTCATCATTTGAACACTCGATGATCATCCATGCTCGTGTTCATTTTGGGTTCCCGAAGGTCTCGGCTGCGCGCCTTGCCTTAAGATCTCTCAACTTGTCTGTTTTGTGCTTGGTTGTGGACTAAAGACTTGTAGTTTTGCTTCTGAGGGAAGAGGGTGGCTTGTTGGCCATCCCTATAACCCATCGGCTAAGGCCTTGTGCCATCGGCCATAAGTGTTGGCCGATTGGCACTCTTTTTGGTTGATCAACACTCTTTTTGGTTGATCAGCCATATTTTCTGGCCGAGACCTTTCCATCTACTTTTGCAGATATTTTCTTGCCAGCTGTGACAGCTGATGAGAACAGATCTCATCCTCCATACACGTGTATAGAGGGATTGAATCAAGTCTCAAGCTTGCTCAACAAACTTGAGAATTGAATTTCTATAAGAAGGGAGACCTCTCTCCCTTTCCAGAGGGTCAAAAAAGTGGAGATACAAGTTATATATCTCTCTCTCTATATTTTACCTCTCTCTCTATATTTGCACTCATTTGTGCTCAAAAGTGTAATTTCTTCACACTTTTGTACTAAAGCACCTACTTGAACACCATCCTTTTGTTGCTGAGGTACTTAGGAACTGGTGTTAGTGTTTTTGGATTGGTTTGAACTCAGAAAAGCTGCTAGAGTTGTGGTTTTGAAGGTGTTCTTCAAGGGTGAGTCAATTAGCCCTTAAACCCTTGTTTTGGTTTAAGCTTTTGGACCTATTTGCATGCTGATTTAAGCTTAACTTTCTACTGAAAAAAATTCTAATTTTGCATTCTTAACATGTTTGTTTAAGGTCACTTTTGTGTTGGGGGTAGTCTATCCCCTCTTAGGCTTTGTTTGGCCTTGTTCTTGTGCCATCTTTTTAAGCTATTGGGATCACCTTGTTTTGGATTTCTCACCACTGAAACTCAGAGGAATTTCAGTGGTGGAAATGGTGTTTTAAGGTCCCAAATAGGAGAGGGTCATCCCCTCTCCTTGTGTCTTGTATACAAGCATGTTTATCTAGCATATGTTGGCCATATCTTAGCTTGTTTTTGGTGTTGTTTTGCCATGCTATACCTCTGTTTTAGGTTGGTTTGATAGCATCTTGCATGCTTTACATGCTTGTAGTGCAATCTTGCATGCTAGCATAACATGCATCATGTATTTGGACCATCATTCTTGCATGTTTTGGCTCAACTCCAAGAAACTTTTAGCCTTATTTTACCATGCTTAAGCTCTGATTTATGTATACATGCCATGCTTTGTATAGCCATAGTGCATTCTAGCTTGTTAGCTTTGAGTTTTCACGTCACTAGCATGCATTGCTTGGACCTTTTCCATGATTTGGAATCATTTCATACGTGATTTCAGTCTATGTAGTGTGGTCATACACTCACATCTTTCACTTTTTTTGATGCTTTGGAGGTTTGGTTCTTTATGCTTCAAGTATGGGTCATTGTGCATGCCACCATGCTTAGGCCTTTGGGCTATCATTTCAGTGCATTTTTGGTGTTATTTTGACATGCCATAACTCTGATTTGTGTTGGTATAGTCACCTCATGCTTGGTTTTGGGAGGGGTGTAGTGTAATCCTCTTTGTCGGCCTTATGTGCGTCATATTTTGTGTTTGCCATGCTAGCTTGTTTTGGCCTCATTCCATGCATGTTTTAGCATTATTTTGGTATGCTCTAGGACTATTTTGGGTAGCCTTGGCCATACGCTTCATGCATTGCATAGCTATAGTGCAAGCCTATGCTAGCTTCAAGCTTTGAGCCCTCTTGCATGCCATACTTGTATTGTTTGGTTGATTTGGCATCATTCCATACATGATTTCAAAGTTTATGGTGTTATTACACATCCATGCTTGTCACTCTTTAAGTGCTCTTGAGGGTTGTCCTCTTATGCCTTAATTCTTGAGCCAATTGGCATGCATGCTTGTCTTGCATTTCATGTCTTCACTTCAACATTTTGGCCATTGTTTTGGGCATGGGTGAGTTCTGCCCATATCTGGTTTAAGTCCATCTTGCATGCTTGTTTGCATTACATGTTGTTTGCACACTTTTTGTTTGCATGGTCGTTGGCATGCTCATGTTGCATTGGCTTTGTTGCATGCTTGAGTTGCATTGCATGGTGCTTGTATGCTCATGTTGCATCACATTGTTTGCATGTCATTAGCTTTGCCAAGTTGTGCATGCATTGCATTGTGTTTGGTTTGGGTGTTAAGCCAAACACGAGAAACGAGGGACGTTTCATACTTGAAGTGATGAAACGTGCCTCAATTCTCGATCACCGACCGTCTTGATCATGCATGATAAAGGTTAAGGCATTTATGTGTTTTTGTGCATTCATTTGCCATTGATTTGTGCAATTCGGTCTCTTTGGCCATCATGCATTGAAATACGTGATTAATGGCTTGAGAGCCGAGCACTACACACCTTTGAGCCTTAGACATGATAAGGGGTGTAGTTGCACACATATTTTCTTGCAAATACATTGCCATGCCTTTGTTTGTGCTCCGTTGCAGCGAAAAAGAGAGTTTGCAGGAAGACATGGCCGATCGGTTATCTAGTGTGCCGATCGGCTATCAATAATTGGCCAATAGCCTCAAAATTGATCGATGACCTTTATCCTTTGGCCGATGGTCCTTATCCTTTGGCCGATGGCCCTACATTTTGGCCGACTACCCCTCAGATGGTTCCTAAGGTAGGTCAGAAGCATCATGGAAGTTGGCACAATATTCAAAAGTCTAAAACAGTGCAAACAGAGGCAACATGAGGCATGGTAACGGATTTCCGAGCGAAGTGATCGAGCATGCATCTTCGAACTCTAGGAACTGAGCTGAGGCTTCGTAATTAATAATTAGCTTTACTTGCTAGTTAGCTTTTGAATTTGTAATTAAATTAGCTAATTTGTTAATTAGTTAACGTGTTGTAATAATTAGCTTAGTGTTAGCTAGTCATTCAATTTGATTATGTAATAATTAGTCTAATTAGATTATTAGATTAGTTAAAATAGCTTAGCATAGCTAGCTTAACGTATTCATTCTGACCCTCCGTCGAAAAGGCCAATTTTGTAATAAGTGTGTATGAGTGTGTGAATGTCTTCCAACCCCACGTCTTTCTCACTTTTACTTAACCGCTTACAATGGTTAGTTCTAGGTCATATTTTGATTATCCATCTGTCTTGCATGCACCGGGCTCGGTGCATCATACAAACCGCATTGTATTTCAATACATTTACTTGAATACGTGTTCAACAGCATGTTATCAAGTTGCATCTCATATGCCATCTTAGAATAGCCGAGCCTATTTCTAGTTGCATTAGCCATCTTAACATGAACCAGGATCATGCATGATTTCTAACTAGTTCTCTGTTTTGGCTCGAAGTACACTATGAGTGTTTATGCTTTATCATACTGCATGTGTGTTATTGATTATCATGTTTAGCATGCTTGCCATGAGGCTACTTGCTTAGTTGATATAACTGCATGAATGCCTGTGGGTGAAGGTTGGTTTGCTTGAATTGGAACAATTCATTGAAATCCGCAATTTAGCCTACTTGCGAGTAGCACCTCTAAACCGTTTTCAAACAAACGAACATGAAATGTTTTGTTCCAACTTAGGCGATCTAGTCTATACTTGTATGCTGTGTGCATCACATAGTAAGCTAGCTAATTAACCGGAATAAGAGCGCTTGTGTTTTCAAAAACAAAATATCATGTTAGTAAAGGCCGATCTTTGATCGGGCGAGCGGGGGTGCTCATTGCATGACCTTCCCCTCTCGTACCCAAGTTCCCGAGCCGAAGCAACTTTGGTGATGACGGACATGTGGCCTTAGGCATGAGTCAGGGTTTTCTAAATTTTCCAAAAATAAAACATTTAGGTGGCGACTCTGTATCTAGCAAAGCAGTCCATGTTTGGCACTTGTTTATAAAAACCAGTTTTCCAAAACGATTTGCCGGAATTGGACTCTTTAGTGATTTATCGGTCTCACATTGCACTTTGTGAGATTAGATTCAGAACAGCAAGCTTCTCTTTGGTTTTTTCGATTCTAACTTTTCGGCCTTCATGAAAACCTTTTTCATAGGCCCTCCCCTTCGCAGACTCCATTGCAAACATACTCGCCATCTCACGATCGGCGAGCGCGGTACTGATAAGCCGACTGGTAACCCTTTCCTCCACAATTGGGTTTCCCAGCCCGGCGAGTTGTGCCTGAGCTGCCCTGGTCTTCCTTAACTCACGCTCAGCCGCCTCTGCACGAGCCTCCAAACTTCGAATACGTTCCTCATTCTTCTCCAATTCTCGACGGGCAGCGCACAGCCGCATGCCAATTTCATAGGCAGTGTAAAGCCCCTTCACCGGCCCGTGAATGCCTTCGCAAAATACGTCATAGTCTTGTCGACCTACCATTGACTGCTAAACCTCAGGAGGAAAAATTTGTCGAGCAAACTCGACCACTACATTTGGGTCTCAAACGATCAAGTCTGCCTCTTTCATGGGTCTATTCCCCACAAATACCGCAAAGCTTAATGGGCACGGATTCGCGTCGGATCCCCTCTCGACTTGGGGTTACGGAGATCTGCCCTACGACTGCTTGTCCCACCTGGGTGACCTGCTTCGACGTCGAGGAGACTGACGCCTCTCTCGATCCCTAGAACTCCTACTTCCTGTGCGCGAAGGTTCACCACCTTGATTCATGTCTCTGCCCAGCTCAGCTACCGTCCTCGCTTTCCCTCTGCTGTTAAAGAAGAGTCTGTTCGACATTCACACGATAAATCTTCCTCCAAGAGCTGGAGTCAGCTGTCTACTAAGCTCATAAAGGTTGTACTTTTGTTCATTTATCCTTTACAGAGACAGCGCCCTCGAGGCAATCTCATTAATTGAGAAAACCTCAATCGTCCGACGCCCGAATGATCATGCACTGCCTGGGGCAAGGGCAGATTCATCAATCTATTCGGCTCAACTGCCCCAGCCGGCTCATGAATCGATTATTCAAAATTCTTAAGATTCATCAATATATTCGGCTCAAGTGCCCTAGACTGCTCATGAATCGATTCTTCAAAATTCTTAAGGTCGTCTCATCCGACGCCCGAATGATCGACTGCTCATGAATCGATTCTTCAAAATTCTTAAGGTCGTCTCATCCGACGCCCGAATGATCAAGCACCGCCTGGGGCAAGGGCAGATTCATCAATCTATTCGGCTCAATTACCCCAGCCGGCTCATGAATTGATTCTTCAAAATTCTTAAAGTCGTCTCATCCGGTGCCCGAATGATCATGCACCGCCTGGGGCAAGGGCAGATTCATCAATCTATTCGGCCCAACTGCCTCAGTCGGCTGATGAATCGATTCTTCAAAATTCTTAAGGTCGTCTCATTCGGCGCCCGAATGATCATGCACCACCTGGGGCAAGGGCAGATTCATCAATCTATTCGGCTCAACTGCCCCAGCCGGCTCATGAATCGATTATTCAAAATTCTTAAGATTCATCAATATATTCAGCTCAAGTGCCCCAGACTGCTCATGAATCGATTCTTCAAAATTCTTAAGGTCGTCTCATCTGGCGCCCGAATGATCATGCACCGCTTGGGGCAAGGACAGATTCATCAATCTATCCGGCTCAACTGCCCCAGCCGACTCATGAATGGATTATTCAAATTTCTTAAGATTCATCAATATATTCGGCTCAAGTGCCCCAGAATGCTCATGAATCGATTCTTCAAAATTCATAAGGTCATCTCATCCGACACCCGAATAATCATGCACTGTCTGGGGCAAGGGCAGATTCATCAATATATTCGGCTCAACTGCCCCAGCCGACTCATGAATCGATTATTCAAAATTCTTAAGATTCATCAATATATTCGGCTCAAGTGCCCCAAACGGCTCATGAATCGTCTTCAAAATTCTTAAGGTCGTCTCATCTGGTGCCCGAATGATCATGCACTGCCTAGGGCAAGGGCAGATTCATCAATCTATTCGGGTCAAGTGCCTCAGACGGCTCACGAATCGATTCTTCAAAATTCTTAAGGTCGTCTCATCCGGCATCCGAACGATCATGAACCACTTGGGGCCAGGGCAATTTCACCAACCTATTCGGCTTGAATGCCCACAATACTCGGCATATGAATGATAAATCAATATTGTCATAAGATATTCAATCTCTGAAAGCTTAAACATAGCAATGATTTTATCCAAAGTAGTGAAAGGCAAAACATTCTTCATTAACATAACTTCACAAACTGTGTACAAGTGGTGGTGAAATAACAAGGAAATTTTCGTTAATAAATTGAGCGTAAATAGTAACCAATTTATACATGAAAACTACCCTGAACCAACAAAAGTCTACCGAACAAAAACTTACATCGGAATTAAAAATACTAAATAAAATTGAAATGTCTCCCAAATCAATCCTCGGGGTCAGATTCAAGTGGCTCAACGTCCACTTGCTCGTAGGGAATTGGCAAGACCAATGTAACTCCAGCGGCAGCAAGGCCTTTAAGCCACCCATGTTTGAACCCCCGATTCTCAAATTTGGGGACTTCATCTACATATTCCGTGAAAGCGGCGCTTTTTCCTGCCTCAAATGCCGCAGAAGCCTTAGAATCGGCTTTTTCCTTGGCCGCCTTGAGCTCCTCTAATTGAACTTCCACCTCGGCAAGCGCCTCCTTGGCTAACTTGAGCGATTCTTCGCTCGCATTTGCCCTACTCTCAGCGTCAGAGCGGAGCTGTTCAGTTGAGTGAGCCCTCTCCTCCTCTGCTTCAGCTCGCATACTCTTCATTGCGGCTCTCATCACTTTAAACTCGGACCTACTCTTTTGACCGTCTGCCTCCGTTTGCAAACAATCAATCTTGCTAAGGGCATTATGCATTTAATCAGAACTGTAGTAGCTAATGAACAAAACGATTTCGCGCCTTCGCGCAGAGCTGTGACGTTCGGGCACGTCTACAGTTTCTGGCGACTCTGCTGGGGAATCTATCGCACATGTTTAGTGTATCTACCGTACATGTTCATTTTGTGCATCTATCGCACTTACATCTATTACACATGCTCACTTTGTGCATTTATCGCACTTGCATCTATCGCACTGATTCACTTTGTACATCTATCGCACTCAGTCACTTTGTGCATCTAGCACACAATTTTGTTACAATTGTGTATTTGTGGTACAGTCTCGTACCTATTTCTTGTATCTCAGTACGCGTGAAGCGCGGCCCTGGGCGGGTTTTATCTCGGGACGCGTGAAGCGCAAGCTCGAGTTGTTTTTCGGACCTCTTCTCACGGTTTCAACGTGGTTAGAGTGTTCCTTTCCTCACACGATTTTGGCGTGTTTGGAATTTATCTTAGGATGCGTGAAGCGTGGCCCTGGGCGGGTTTTATCTCGGGACGCGTGAAGCGCAAGGCCAAGCAGTTTTTGGACCTCTTCTCACGATTTTAGCATGGTTAGAGTGTTCCTTTCCTCACATGATTTTAGCATGTTTGGAATTTATCTCAGGACGCGTGAAGCGCACGCTCGAGCAATTTTTGGACTTCTTCTCACGATTTCAGCGTGGTTAGAGTGTTCATTTCCTCACACGATTTCGGTGTGTTTGGATTTTATCTCAGGATGCCTGAAGCGCGGCCCTAGACAGGTGTTATCTCGAGATGCGTGAAGCGCAAGCCCGAGCGGTTTTTAGACCTCTTCTCACAGTTTTAGCGTGGTTAGAGTGTCCCATTCCTCACACGATTTCAACGTGTTTGGAATTTATCTCAGGACGCGTGAAGTGCGACCTTGGGCAGGTTTTATCTTGGGACGCGTGAAGCGCAAGCCCAAGCGATTTTTCAGACCTCTTCTCACGATTTCAGCGTGGTTAGAGTGTCCCCTTCCTCACACGATTTCAGTATGCTTGGAATTTATCTCAGGACGCGTGAAGCGCGGCCCTGGGCAGGTTTTATCTTGGGACGCGTGAAGCGCAAGCCCGAGCGATTTTTCAGACCTCTTCTCACGATTTCAGCGTGGTTAGAGTGTCCCCTTCCTCACACGATTTCAGCATGTTTGGAATTTATCTCAGGACGCATGAAGTGCGGCCCTGGGCTGGTTTTATCTCGGGACGCGTGAAACGCAAGTCCGAGCGATTTTTCGGACCTCTTCTCACGGTTTCAGTGTGGTTAGAGTGTTCCTTTCCTCACACGATTTCAGCGTGTTTGGAATTTATCTCAGGTTGTGTCGAGTGCGCCCCTGAGCAGTTGTTTTCGGACCTCTTCTCACGATTTTAGCGTGGTTAGAGTGTTCCTTTCCTCACACGATTTCAGCGTGTTTGGAATTTATCCAGGTTACGTCGAGTGCGCCCCTGAGCGGTTGTTTTCAGACCTCTTCTCACGATTTTAGCGTGATTAGGGTGTCTCTTTCCTCACACAATTTCGGCGTGTTTGAAATTTTTTCTTTCTCCTTTCATAATTTCAGTATGATTGGAGTATGTCATCCTTTGTATCTACTGTACTATCTGTTACATTGCATCTATTAACTACTACATCATCTGTTACGTCTATTGCATTGCATATAGAATATATGCATGCATGCATGTACTGCATTGACCATTTATCGCTTGTATCATTTCCATGTTAAGCTCAGTCTGGCATGTGCCCATACTTTTTGCATTAAAACATGGTTCTGTGATTATGTGTACGCGCCTATTCCACTAAGAGAATTGTGGTTTGAGGGTGTCGGCACCTTTTTTGTGTTAGACGTGGTCTGTTTTGTGTCTATGCCTTTTCTAGGCAAAATGTGGTTTGGCCGCGCGACTTATTCACTCCATCCATTACATCCATTGCATTGTAGTTTGTTGTATTCAGCATGTAGGATCATGATCTTTCCTTAGCAGATCATTCCACACTTATATCATGCCACCCAATTACTTGTATTATTTCTACGAAACACATAGTTCTGTCTGTGCATGCATCTATTCCACTAAGAGAATTGTAGTTAGAGCGCTCCGACACCTTTTCTATGTTACACATAGTTCGATTTTGCATCTATATCCCTTTATGATATTTGTGTGGTTTTTCACTGTTTGTGGTTTGATTATTTCATTACATTGCATGTCATTTGCAGTGTTTCATTACCTTGTATATCATTTACATTGTTTTGTTGTATTGAGTATCATTTTGCATCCTGCCCCTGAACTACGCTGGTTTGATTCCTTGCAAAGGGATACGTAGGCAGCGTGCAGGCGCAACCATTTATTTATCTGTATTTTGTTTGTTTGTTCAAGTCTTCGGCCTTGTCAAAAATGGGTCGTCTATGGGTTTTGACATTCACTCTCGTCATTTCATGACTTACGAGTTCTGTCAAAGAGGGGCAACTATAGACACCCCATTTTTTACCTCCCTTAAGACTTGGGTGCTACTGATGATTTACTTGGTGATAAAAGATGTGCAGGCAAAGGGTCGATTTCTTCGGCAAGAGAAAAGTCAAATCCTATCCTCACACCCCATTTTGGACCAAAGCTATTTTGAATGGTTTTTAGACCTTAAAACCCTCTCTTTCAAAAAAATTTTGAAATAAAGTTTCTATGATGCTCTGAGGCTCGCATTTTGTTAAATGATACGCTTTCCGGTAAACCGGGCAAGGACAAAGTGGAAATGAATGAAAGAGAGGTGAAATCTTTGAAAAATCTTTCAAAACACCTTGCTTAAGGGTTTGAAGTTGAAGAAAAGAAGAGGAAAGGGAAGAAACCCAGTTGGGGAAGGAGTTGGGCATGAATCGTTAAGAGAGAGTCAAGTAACCCTCGCTAAATCAGGCTTATCCTTTTGAATACTTGGATTTTAGATATGAGGCCACCACCGTTGGAAATTTTACTTCTGGGCCTTCATTTTTCACTTAAGAATCTCTTAAAACCGAGTTCGGATGGGGGAGATATGATTGGTTGAAGTTGGGCATCATTCCGGTTGGACCGAAACTAAGCAGTCTTCACTAAAAGAGGGATATCTCTTAACACACTTGGAATTTTTAGGTGAAGCTTCCAAATTTGGAAATAAGACTTCCAGGGCTACAATTTAGGCTCAAGAATGACCTGAAAAGGAGTCCAAATGAAGGAATTAGGCTTGCTTCAAGTCAGGGACCAGGACTGATTTTTTTCATCGGCCTCTATGGAACCGCATCGGCCACAATTGGACCTCATCGGCCATAGGTCGGCCAAAAGTGAACCTTATCGGCCACAAATGTTGGCCGATCGGCCAAAAATGTCCAGAAAGCTCAGAATTGGCGGATATTTCTCCTTTAGCTGTTTCCAGTTTGTGTCACCTGTCCTAGCTCAGATATTTTCGACCAAGCTTGATATTTTACTATATAATGAAGCCTTATATCTAATATTCCAGGGTGAGAACATTGGGGGATAGATTAGAACATTTTTGGCAAAAATATTTGGGAGCCTCTCTCTCTAGAAACTCTCTCTAGATTTCACTCTCTCTAAGGATTTTGTGCTTGAAGGCTTGCATACATCCATCTTCAACCTATCAACCCTTAAGAAGACTTGATCACCATTGGGATGAGGTCCCTTGGAACTTGTTTTGGGCTACTAAAGCTTGGTTTTAACTTAGAAATGTTGTTGTTTTGCTGTTTGGCTTCAAGGGTAAGCACTTGTCCCTCTAAAGTTTTGTTTTGCATGCTTGTTTTACCACCTTTGCAAACTGTTTTTAGCTTGGTTTTGAACTAAAGAAAACTCTATTTTTCAGTCTTAAAAATGATGGTTTAGGCCTATTTTGTGTTAGGGGGTTGTCTCTCCCTTTTGTTCCTTAGCTTGTATAGCCTTTGAGCCATCTTCTAAGGCCTTTCAAAACAACTTTTCATGGACTTTTAACCACTGAAATCCAAAGAATTTTTAGTGGTAAAAACCCTATTTTGAGGGCCCAAATAGGAGACGGTGGTCCCCTCTCCTCTTGTCTTGCTTGCTAGTGTTGATGGCCAACCAAATCAGCATGTGTTTTTAATTCTTCATGGCTTTGTTTAGGCTCATTTTTGTGACTTCTTAGACCTGCCATAACTCTGTTTTGGCTTGGTTTGATCATATCATGCATGCTCCTTGCA
Source organism: Camellia sinensis (assembly GCF_004153795.1). Lineage (NCBI taxonomy): Eukaryota > Viridiplantae > Streptophyta > Magnoliopsida > Ericales > Theaceae > Camellia > Camellia sinensis. The sequence goes on from NW_021024888.1 coordinate 2,363,837, forward strand.
CTTGCAGTGCAAACCCATTCACTAGCCTAACATGCATCATGTGTTTAGACCATCATTTTAGCATGTTTTGGCTTAACTCCAAGAAGCTTTTATCCATGTTTTAGCATTCTTAAGCTCTAATTTATGTTTTTTTAGTCATGCATGCCATGCTTTATATAGCCATAGTGCATTCTAGCTTGTTAGCTATGAGTTTCCAAGCCACTAGCATGTATTGCTTGGACTATTTGCATGATTTGGCATCACTTGGTACATGATTTCAGTGCATATGGTATGGCCATACTCTCTCATACTTCACTATTTCAATGCTTTTGGTGAGTCATGCTTTATGCCTTAAGTATGAGTCTATATGCATGCCAAGTTGCCTAAGCTTGTGGGCTGCCATATCAGTGTATCTTTGGTGTTATTTTGACATGCCATAACTCTAATTTTTGTTGGCGAAGCCATCTCATGCTTGGTTTTGGTAGGTGTAGTGTAATCCTCCTTATTGCCCTTACATGATCCATGTTTTGGCCTTTCATGTTGGCTTGTTTTGGCTCTAGTCCATGCATGTTTTAGCCTTGATTTGACATGCTCTAGGACTGTTTTGAGGTGTCTTGGCCATATGGTTCATGTTTTGCATAGCCATAGTGCAAGTACCTATGCTCGTTTCAAGCTTTTAGCCTTCTAGCATGCCATGCTTATGTTGTTTGAATGATTTGGCATCGTTTCTTACTTGATTTCAGAGCTTATAGTGTTGTCACACTTCCACATTTGTCACTCCTTGAGCACTTCTGAGAGTTGTGCTCTTGTGCCTAGTTGATGGGCCATTGCATGAGCATGCATTTTCTAGCCTTTTATGCCATCTTTTAAGAGTGTTATGGCCACTGATTTGGGCATGATTGAGATCTGTCCACTTTTGGTTTAAGTCCATTGAGCATGTTGTTTCAGTGTTGTTATATTATATCATGTTTGCATGCTTGAGTTGCATGACATTTGCATGCTTATGACATTCTTACTTGCATGTTGTTGCATGTTCATGATGTTTAGCATGTTGATTAGATAAAGTGTTGTTGCATTGCTTGGTGCATTGCATGATGTTGCATGCTAGTTGCATTACATGACATTGTTGCATGTTGTTGCATGCCATGTTGTTTGCATGCTTGTCATTTGAATTGTGTTTGGCATACCTTGCATTGCATTGTGTTTGGATAGGGCATTAGTCCAAACACGAGAAACGAGGGATGTTTCATACTTGAAGTGATGAAACGTGCCTCAATTCTCGGTTGACGACCCTCTTGATCAAGCATGGTAGAGGTTAAGGCATTTATGTGTTTTTATGCATGCATTTGACATTGATTTGTGCAACTCGGCCTCTTTGGCCATCATGCATCGAAATGCGTGATTTATGGCTCGAGAGTCGAGAACTACACACCTTTGAGCCTTAGACATGATAAGGGGTGTAGTTGCACACACATTTTCTTGCAAATACATTGTCATGCCTCTGTTTGTGCTCTATTGCAGCAAAAGGAGAGTTTGCAGGAAGAATTGGCCGACCGGCTATCTAGTGTGCCGATCGGCTATCAAAGTTGGCCGATAGCCTTGAAATTTGGCCGATGGCCTTTCCTCTTGGCCGACCACCTCTCAAATTGTTCCTAAGGTGGGTCAAAAGCACTATGGAAGTTGGCACAGTTTTCAGAGATACAGAAGTGTGCAAACAGCGGCAACATGAGGCACGGTAGTGGATTTTCGAGCGAAGTCGACCGAGCATGCATATGCCCCTCTCCTCAAGGCTGTTTTAACTGCTTTGTGTAGTTAGTTAATTTGCTGTTTAATTATTTGATGTATTTCCTAATTGATTCCATCATTGTAAATTCTTAATTAGCTTAGCATAGCTAATTTTCAATTCGGTGTTGTAATAATTAGTCTAATTAGATTATTAGATTAGTTGCTTAGCTTAGCGTAGCTAGCATAGCATATTCATTCGGACCCTTCGTCGAGAGGGCGAATTTTGTAATAGGTGTGCGTGAGTGTGTGAATGTCTTCCAACCCCAAGTCTTTCTCCCTTTTACTTAACCGCTTACGATGGTTAGTTCTAGGTCATTTTTTTTTATTAGCATCCTTATGCTTGCATGTTTGCATTCATTCATTTGTCTTGCATGCATCGGGCTCGGCGCATCATACAAACTGCATTGTATTTCAATACCGATTTGAATACATGATTATCAAGTTGCATTTCACATGACATCTTGGACTAACCGAGCCTATTTAGTTGCATTTTTGCATGTGTTGCATTAGGCATCTTAACATAGCTAGGATCATGCATGATTTCTAACTAGTTGTTGTTTTGGCTCGGAGTACACTGTGAGTGTTTACGCTTTAGAATCTTGCATGTGTGTTAGTGTTGCCATGTTTAGCATGCTTGCCATGAGGCTAACTACTTAAGTGATTAAATGCATGAATGCCTATGGATGAAGTTGGATTGTTTGAATTGGAACAATTCATCGAAATGCGAGTTTTAAGCCCACTTTGCGAAGTGGCAAAATCTTGTTTTCTTAAGCCCACTTGAGGGTGGAAAAATTCATGTCTTAGCCTACTTATGAGTAGCACCTTCAAACCATTTTCAAACAAACAAACATGAGATGCTTGTTCCAATTTAGGCGATCTAGTCTATACTTGTATGCTGTACCCATCACGTAATAAGGTTAGCTAATAAACCGGAATAAGAACACATATGTTTTGAAAAACAAAATATTATGTTAGTAAAGGATGATCCTTTGATCAGGCGAGCGGGGGTGCTCATTGCATGACCTTCCCCTCTCGTACCCAAGTTCCCTAGCTGAGGCAACTTTGGCGATGACGGACACGTGGCCTTAGGCACAAGTCAGGGTTTCTTAAATTTTTCCAAAATAAAATATTTAGGTGGTGACTCTGTATCTGGAAAAACAGTCAATGTTTGGCACTTATTTATTAAAATAAGTTTTCCAAAATGATTTACCGGATTTGGACTCTTTGTGATTTATCAATCTTGCATTGCACTTTGCAAGATTAGATTCAGAACTGTGACTTTGAGTTCGAACTGTAGTAGCTAATGAACAAAACGATTTTGCGCCTTTATGCGCGGAGCCGTGACGTTCGGGCAGTCTATAGTTTCTGGCGACTTTGCTGGGGATCTAGAGAATTTGACTCGAACTCATGATATCTTGTTTTGGCTACACTTATGTGTCTCTTTGCATTGCATTTGCATTGGTGCGCCTAGGATAGCGTGTTTACCGTATGCTATTCCTGAACGGTTTGTCGGAGGCCCGCTTTGAGAAGCGTGCCATAAGGTTGACCGGTTGCGGGCTCTGTCACGATGGGAACACAAACCCCGATTTTTATCGGGGCACCCCTTTTGACCATTCGACCTAGTGCATATCGAAATCCATAGTGACCATTCCAAGCTAGGACAAGTAGCTCACCTGATTGTAGGTTGTTTGAAAACCGCTGTGTGCGTAGTGAAACCCTAGCTCCTGACAATAGGACAGGGAAACCCTACCCCTCCATAAGGGTGTTTTTTGGCTCTTACTTGCTTGATTATGTGCTTTTAGAGTGTGTCTCTACAGGAATGCATGTATCAGTTTGCAAGTCTGGGTAACAGGCCTGCGGGCATCAGTATTTGGGGAATCAGTTTTACCTGCGGGTATCAGATTCAAATTCAGGGCAGTGATTTGGAAACAGTGATCAGTGGTTAAGAACAGTTCTTTCAGCTTGTGTTTGCCAACTGTGTGTTGTCTTTATTTAAACTGTTATACTATTCGTTTTTCTGGTTATTTGTTTCCTTATTATGCTTTATTTATCTTTTTGAAAGGTAGTTTAGCACCATTACATCCGACCAGGCAGATATTCTCCGAGCACTCTAGGTTAGAGGTCGAAGACTTAATCGATCCGCGAATCTGATAGACGGACAAGCAGTGTTCCTTTCTTTACCCCCAGTTACTAGACGGAGGTCAGTAAGGCCCAGTGTATCGATACAGCGGTCGCCAGATCAGTGGTCCACCCCACCAGTGAATAGTCAGGCTGAGGTCTCAGTTTCTACTGTAGGGACAGATATACCGATTGTTCATATAGACCAACACCCTATGGCATCTATGGAAAAGATGATTCGTCAACTCTAAGAGAGTATGCAAGCTATGCAGCAAGATACTGTCCGCCAAGCAGAGTTTGCCACACGCCAGGCCGAGGTCATGGCCCAACAGGCAGAGCTGATTGCTAGACTTCAGCAACAACAACCACCACAGCAAGCTGGAGCATCTGCTTCGCACCCACCTCCTCCCCCACTCAGAGTTCCAATACTCGGGGAGATAGCACACGTCCAGGACAATACGGACGTTCCAACAGGGCCAGCTCCACCCCCGATCCTACCCCAGCTATCCAAAACACAGACCAACCTGGGGGATACGCCGCTTGAGTTCGAGGTGGATCCGACAGCGCTAAAAGTGAGCAAACTAGAAAAGCTGTTCAAGAAGTCCCAAGGCGTGAAGTCCATCCCGGATATAGAGGATGGGTATACCGACTCGGCCGTGATTCTGCCAAACCAGTTTAAAATGCCGCACATAGACCGTTTCGACGGGTCTGGAGATCCTATGGTGCATTTGCGGCTGTTCTCGGATATCTTAAGGCCGATGGGCCTCTCCAGATTGCAGAAGCTTTCCCTGTTTGGCCGGACCCTGTTTGGTGTAGCGGCTATTTGGTATGCAAAGCTGGAGGACTCTATTAAGAGAAACTGGGAGGAGATGGCTGAGGCCATCGTAGCTCAATACTCTTACAATACGCAGATCGAGGTCACAACTCATGATCTCGAGATAACTAGGCAAGAGCCAAAGGAGAGCTTCCCCGATTTTGTGACCCGCTGGAGGGCTAAGGCCTCGATGATGACCATCAGGCTGGTCAACAAGGACCAAATACGGATGGTTGTGCACAACCTCCAGCCCAAGCTCATGTACAAGATGATCATCCTCCCCCTCTCCAACTTTGTAGATCTACATGAGATTAGGGTGCAAATCGAGGATGCCATGAAATAGGGTCTGATTGACCATGAAAGAAAGCAGCCCAAGAGGGCATTCAACCACAGTACGAATGCAGGCACAAGCAGTGCTGCAGCTGCCAGAACTTCAGATGTGGGTATGGTTACCACCACCACCACCCCAAAAACCCTTGCAGCTACACCATTCACCCGTGCGTCCGGAAGTAGTTTGCAAACAGCCAAATTCCCATCCCGAGGCCAAAGAACCTTCACCCCACTATATATGTCTCTGTCCAAAGCTTTGGGGGTTTTGATTAGGAAAGGGCACTTGAAGCTCCTAGAGCCGCGACCCTTACTAAGTAATCTCCCACCAACCCATAACCCGGCGAAGTACTGTGCCTTTCACCAACAGCATGGTCATGACACCGACCAGTGCTATAGATTGCGTCACGAGATTCAGGATCTCGTTGACAACAGGGTGATCGTGCTTCCGGAGAAATCGAATGTCACAACCAACCCTCTCCCACCACATAACCAAGCTCCACCTCCCAAACGCATCAACCTGATCCAAATTGGGGTTGTTTCATACGACCCTAGCATATATATCACCCATTTCCACCTACCCAAGCCGGAGGTGTTCATTCTTGATAGCACTGACTTGTGCATGTTGGACATCTCCCAAACCCAACCTGAAACGGTGGTGGTGACTATCGAAGATAAAATTGGGTCGACTGTGGGGGCAGATGGGAATGATCAGTCAGAGCCTGAGGGGTCTGCGAGCTTCATGTACAACCCAAACGTTACATTACATCAGCAGGCCAGGCTAGGCCGAATGTGGAACTGCCAATGGGGGCAGAGATTTGTGTAGTCCAGGAGGATGGACCTAATCAGGGGCTAGATGACCTAGCGGATCTGGAAGAAGACATTGCAAACCTTCAGTTCTTTAACGAACAGGACTCAGGAGATATAACTGTCAACTGGTTTGATCTGGAAAGGTCAGCGGAAGCTACTGGGTGGCTCAGCAACGAGCCGGATGTTGTTGAGCAACCTCAGCCAGAACAGGGTCCGTTAGAGATGAGGACATCAGCAGTGGCCAGAATGGCCAGGAATCAGAACGGACCACCGGAGAGCACCAGTGTTAAGAATTTTACTCGGGATCAAAGCAGTTTGAATATAGAAGATGCTGAACAACAGGCTGCACTAAAGCAGTTGGAGTAGGAAAAGATCGAAGATCTAGAGAGGGCCAGAAAGGCCAAAGCCCCTGCGGGGACAGAATGTGTTGTGTGCACAAGAACAGAACGTGTTGTGTGCACAAGAACAGAACATGCTGCGAGCACAAAAACGGGAGCTGCTGTGGGCACAGGAATAGTTGTAACGAAGTCGGACAGGTATCTGTCGGCTACTGATGGCATGTGGTGGGAAGACGACGACTTATGTCTTGCCCACACAAATGAAGATTGGGGGAACAATCAGCCAGATGATACCTGGTATGTTGGCGAGGTTGACCACATGACTCGAAGCAGGCGGTATTTCAAGCCCTCGCACTTGGATCAACTAGAGGCGTCCGGAAAGACAAAGAGGTAGACAAGCAGAAGGAAAAACTGTTCGAGGAGGAGGCTGTGCTGAAACAGCTTAAGAAGATACAACAGACATCTCCATCTGGGGACTGCTTATGGCCTCAAGAGTTCATAGACAGGCTGTCCTATCTACAATGGACAAGGCCAAACTTTCAATCGAGACCACACCTGAGCAGCTGGTAGGGTTGGTTTTTTCGGGAGAAGCTTTCCCAACATTGACCTTTACTGACATGGAGCTGCCGCCTGAGGGCACAAATCATAACAAACCGCTCTACATCTCTATCAAGTGTAGAAGCAAATGGATACTAGTGGTTCTTGTCGACATAGGATCCGCTATCAATGTGTGCCCGTCGAGGACGACATATGCAATCGGGTTGAAGCTGGCAGATTTTGTGCCAACTACCCAGGTGATAAAGGCATACGACAATACTAGCAAAGAGGTGATGGGGACTGTACAGATTCAGACTCAGGTTGGTCCAGGACAACAGGATATTGACTTTCATGTCTTGGACGTTCCCGCAACCTTTAATCTACTACTAGGGCGGCCGTGGCTGCACCAGGTAAAGGCGGTCTCATCCACCCTGGGAAGGGGATGGCTATTGTTTTTGGGAATTCTTCAATCCATTAGCTGCCAGAGGTGTCTACACCAGTTTTGGAAATCGAGCATGGCGCGGAGGATGTATTTTTTTCAAGATCTACCCTAGCCGAGGCCTGGGTTGTACAGAACATCTTAGCTGTTGATGAGGGGTTATATGTCAACACACAGTCCGTGTACCTCATGAACAAGCTCCAGCACATTCCCCGGATGGGATTAGGGGAAAGTGGCTGGAAAGGCATTGCAGCATCGGTCGAAGTGCCGCACAACCCGCATACCTTTGGTTTAGGTTATCTATCTACCAAAGAGGACTGGGTGAGGAAAGGCAAAGAGATGGCCGGAAGAGCCAGAGCCAAGCAAACCGGCAAGCCTTATGAGTTGATGCATCGGCCTATCTAGGGCATCCTAAACAGACGCTTTGTCTGGGAGGGGGAAGACTTCCCGTTCTGTGGCTTTCCAGAGCCATGGCTAAACGCAGAGAGGTGGTGCTTGCCAGGATTTGAGATTTTCTTTGACTTGCAGTTGTCCGGGGATGATATTGCCGAAGAGCAGACAGACCCACCAGCTGAGGCTGAGCAGTGTAAGGAAGAGGATTCCGAGAGCACCGAGATTGAAATGGGGATAGCACTGGCTTGTCTACTCTCAGATTCTCTGATCGTACAAGAGTGCTTGGGGAATAACTCAGTCTCCATGATTGGGAATGAAACGGCTGCGAGCCCATCTTCAAATATTCTGGATGCGTCCATCACACCCTCCCTCGTCTGGCAGTACGAGGAGGGATTCTTATCGAGCAACACCAGGTCAGGTAGTGAGCCGAAATCTGATTCCACCAAGTCTGTGGAGTCGGAATCAGGTTCCAGCTCGTCTGAGTCTAAGTCCGGTATTCCTGAGGGTGACAACCCGGATGCCACAGTCCTGTCTAGGTCGTCTTTTTCTTTTTCTTTTGAGTCTATTGTAATAGAGGAATTAGGCAATTTGGAAGTGATTAATGAGAATTATGCGGCTGTGGCCTTCGAGTACTTTTCTGCGCCTTTGATTTATTGCATTAATCAAGACTTTCAAAATTTTGATGAAAACGACGAGGAAGAAATTCCTCCGGTTTTGAAATATTTGCTTGATCAAGAGCAGGACTAGCAGAGCTGGAAAAAGATATTGCCAATCTACAGTTCTTCAACGAGCAGGACTCAGGGGATGTGAATATCAACTGGTTCGACTTGGATGGATCAACAGAAAATACGGGGTGGCTCAGCGACGAGCCAGATGTGGTTGAGGTGTCTCAGTTAGAACAGGGGCAATCAGAAGCTGGAATATCAACAGTGGCTGGAATGGCCGAGAATCAGGAGAAATTGCCAGAGAGCACCGGTGCGAAGAATTCTGCTCAGGATCCAGGCAGTTTGAGTACAATAGACACCAAATAGGTGGCTGCGTTAAAGCGTCTTGAGCAAGAAAAGATCGAGGATCTTGAGAGGGCTAGGAAGGCCAAATCCCCTGTGGGGATAAAATGTGTTGTGGGCACATAAACAGTCACAACGGAGCCGGGCAGTTGTCTGTCGGTTGCCGACGGGATGTGGTGGGAAGACGACGACGTACGTCTAGCACACACTGACGAAGATTGGGGGCAGAACCAACTGGACGATACCTGGTATGTTGAGGAGGTTGACCATATGACTAGAAGTGGGCGGTACTTTAAGCCCCCACACTTGGACTAGCCAGAGGCATCCGGGAAGGATAAATAAGCGGAGAGGCAGAAGGAAAAACTGCTGGAGGAGGAGGCTATGCTGAAACAGCTTAAGAAGATACAAGCAGACATCTCCATCTGGGGACTGCTTATGGCCTCAAGAGTTCATAGATAGGCTGTCCTATCTGCAATGGACAAGGCCAAACTTTCAATCGAGACCACACCTGAGCAGCTGGTAGGATTGGTTTTTTCGGGAGGAGCTTCCCCAACATTGACCTTTACTGACAAGGAGCTGCCACCTGAGGGCACAAATCATAACAAATCGCTCTACATCTCTGTCAAGTGTAGAAGCAAATGGATACCTTTGGTTCTTGTCGACACAGGATCCACTATCAATGTGTGCCCGTCGAGGACGACATATGCAATCGGGTTGAAGTTGGCAGATTTTGTGCCAACTGCCCAGGTGATAAGGGCATACGACAATACTAGCAGAGAGGTGATGGGGACTGTACAGATTTAGACTCAGGTTGGTCCAGGACAACAGGATATTGACTTTCATGTCTTGGACGTTCCCGCAACCTTTAATCTACTCCTAGGGCGGCCGTGGCTGCACTAGGTAAAGGCGGTCTCTTCCACCCTACACCAAATGTTGAAGTACCCCCACGGGAAGGGAGTGGCTATTGTTTTTGGGAATTCTTCAATCCATTCGCTGCCAGAGGTGTCTACACCAGTTTTGGAAATCGAGCATGGCGTGGAGGATGTGTTCCTGTCAAGATTTACCCTAGCCGAGGCCTGGGTTGTGCAGAACATCTTAGCTGTTGATGAGGGGTTATATGTCAACACACAGTCTGTGTACCTCATGAACAAGCTCCAGCACATCCCCTGGATAGGAGTAGGGGAAAGTGGCTGGAAAGGCATTGCAGCATCGGTCGAAGTGCCGCACAACCCGCATACCTTTGGTTTAGGTTATCTATCTACCAAAGAGGACTGGGTGAGGAAAGGCAAAGAGATGGCCGGAAGAGCCAGAGCCAAGCAAGCCGGCAAGCCTTATGAGTTGATGCACCGGCCTATCCAGGGCATCCTAAACGGACGCTTTGTCTGGGAGGGGGAAAACTTCCCGTTCTGTGGCTTCCCAGAGCCATGGCTAAACGCAGAGGGGCGGTGCTTGCCGGGATTTGAGATTTTCTTCGACTTGCAGTTGTCCGGGGATGATGTTGCCGAAGAGCAGACAGACCCACCAGCTGAGGCTGAGCAGTGTAAGGAAGAGGATTCCGAGAGCACCAAGATTGAAATGGAGGTAGCACTGGCTTGTCTACTCTTAGATTCTCTGATCGTACAAGAGTGCTTGGGGAATAACTCAGTCTCTATGATTGGGAATGAAATGGCTGTGAGCCCATCTTCAATTATTCTGGATGCGTCCATCACACCCTCCATCGTCTAGCAGTACGAGAAGGGATTCTTATCGAGCAACACCAGGTCAGGTAGTGAGCCGAAATCTGATTCCACCAAGTCTGTGGAGTTGGAATCAGGTTCCAGCTCGTCTGAGTCTAAGTCCGATATTCCTGAGGGTGACAACCCGGATGCCACAGTCCTGTCTAGGTCATCTTTTTCTTTTTCTTTTGAGTCTGTTGTAATAGAGGAATCAGGCGATTTGGAAGTGATTAATGAGAATTATGCGGCTGTGGCCTTCGAGTACTTTTCTGCGCCTTTGATTTATTGCATTAATAAAGACTTTCAAAATTTTGATGAAAACAACGAGGAAGAAATTCCTCCGGTTTTGAAATATTTGCTTGATCAAGAACAGGAGAGGTTTGTAAAATTGTTGGCTAATAAAATCACCACAATTAATGTTGGTATTGAGAAGGACCCGCGGCTGGTCCAGATCAGGTCCACGTTGTCTTCGAAGGAGCACGAGCGCTTAGTTGCTTTATTAAAAGACTTCAAATATTTTTGCATGGTCCTATGAAGACATGCCTGGAATCGATCCTGAGATTGTACAGCATCGGATCCCTTTTGACCCAGAGGCCCGACCTGTTAAGCAGAAGCTCAAAAGGATCCGCCCGGACTGGGCTCTTAAGATCAAAGAAGAGGTCACCAAGCAAATTGACGCAGGGTTCCTGCTGGTATCTGAATACCCAACTTGGTTAGCCAATATAGTTCTGGTGCCGAAGAAAGACGACAGAATTCAGGTATGTGTGGACTTCAGGGATTTGAACAAAGCCAGTCCGAAGGACGACTTTCCTTTGCCGCATGTTGACGAATTAGTGGATTTTACTACGGGGCATGCGTTGCTCTCATTCATGGATGGGTTTTCAGGCTACAATCAGATTCTGATGGCACCCGAAGACCGAGAGAAGACTATTTTCACCACCCCGTGGGGGACCTATTGTTATAGGGTGATGCTGTTTGGGCTGAAGAATGCTGGAGCTACATATCAACGAGCTACGACCACAATTTTGCACGACATGATCCATAAAGAGGTTGAGGTGTACGTGGACGACATGATTGCCAAGTCTAAGGAAAGAGAGGGCCACTACACCACCTTGTAGAAATTCTTTCAACAGATCAGAGAGTTTCAGTTGTGGCTGAATCCTCAGAAGTGAACGTTTGGTGTTACAGTAGGGAAAATGTTGGGGTTCTTGATCACACAGAGAGGTATCGAGGTCGATCCTTCCAAAATCAAGGCTATCTTAGAAATGCCACCACCGAGGACTGAAAAGGCGGTGCGAGGCTTTCTGGGTAAAGTGCAATTCATAAGACGGTTTATTGCTAAATTAATCTTGACTTGTGAACCACTCTTTGGTCTCCTCAAGAAAGGAAAGAAATTTCAATGGGACGGCCGATGCCATGCTGCTTTTGAACAAATCAAGCAATATTTACAGAACCCACCTGTGTTGTCACCGCCTGAGCTGGGGAAACTGTTGATTCTATACCATTCAGTGACTGAAACTACAATGGGTTGAATGCTTGCACTGGAGTCTGAGGACAGAGTGGAGAAAGCTATCTACTACCTGAGCAACAAAATGCTGGATTACGAGACCCGCTACACTCCGTTGGAGAAGGCTTGTCTGGCCTTGGTATGGGCTACTGTAGACATCCCATTTTTTACCGTCCTCAAGACTTGGACGTCACCATTTAAGCACTCGGTGATCATCCATGTTTGTGTTCGTCTTGAGTTTCCGGAGGTCTCGGCCACACGCCTTGCCTCAGGATCGCTCGACTCAACTGTTTTGTGTTTGGTTTTGCACCAAACACTTGTGTTTTTGCTTTGGAGGGCAGGGAATGGCTTGTTGGCCATCCCCAAACCTTACCGGCCATGGCTTGTGGCCACCGGCCATCGTTTTGTTTCCATCGGCCAAATGATTGGCCAGTCGGCACTATTGATGGTCGGCCGACCATTGTTTTTGCCAACTTGTCGTTTTTGGCTGGCCAATCACTATGTATCTGCTTTTGGCAGATATTTTGTGCCAGCTGTGCTAGCTGGCACCCATTTTGCACCCCCTCCATACATGTGTATGGAGGGATTTCACTCTTGCTTAGCTTGTTTTGTAAGCTTTGCAAGAGTGATCCTCTTTAAAGGGAGGCCTTCTCCTCCCTTCTCAAGGGTTACAAAAAAGTTCCAGAGAGCTCTGAGATTAGGGTTTGCATAGTGTATCTATCTATCTCTATATCTCCATCTCTTTTTGCCTTTGTGTGTGTATAAGTGTGTTTGTGTCTTACTTTTGTGCATAAACACCTAGTGCTACACCTTGCCTTGGTTTCTGAGGTGCCAAAGGTGTGTTTTTCAAAGTTTTGAGCTGGTTTTGGCCTAAGGAAAGCAGCTGGAGTGCTGTTCTTGAAGGGGTCTATAAGGCTAAGAACTTTACCTTTAAATACCCCATTTTTGCATAGTCTTTTTGCCTACCTTGCATCTATTTTTGAGCTTAGTGTATAACATATAAAAGTCTTTTTTTTTACTTACTTAAAATACTTGTTTAAGGTTGTTTTGGTGTTTGGGGTTGTTTGACCCCTCATAGGCCTTGTTTGGCCCCCCCATTTTGTGCTATTTTGGTGAGCTCCGGACCACCTTGTTTAGGTCTCCTCACCACTGAAATCTTGAGGGATTTCAGTGGTGGGGATGGTGCTTTAAGGTCCTAAGAAGGAGAGGGCCCTCCCCTCTCCTTGTTACCTTCAATGTTGACCGTTTTAGCCTCATGTGTGAGCATCTTGCTAAGACCATGTTGGCCATGTCTTAGTGGGTATTTGGTAGTATTTTGCCATGCTTTACCTCTGTTTTAAGTTGGTTTAGACACACCATGCTGTAGACACCCCATTTTTGACCGACCTTAAGACTCAGACGTCACCGATTGAGCGCTTGGTGATGTTCCATAATGTGCTTGTTCAGAAGTTTCAGAGTCGCGGCCGTGAGCCCTGCCTCCGGACTTCCGAACCCTTTTCTGTGCCTTGTCTCGGTTTGCGAACCAGACTCGGTTTTCTCTGTTTCTTTTCCCGAGGGGAGGGAGAGGTCCCGTAGACCGTCTCTCAAATGTCCGTAGGCTACATTTGGTGGCCGTAGGCCATTTTGCCTATTTCGGAGTCCGGTTCCCGGTTTTCGAAGCCGTCAGGCCGTGTGCCTCGATTCGGGACCGCTTAACCATCTCCTATTGCTCTGATTTTTGGCATACATCTTATTTCATCCCTTTTGAGGGACACTGGGGGCTGAGAAACCCACTTCGAGGTCGAATACCATTTTCGGTGCTTAACAGCCCATTTTCGGGACCCCGAACTGCGTGTTTTGGCCCCGGAACGTTCGTTTTGCAACGGTTTTCGTTCATTTTTGGCAGGTACCTCTGTTTTATCACAAGGAAGGTCACTGAAGGGTGGGAGGCCAGCAATTGTTGCAGCAACCAGTTATCTCTCCTCCGGAGCCTCCCGGCGCCCGTTTTTCCAACTTCCGGGCTAATGGGTTGGGTTTGGAGATTAGAATATTGAAGGGATCTTTTTACTTGGGAAAGGGAGGAAGATGACAAGGACATTAATTTTTTATCTCCTATATAGATTAGAGGCAAAGGATAAAATGTTATGGACATGGGAATTTAATGGTCAATATTGTGTAGCTTCATTTGTAATCATCATCAGGCTTCTTATGGTCTCTCAAGGTCAGTATACAAACTAGTTTGGAAATCCTTCATTCCACCTAAAGTTCAAGTTTTTTGTTACTTATGATTCGTTGATTACTAAAAATAGCTTATGTCCATTTCATGAAGGTTTGGAGTTTTTTTGTTTAAAATGGCAGGGTTTATTGTTAGTATATCCTGTTGATTTGAAAAGGTTAATGAGATGGTGATTTTGATTTAAAATGAATGAATTGAAGAAATTTATCTGATTTTAATCAGTCTTTTGATTCAGTACAATAACTCTGTTTCTAACAATGATTGTAGAATGGAAGGAAGTTGTAGACATTATCCTAGTGGAACAATGCACCAGGTAAAGGCCTATAAGGAGATAAAGGAGTACTTAATTAACAACTTCATTACTTGCATAGATCAGGTAAGGGAGTATAAATTGTAATTTGGTTTTGAGATCTAGTAATTTAAAAGTATTAAGAAAGTTTTGTAATGGTTTCTTATAATTTTGCTTTTTAAGAGTTTGCTTCCAAGTTGGAACCCTTATATTACTTATTAATAAAATTTTCTTTTGCCCCAAAAACATTTCTTTACACATCACTATCATGTATGGTGATTCTATTTTCTATTTCATTACTTCTTGGGGAATGGAAGTGAATTCTATAGATACTCTCAGTCAATTAGTTTTTTTGTGGTGGAAGTGATCTTTATTTGTGGATGCTTGGGAACAAGAAATTCACATCAAACAAGAGACCATATTTATAATGCATGGTGATCATATTTTTTGTTTTAAACCTTCTTGGATAATGAAAATAACTATCTGAAATGGGTTTATCTGGTTTTGCAGGAATAAGGGTATTAAAAAAACCAAAGAGTAATTCATTGACTATCTTGGAACTGTTGCTCATAGTGCACTTTTGAAATTATTAAAGGCTTTTAAGGTATCTA